>JADRCH010000193.1:1330233-1513539 GCA_019843965.1 Rhynchomys soricoides | reverse complement strand
ATATATAATATATAATATATAATATATAATATATAATATATAATATAAAAATATATATTTAAAAAATTAGATAAAAATAAAGTAACAATTTCTTTATTGTCTATTGTACAGGCTGAAAAGAACTTTTCTAGACACTGGGCTCTACATGCAAATAAAATTATGATGACTAATCTTAATTATCAGTTTGATTGGAATTATGATCACCAAGGAACAGATTAGGTCTATAAGTCATAGAAGGTTTAACTGAAAAGGCCTACTCAAAGTTAGGTGCAAAACCACATATGTTCAGTCTCAGATTGCTAAAAAAATGAAAGCAAGCATAGCACCAGTATTCTTCTGTTTTTTTTTCTTCTTACTTACTATCAACATTAACATGATCAAACAACTCAGACTCTTTCCAATATGACTTTCCCTCCATGATGAACCATATTCTGTAGGGATTTAAGCAAAATTAACACCTTAAATTGCTTCTTGTCATATATTTGGTCATAGCATCAACAAAAGTAACTAATATAAAGGCAGAAATACATTCTAAAGAATACCAAAGCAGAAACAATAACCACAAAAATACTAAAATACAAAAACTTTTAATACGCAATCTAACACACTTTTGCACTATATCAGAATATTAATTGGTGCTGGGGATTTATCAATAAGTAAAAAATTGAAAATGCTGACTCTTACAAAAAATGCTGATTACATACAAGAGTGAAAAATTGAGTAAAATTAAATATGGTTAACAGTATTTTTATTTGACTCTACTTACTAGTTGGTTAGGCATGTACCTCACTAAGCATGTATGGAGGTCAGAGATCAACTTGTGGGAAACAATTATAGAGGACTGAACCAGGTTGAACTGGGAATTGGACTTTGTGACAAATGCCTTTAATCTGAACTATCTCTTAAGCCCAAGCAGAGCATTTTCTTTAATGATGTAAAGGGAGAAATCTAAGGAAATAATATTTAATGGAAAATAGTCTAAGAATAAGTAATGAGATATATGACACTTTGGGACAGTGAATTCCAGAAAGAGAAAAGGGAAGATCGAAAGAGTTAGGGACAAAAAGAGCTTGGTGAATTCTCAAGAATAAGAGCTTTATTTCTAGATGCAAATAAAAGAAAACGTTACACACTGTTAGTATGGCTGTATATTAATTAAGCCATCATTGAAAATAATATGATTACTCAAAAATATCAACAGCTAAAATAGAATCATATAATCAGACAACTGAAATATTGTAAATGTATTCATAAAGGTAGAATAATTTAATCTTATCTTTATATAAGTCTAGTAATGTAAATTACAATTTTTCAAGATGGGAGAAAATACTGCTTATATTTCTGTGATATATTTGGGGTTCAAGTAAGTAAATATATATCGAATTTTATTAAGTACAAAATTGTATACACTTTTATGGTGTTATAAAATTATATGAGGATTTCAGAGGACAACCAGAGGTAGAAGGTGATACCTGGGAGGAAGCAATGCTTTTCTTACACCACTGAAGTGATAACAGACCAGATAGCAGCAGACTCCTCTCATGGGTTAGCCATGTTTGAAGTAAAGATAAAAATTTGTAGGATGTTGATATGCTGACAAAGCTATTTCAATACTTTTAGCATTAATTGTTGGCATAGCCTGCTTAAAATGCTATTAAATAAAAAATTATTTCTTATTAATTAGAACACAATTTGCCAACATGTGTGACACATTTTAGATTTTTAACATAGCATAATAAAACAGAGAGGAAAACCATTACAACATTTCTAGCACTAAGCCACCCAGATTGTAATGAATGTTCATTCTTTTTAATGATATTTTAATATGAAAAGGTAACTCGGCCATTTTATACAAGATTAGTCATTTAATGGTGATCAAATTTGAGATTCATGGCTTTTATAATAACTTGAAATATCATTCAATAAGCAGCCACATAAGGTACCAAGATTCAGTTGCAGAAATTATCGATGATATTATAACACCTCTGAGTTCTAACAATGATGACAAATGGAATATAACAGACACCGTAGTTTGAAGGAATGCATTTTATCAATAATATGTGTTTATATTGCATATATGCCATTATCCCTAAATATCAAGAACATGTGTAATTATGTATAACCAATTCACTGAGCCATTATTACATTTTTCTTTCTTAAGGGTAAAAATCTTCATTCTTCTAAAGTTTTGGTCAAATACACTGGATTCATAAAACCTCTAGACCAGGATCAGTCACAGTCACAGCACAGAGCTCTGTTGTGATCACATTAATTCTGTTAGATTCTTTCTATTCAGAATTCTTTTCTGTTCCCTTACTTCTTGTTTACACAATGAGTCATTCTGAACAGTGTGTGACCAATAAATATCTATGATTACTTTATCTTTAATATTTTTAGAACATATTTTTGAAAGAGATGAGGTTTTTTTTTGCAAATAGCAAATCTATTGTTTTCCAAAATTGATTATCCACTTAAGCCTAAGAGTCAGATATAGCCTGAGTGGCTGTTACTTCTATGGTATTTATTCAAATCATTTAGAAACACCTACTCAAGGAAAACATGTCTGACAAATTTAAACTATTTGCCATGCTTCAGTGATTTAAATAACTTGCATCTGTACTAAGGTTACCACTTTAAAGTATAGTAAATGCCACCACTCCTCAAAATTATTTCACAAAATATAAAGAGAAGGAACATTGGCCATTTTTTTAATGAAGCCACAATTACACTAACACACAACCATATTGAAACCCAACAAAGAAAAAATGTTACAGACCAATTTTTCTTTTGAACATAGACATGAATATTTTTAGTAAAATACTTGAAAACTAAATCTAAGAACACATCCAAAAGAAAATTTACTATGATCAAAATGGGCTTCATCCCAGACATATGGGTAGGTTGAACATATGTAAAGTGATAAATGTATAAACTATTTGAAAGACAAAAATCACATGATCGACTCTTTAAATATAGAAAAGGCTTGCAAGAAAACCCAGCATTTCTTTATGATAAAAGTCCTGGAGAGATTAGGGAAACAATGCCATGATTCAATATAATAATGGCAGTTTAGAGCTATCCCAGAGGAGCACCCTCATAAAGGCAGGGGAGGGGGAATAGAATAGGGAGTTTCCAAAGGGGAAAACATTTGAAATGTATATAAAGCAAATATCCAAAAATAAAAAAAAAAAAACAAAATAAAATAAATCTGAGAGAAACTGAAAACATTAGACTAAAATCAGAAACAAGAGAAGAGTGTCCACTTTCTTGATACCTATTCAATATAGTACTGGAAATGTTAGTTAGCTTTAGAAATAAAAGAAATATGAAGATAAAGGTGATACAAAATTGAAAAGGAAGAAGTCAAAATAATTTTATTTGCAGATGGTATAATAGTATATATAAGTTATCCTAAAAATTCTACCAAAAATAGAAACCACCCTCAGCTTTGGCAAAGTCAGTAGATATGAATATTAATTCAGAAAAAAAAATCAGTAGTCCTCCTCTGTACAAATGACATGTCAGCTGAGAAAGAGATCATGGAAAGAATGCCTTTTACAGAAGCCTCAAATAACTGGAAATATCTTGGGGTAATTCTGACTAAGTGAGTGAAAAGCTTGTATGATAAAAACTTTAAAATACAGAAAAAATAAATTGAAGAAGTTATCTGAGGATGTAAATATCTCCCTTCCTCACCAATTAGTAGGCTTAATATAGTAAAAATTGCCACTTGCAATACTCATCAAAATTCCAACACAATTCTTCATCTGGAAGGACAATTCTCAGCTTCATATGGAAACACAAAAACACTCAGGACAGCTAAAACAATACTGCAGAATGTATCATCATCCTTGGTTTAAAGTAGTACTACAGATATATAGTAATAAAAACAGCATGGTACTGACATAAAACCAGATACAATGAGGGATGGAATTAAATTGAAGAACCAGACATATATCCACACAATTATGGACACCTGAGTTTTGATAATGAAGCCTGAAATACATACCAAGAAAAGGACAGCATCTTCAACTGAATGGCTGCATGTAGAAGAATCCAAATAGATCCAAATAGAATCCTATTACACTGCATAAAACTCAATTCTAGATGAAACAAAGACTGACATAAAACAGAACCTGATGCAAGTTAAGTAGGAAATGGCTGTGAACTCATTGGTACAGAAGACTTAGTGAACAATACATTGTTAGCAGAGGTACTAAGATGAATATCTAATAAATGGGAACACAGGAAACTGAAATGATTTTGTATGACAAAGGATCATGTCATCTGAACAAAGTTCCAGTCTATAGAATGAAGAAAGATTTTTTTTGTTTTAACTACCTATACCAGTGGTAGAAGACTAATATTCAAAATATATAAAGAATTCAAAAACTGGATATTAAGAAAACAAATAACTAAAAATGGGGTACAGATTTACAAAGTGAATTTTTAAAAGACAAAACTGAAATTGTAAGAAAATCTTAAAGCAATTTTCAGCAGCCTTAGCTATCATATTCAACACCTATAAATATCAGGGAAATGCAAATCAAAACTACCTTGAAATTTCATTTTAAACATGTCCAAAAGACTATGGTCAATTTAAAAAGTGACATCCCATGCTGTCAAATTTGCTGTTGGGAGTGAATACTTGTACAACAACTGTGGAAATCAGTGTGGGGTTTCCTCAGGAAGATGGGAATCAACCTGCCTTGAGAGTCTGCTATAGCATTCTGGCATATCCACAAAGTCTGCTTTATCTTACCGAGGAGTCACTTGCTCAACATTCTCACTGCTACCTTATTAATAATAGCTAGTTATTGTAAACAACATAGATGCCCCCAACAGAAGAATTAATAACAAAATGTGATTCACTTACACAGTAGAGTATTACTCAGTATATATATATAAAATGAAGTCATGAAATTTACTGGTAAATGAATGGAATTAGAAAAAAAAAACTCTCCCAAGTAAGGCAGACAAGACACAGCAAAAGAAATACAGTGTATTTGCTTATGTGTAGATATTAGCTATTAAGTCAATGATAACATAGCTATTGTCTAAAGAACCACAAAGGTAAGGTGTAGAGTAAGAAACGATGTGTGTGACTGGTAGATCTTTGTTGATGCTCTTGTTTGTTTTTGTTGTTGTTGCTGTTTTGAAAGACAAATAGAATAGAAGGTTCTATATATTTGGGGACTGGAAGGAAAGATCAAGGGAAGAAATACCATGAGAGAGGAAATACAAGGACACACAGCTGAAATTAAGGGCCCTTTGGGGGATACTATGGAAACATAATATAGTAGAAGCTTCCTAATATATATATATATACATGTAAAGACAATCTAAAGGAAATTGCCAAATAATGGGGAGGCAGAATCCAAACTGACCATCTCCTGTCAACAAATGAAGCTTCCAGTATTGGTATTGGGTTATAGCTAATTGAATTTTTGATTAAAGGTGTGTTAAAGGAATCCCCAAACAACCAAGGCTATTGTCAAGACTATAGTTTGCTCTTCACAAACTGATAGAAAGGCCCATTGTTAAATGCAACACCTAAACCACTCACTGAATATGGAGAATTACAGTTGATGCCCATATAGAGATTTGACCACTATGTTCTAGCATCTATAGTCCAGAAAATTACTCTGTAAGCTACTGAAAGAAATTTAAATACCTATCCAACAGCAAATACATTGACCTGAAATAATATCCTGCCTGCAATATATGTTAGTAAAATTGGGGCACAAGGCTTATGGGAAAAATCAACCAATATCTGATTTGAGTTAAGGCCTGTTTGATGAGATGGAACCCATACCTGATTGATACTGTCTGGTGACCAAGAATCTCAGACTAGATAGTCCAGGTACCTAGAGGAAAACCAAATATTACTATTCTAATTTTTTAAGTAGTGATTAAAATGACTCTTAATGACATTCTGATATATTCATAGATCAGCCATCATGAGATAAGGATCCTGCTGCAAGAGACAGTAATAAATACAAAGACACATAGACATTGTGCTAGAGTGAGACTTTTGAAATACTCCTCTGTGGGGATGTCTCCATCAAAACCTTCGACTCAGGATTCAGGGACACTGTAGAATAGGAGGAAGAAACAGTACAGGAGACAGAAGGATGGACCCCTAGGAAAGAAGCTTTCTAAATTAAGATGACTAAAGCTCAAACAAACTAACTGAGAATGATTCAGTATGCACATGGCCTTCAGGACTTTATACCAGGTCCTTTGTATGTACAGTATTTAAGTGTTTTTTATAAGATTCCTAGGCAAACAAATGGGTCTCTATTTCTTGTGTCTTTTCTTATACTCTTCCTGTTGTTTAATGGCTTAGTCCAATTATGATATGGTAGTATTTGCCTTTTTAAAAATTATTCTCCATGAGAAATCTGTTTTCTAATGAGAGATAGAAAGAAAATGGATCTTATCGAGATAGAGCTGGGAAGCAAATGAGAGGAGTAAAGGGAGGGAAACTCTAATCAGGATAGAGTTTGCAAGAAATCAACCTATTTCTGAAAGAAGAAGAAATACTCCTCAACAAACATAAAAGAAAACATTTTTAAAATTGTTAGAATCAAGGAATTTAAAGCTATTCACACATATTGGTCACTTAAAGATTTTAGTTTTGTGTGTGTGTGTGTGTGTTTCTAATGAAACTGGTGTTTTACATTAATGATTAAAACTGTTCCCCAAAGTCAGAACACAGAATATATTCTTTCCAATGACAGAGTTGAGCACCTATTGATTTTAAAACCCTCCTGGTGTACTTTTTACAATGGTAAACTACAGACAGTGAATCAAATGACCAGTGAGCAAAGCACCTTCTTCCTGCTCACATCCTCTGCCAGTCACCTCTTCATTCAACATTGCACTCAACTCTTCAGCAAGATTGGTGACAAGACTTTTATAAACCCATTTACCTGGTTTTAATGGTTGTGGAAGAATGCACAGGACCTTTAGAAGCTCAAGCCACACAAAATTCCTGTGTGAGTAGGAAGGACCTGAAGTCCCACCCAGTAATTTTGCCACTCAAATTTTTACAGTGGAGATTTGTCCAGTGTTTAGTGGCTAAACTTCTAGAATGCCTGCCATTATGAAGTTTTCCACAGGTTCTGCAGGGTAATGTTGCCAAATGGTCTCCCCACAAAACAAACAAACAAAACTATGAGAGGATATAAAAGAGCATGTGGCTGGGGCAGTTAGAGAATGAGGGTGTAGACATCAGGAAATGTACTGGATATGAGTTAAACTCCACATCTGTAGCTAAGAGAGGAGGACAAAGCTTCCTTAGGTTGCTGAGATTTGTAATATGAAAGGAAGGGAAGGGAAGGGGAGGGTAGGAACGGAGAGGGAGGGAGGGAGGGAGGGAGGGAGGGAGAGAGAGAGAGAGAGAGAGAGAGAATGAGTTCAGAAACTGCTCACCGACAGGTTCTCTGAAAGGCTGGAAGAAGTTGTGGATGAGGGCAACCTCATAGGAAGACCAGCAATTTTAACTGACCTGGACCTCCACGATCTCTTAGACACTGAGCCACCAACCAGGCAGCATACACTAGCTGGTATGAGGCCCCTGACGCATATACAGCAGAGAACTGCCTGCTTTGGCCTCAGTGAGAGAAGATGCACCTAACCCTCAAGAGACTTGAAGCTCCAGGGAGTTGGGAGGCTTGGCATTGTGGGGATGGGATGGGGACATCCTCTTGGAGATGGGGGAGGAGGAATGGGATAAGGAACTGTTGGAGGGCAGACCAGGAGGGGATGAGGGGATTGACTCTAAGCTGGCCATACCTTCTGTTCTACTAGTCTATGTGTTGCTCGTGGGCACATCTATGATCTGTAAATATGGTGACACACTTAAGTAGCAAAACCATAGTTCCAGACAGAGGTTTGTGTTCATGGTTTATTTGAGCTCAGAAATGATATGGCCTAAAGTGAAATCCACTGTCCACTTTGAACATATCTTCTAGGGAGCAGATTTTTTCATGTCAGATTATCATTCTGTATTCAATCTAAAAACCTGGTGTCATCAGCTCTTCTTTCTTCCTGCTGGCATGCTCTGGTAACTCTTGAATCACTTCCTTCTTTTTCTTCAAACACAACTCATCAGCATTGATGAAAGCAACATTGTCCTGGTTTCCTTTATTGCATTCACTTCAAATACATATGGCTGCCAAACTAATTTATGTGTTTTTATTATTTTGTTTAAAATGTTAAATAATTCATGATCGCAGGAAGCCTTTATTTACATACTCATAACTCACATCTCTTGCTTTGTATCTTTCAACTATTTGAAGTCACAGTCTGAGTTTATAATGGTCTCTTATGGACATGATAAAAGTATTTTAATACACTCATGCAACTCATAAGAGCTTCTATATTTTTATTTTCAAGTTAATTTGAGTTGTTGTTATAAGCCATATGATCTATCCAGTAGATGTTTGTACAGTTCTGAAAGCTGGGATCAAGGTGTCAACCTAGCACAGTTCTGGTGAGGAGTTACTTCTTGGCTCTCATCGATTTGCCATGTCGTTATGTCCTCAGATGACAGAGAAAGACCATTGTAACAAGGGAAGTGGGGGGTCTCAGGTTAGAAAGAGTAGAAAGGAAATGGAAAGAAGAAATGGAAGGAGGACAGAAGTAGAGAGTATGAAATAAAGTGGTGGGGAGGAGGAGGGAGAGCAGATCATACTCAGATATCACATGGTATGAACACTCAGGGTCTGTCTGTGGAGGCCAAGCAAGGTTCAAGAAACTTAAGTAGACATATAGCTTAAGGAGACCTCAAATCAGATTGTCCTGATTCAACCTCCCCAATGCCCAGATTTTATGTTTTTCTTTTTCTTATAAAATAATGCTTGTGTGATGAAGTCACCACTCTCTACTTCTCACTTCAGTCTGTTTATTATTTTTGTTATTTCCATCACCAAACATCATTACAGTGATGGATGAGACATAAGAATGAGAACTTTGAAAGAAAAAATTAAATGCACAAAAATCATTGTGTTGCACAAAAGGAAGACCATGGCAGAAGACTTAAAGAGATGAGAAAATTGAATAAAGAGATCCACTAATTTGTCTGTGGATTATTAATATCAGAAATAGACTCCGAATTTAGATACTGGGACTCTCAAGATACCAATTTTATCCCCTATGCTAAAGCCTGTCTCAGGACTATAGCCTATCTTTATAATCTGAGAAATTGAGACAAACAATATCTCTCCTAAAAGAATAATGAAATGCTACTAATAATATTACAAAATTTAAAAATTCTTCATTCCTTTTAAAGACAACCATAGTTTTGAAGCCTTTGTTCATTTTCCCATCTTCTTCATTATATACATAAATATGTATATGTATATTCATATAAACAGATAAATGTATGTCCAAATATTTGCATATACATATGTATACATAAATCTGGTAAATTTTCTATTATACATTTATTACAAATTTTAAGTATATTAAGTTGTGCTTATGTTTTTGAGACTTTGCTGCCTCTATTCTTTTTTTTTTTTTTTTTGATACTTTATTTGCATTTCAAATGTTTCCCCCTTTCCAGATCTTTCCTTTGGAACCTCTCTATTCCCTCTCACCTCCCCCTGCCTCTAAGGGGTTATCCCCCCCCACCCACCCATCCACTCTTGTCTTCCCTCCTTGGCAATCTCCTATCCTGGGGCATCTAGCACCCTCCTCCTGATGGCTAACAAGACCCTCCTCTGCCACATATGTGGCCAGCACCTATTCTTATCAATGTTAAATTTTCTATATACCTCATTTATCTGATTAGCAATTTTCTTTCCTATCATTTATCATTTCTTCTTCACTTTGTTTAAATTTTATGATCCACTGAAGTTATCAACCCTGAAAATACATGCTCATCTTTCTTGCAAATACATTTCATCTTTCATCGTAATTACCAGTTCAAAGTCTGCTGCCCTCCAACCTTGATCTTTGTTGTGCATACCTATGCTTCTGACCATATGGATGGAAGATCATGTAAGATCACACTTTATTATAATTCTACATTTTATATAATAATTGTATAACTGTAAGCATATTACTGATCATACCTGCACTCTATTAACACCAAGAACTGTGAAATGTCATGCTCTGTTTTCTCACGCTACTCTGTGAATTCCCACCACCTTTTCTTTTCAGTTCTCCATCATCATACTTCTGAGCCAGCGATATTCCTGCTGAACACTCTAAGATAAACTAAAGGAACTGTGAAGGGAGATTATATATATTCTTATATTAAATCTACCAATTAATCTTCAACTAGCACACTGCTCCATTCTTTCTGGAATTTAAAAAACACACTAATACATTTTCTGTATTTCTACCACTAGCCAGTTCCTTTCCATATATGCCAAATTTCAATCTAGGATGTTAGTGTATACTTCTAATCCCTAAAATACATTCAGCTATACAGTAGATGCTTAAGGATTGTACTCCCAAGCACAAACCACTAATTGAACTGAGGTACAGCACATCATGAATATGCTCCAATATATTTACATGATGAACATTGCTAGACATACTATCTTTCATTCCTCCAAATATACTTTAGTTCTTTGCCAGCTTTCTGTACACCCCTGCCTGTGTGAGTACTTTGGTTGCCTTATCCATATTATGTTGCCTTATTTGAAATGTATACAGGTGGTTGAGTATGCTGTGACCTTATTGCTTTAATATGAAATTCACAGGGGCTCAGTGTGGCAGCTCTTGTCATAGTGGCTAGTTCATTCAGAGAGCAGCCTGAGATTGCATGTTCATTCATTTGCTGTCACTTTTATAATTTAGTTTATGTTTTACAACATTTATAAAATTATACTTAAAAAATAGAATTCTCCTGTCAATCCTTTTCTTTTTATTAACAGTTTTGCTGTCTTTTAGGTTTTTTGTTTGTTTTTGTTTTTGTTTTGGATATTTAGTTTATTTACATTTCAAATGCTTTCCCCTTTGGAAACCACCTATTTCATTCTCCCTCTCCATGCCTCTATGAGAGTGCTCCCCCACTCACCCACCCACTCCCTTCTTCCCTCCCTAGCATTCCCCTACACTGGGGCATCTAACACCCTCTGGCCCAAGGGCCTCTCCTCACACTGATGGCCACCAAGGCCCTCCTCTGCCACTTATGTGGCCAGCACCATGGGTCCCTCCATGTGTATTCTTTGCCTGGTGGTTCAGTCTCTGGGAGCTCCAGGGGTTCTGGCCAGTTGATACTATTGGTCCCTCCAGGGGGCTGCAAATCCCCTCAGCTCCTTCAATCCCTTCTTCAACTCCTCCATCCTCAACACCATGCTTTTAAACACTATACTTTGGATTATTGAACCAATCTTACAGTTTGATTTTATGCATTTTTAATCTTATTGATTTTTCAAAAATCCATTTTTATGCATGCCAAACACCTTATTCTATCTATAAACTAATAGATTTTTATGAGAAATATGCAGATAATTCATGAGATAAAAACAAAATTTCTCCTATTAATTTATAGACTAATTTAGGTTTTGTTACTGATTTGAAATACAAGTTCAGACATAAATAGTGGAATGTTACTGACCTCTGTCCTCTTGTTCTTTCTCTAACTAGAACAGCAAACATTTTATTTGTCTTACTAAAATTTAAATAGTAATTGATGTCTAATAAAGTAATATCAAATGTCTTACAATTTTCAGATCACACTCATATTTAGGGACTATGTTTCAAAGCAGTACTTATGTGTTAATTTGCCCCAATATTTCATTTTGGAAATTTGCATAGTTATTTGCTCAAACTCCATTGTTACCTTTAGAAATAAAGGCAGAGGGGGATGGATAAAGAGAAGAAAGAGAAAGAGAGAGAAGCAAGGAGAGAGAAAGACAGAGAGAGATCACATATATGTATGTGTGTGGTGATGCTTGTGGTGTGTACATACAGCTAAGTTGAGCTGGATGCAGAAAAAATGATGTGCCTAATTTCTGTGACTATCCAGTATTGTTATGAAGCTCTCCATAGTCCCAGCCCATCTTCTGTGTGTTTAGAAAACTATTAAATTCTCTGGAGTTTATCAATCAATGAATCTTTATGTTATTTCATTAATTGGCCATTTGTAAACCACTAATTTGGACTTTTCATTTATCAATTAATTTCACCATTTTTCCTTCATATACATAAACTTTGTTATATAGAAATACACATAACAAATTGTTTTCTAGTAATTAGATAACATTCAAAACCATCTTATTAAGAATGTTACAAACAAATGCAATAATACCTACTATTGGAAGACAACTGTTTCTACTCCTCAGTATGCCCCACCTTGTTTCTACCCCATTTGCTCCTACTTTTTCCCTCTTCTTTTATTTCTTTGTATCTTTAGGAGTGGTGTGATTCCATAGCTCAACTTTACTAAATCAACCTGTTCTCTCTGAAATCATCTATTCAAGTTATCCACAAGACAGAGGATCTCTGTTAACTTGATGTTCTCATTGTTAACAAAGCATCATCTAAGGCATGTTATAGCCTGACCTGAAGCTGGAGAATGTTATCTTCTATATTCTATTGCCGGAACCATATACCCAGGTGACACTTAGAAGGGGATCAAGAAAGTTTAAGTGAAATACAAACAGCATAGGAAAAAGTGAAAATATTTTATTATAGCAAACAGCATAAACAATGAGCAGTAATAACAAAATGGTGGAAGTAGAACTGGCCCTTTATTTTATATAGTGCTATTAACCACAGGCAAGTAAGCAAAAATCTCTAAATTCAGTAAGAAATATTTAAACATGGTTAGGTTTTTGTTGTTGTTGCTGCTCTTGCTGCTGCTGTTGCTGTTGCTGTTGTTGTTGTTGTTGCTGTTGTTGCATTATACAGCTCATTGCTATCTCACCTGGTTTAGAATTAAAGGATTGACTTCATGAGCTGTCAGATATGCCTTATCATGCAAAGAGTATTTTCCCATCTGTAGTGGCTATTCCTGATTGTCAAGTTGACAATATCTGGAGTGAATTACAATCCAGAATTAGAAGGCTCACCTGTGATCTAGATCTTGAGTATGGAAGACACAAGTTTCAGTTGTGGTGGTATGCACACCTCTAATCTGGGCCACACATGCTGCTGGAGATCTACATAAGGACATGGGAAGGAGGAAGATTCCATCTTCTTCACCTGCGAGCCCTGTGGGACTAAGTGACTGCTAGATCCTCGGGTTTTCATTCACAGCTACTGCTGACCATTGTTGGGGAATTTGACTACAGACTGTAGGTCATTAACAAATTCCCTTACTATATAGAGACTACCTATAAGTTCTGTGACTCTAGAGAACCCTGACTAATGCACCATCTTTTGCTGGATTTGGCCAAGTGATTGGCTATGATCAGTGATATTTGAGAAACACTAGCTCATATAACTTCCACAGAGGGTTTTAAATTTTATTACAAGATTGAACTAAGTGTCTTGCACCTCTGATTCCTATTATGTGTAAATCGTGACCATAGTAAGTTTCACTTGTTAATTCAGTTCTGTTTCCTGAGATGAGAGGTATGAGAAGACAGCAATAATTGAGGGTGGAGTGGCAGCAATTCTTTACACTGTATGTAAAGAAGTCAAGAAGTAAGGCTTAGTGTTTTCATCCAAAGCTTATTATTAGAGTATGTACTAAGATATAGTTTTATGTTATGCACAAAGAATGTGTCATAGATAAGAAAACATAGGAGCCATGCACAAGAGAATATGAATATAAACATTCTGTTCTCCTACCTACCACCTGGATAAATCACAAGCTTTATGTTGGCCAGACACAAAATTCATTTCTGTAGCACCTAATATTAATACAAGAGTTGTACTGCTAGATACTGTCAATGAATATCTCTATATGTTGGCTTTGTATCACAAAAATGAAACACCTCAGATAGCAAACTTTCCAATGGATACAGATCTATATATTTTCTGGTTTCAGAGGTTCAAACTCATAGATTATGTGATGTTCTAGTGTGGTATCTTGTGGTTAGAACACCTGTCTCAACAGTCATATCTTAAATAGGAGCAGAAGTTTGTTAAAGTAAAAATTATGCTTTAATATTCCCTTCTAAGAATTACCAGACACCAGGCAATCTAGGTAATTCTAGGTTGCACAGCCATGACCATGAAACTTCTAATTAGGTGTCACTTTTTAAATATTACACCACTTTTCAAGATAGTGACCTTGACAATCAAGCCCTTGACACATTGGCCCATAAAGTGTATTTACTATCCAAATCCTGCACTACTATAAGAGGTTTCTGCACCACATACAATGCATAAATGTAGATAATGTTTGAAAAAATACCTTTTTAATTCAGAATATAAGCTATAGTAGATAATTCCCAACACAGGGGCTATTCTAAAGAACATTGCAGGGGAGCTAAGTACAGAAATTGGAACACTGATGATACTCATTTAATCACTTTGCAATGCAGAGATTTCACCTGGAAAATTGGGATGCTATTTCATGAGTATTTTATGCACTGACTAATTTATGGTTGGGAGGCACTTTTAAAACACCCAGCATCTAGCTTCATAATAGTATATTAATAGCAATAAAAACTAGCATGCCATGCAAATTCTACATCTTAGACATGTTTTATATAAACTCCCTTGGTGGACTCATTAGCTTCTAATAGAACCATTCATTTTCCTTTGAAAGATGAATTTCAGTGTAACTCACTGTTATCACATGGTTATTATAGTCTTCTCCAGGGCAGAACACTTGAGGCAAAACTCAGTGACCCCTCTGTGAGGATACTGTATCTCCCTTAGTTAAAATTGTTGACATGAGTAGACTTATTCAGATAATTTAAAACATACTGAAGACCTTAAATAATGTATTTCAAAGAATACTAACGTGAATTATTATTGTAAACCATGTGTATTTATTACTTAAAGATATGTAGCTATTCCCTTTAAAAAATTTTTTAAGATATTTCAAGGCTTTCCTGTATTTGTGAAGGTACACTACATGTGTATCTGGTTCTTCCAAAGACCAGAAGGCCACTGTTCCCTTGGCATTAGACTGACAGTTGGCTGCCAGGAAACATGTGGTTGCTGGGAAACAAACTCAGGTTCTCTGCAAAAGCAGCAGGCCCTTTTAACTGATAAGAAACAAACTGCACAAGTATATACTGTATCAAGAATGCTATAGTATGCAGAGAGCATACAGCATTATTCCCAAATAAAGGAGAATAGGAAATAATGTAGATTAATTGCTGATGAAAGTTGCAAACCTGAAAAACAGTATGTTTTGCATAGAGGTCTGGCAAGAAGGAAGCAAAGCAAGAATTTTAAATTGCATTGAATAAAAATTGTGTCATTCAGGTGTTCACAATGGACATAATAAATTTTGATAAAATCTAACCCCATTTCTTCTCTTCCATTTCCTCTCTTATCTCCCATATCTCATTTTCCTGTCACACCCTAAAATTGTTTTCTTTAAATGTTCATTTTAATGTTTTAATATTATTTATTTATTTAACTGTTCTTTATATTTTAAACATTTCTTTGATTTTTTTAACAGCAATAAAGTTGTGTATGTATGTACATAGATGCAGAATCATCAACTGTAGCACAGATAGAGTTTCAGAAACCAAATCTTTGTATACAGCTGATGCTCTCTCCTTAAGCAGCCATCAAGTTTCAATGCCTCATCTGCTATTGGCAGGACTTGAATCTCTCCTCCATGTAGGCTAGAGTTTTGGCTGGCTTTTAAAATGTTTATGTATATATTTAGAACTGGCATGAGTGCATATATGTAAAGTTTATGTAATATCAGCATATAATGCTTAAATACAATTGTTAGATATTTCTGTCTGTAATCTTTGCAACCATTTTCTACCATAATTCCTAAACTTTGGGTTGAGGTACAATATACCTCTGATGTTGAAAGCTGACCATTCCAGTCTCTTATTCTCAGCACATTGACTAGTTGTGAGCTTTATCTCCATCTACTGCAAAGGAGCAGGAACGTGAGAGAAACAGAAAGAGTAAGAAATCAAGAATGTGAGAGAGAGAGAGAGAGAGAGAGAGAGAGAGAGAGAGCGCACCCAGAAGAGGTTTTATGATGGTGGTTGAGAGATGCACAAATCTACAATTATAAATATATGAATTTAGGGGGTAATTAAATCCTATGTCTATATAGAAAGAGAATAAACAGTCTTAGGTTCTTCACTAGGATATATGACCTACTAAGTCACATGGTTTTGGCCTAATTAATTGTACCAAGTTTTAAAAGGTTTTTTCAGCATCTAATGGGATGATCATGTGGCTTTATTTTTCCTTTGTTTGCTTACATGATGGATTGCATTGATGGATTTTCATATGTTGAACCATCACTGCATCCTTGATATGAAACCTATCCAACTTGATCCAACTGAAACTCTATCCAACTTGATCATGGTGGATAATTTTTTGATATGTGATTGGATTTGGTTTGCAAGTATTATACTGAGTATTTGTACATCAATGTTCATAAGGGAAGTTTGTCAGAAAAAATATAACACCCTTTCATGAAAAAAGTCTTGGAGAGATCAGGAGTACATGGACCAAACCTCCACAATAGGTGCAATATAAATCAATCCAATAGCCAACATCAAATTAAATGATGAGAAACTTAGTGAAATCACACTAAAACAAGGACAAGGCAAAGGCTGTACACTCTCTCCATATCTATGTAATATAGTTTCTGAAGTTCTAGCTATAGCAATATGGCAACCAAAGGAGAACAAGAGAATACAAATTGAAAAAGAAGAAATCAAAGTATTATTATTCACAGGTGATGTGATAATACACATAAGTGACTCCCAATATTCTACCTGAGAACTCTTATAGCTAATAAATACCTTCAGCAAAGTGGCTGAATGAAAATTATCTAAAATAAATAGTAGCCCTCATTTATACAAAAAATAAATGTGCTGAGAAAGAAATTAGGGAAATAATCAATACTCTTTACAATAATACACAAATAATAGTAAATATCTGGGTGTAACTCTAGCCAAGCAAATGAAAGACCAGTATGACAAGAACTTCAAGTCTCTGAACAAAAATCTGAAGAAAATATCAGAAAATGGAAAGATTTTCCACAGTCACAGATCACTAGGATTAACATATTAAAAAATGACAATCTTCACAATAGCAATCTACAGATTCAATGCAATTCCCATCAAAGTTCCAACATAATTCTTTACAGATCCTGAAAGAACAAATGTCAGCTAGCTTCATAAGGAAAAAATACAAAATCCAGTATAATACAAAAATATTGTATTAGAAAAGAACTTCAGGAGGTATCACTACCTCTGATTTCAAGCTGTACTACAAAGCAGTAGTTATAAAAGGCATATTGTATTGGCACTAAAACAGATTAGTTGATCAATGGAATTGAATTGAAGACTCAGAAATCAACCCTCACTACTAATGACACTTGGTTTTTGACAAAGAAACAAAAACCATTCAATGGAACAAAGAAAGCATCTTCAACAAATGGTGCTGATCTAATTGGGCGTGTGCATATAGAAGAATCAAATAGACTCATTTTTATCACCCTGTACAACATTCAAGTCCAAGTGAATCAAAGATCTCAACACTTGTTGGTCTTGTATAAAACCTGATACACTAATACAAAAGAATTATACAAGAGAAAGTTGGAAAAAGTCTTAAATCAATTGATATAGGAGACAACTTCCTGATAAGAATATCAACAGCTCTAGCACTACGATCAACTATTATTAATAAATGGAACCTTATAAAACTGAAAAGCTTCTGTAAGACAAAGGACAAAATCAATAGAACAAAATGGCAGCCTTTAGAACTGGAAAAGATCTTATGAAGGTTCCATCCAAGAGAGGGTTGATATCCAAAATATATAAAAAATTTAAACACCAACAACCCAAAATACCCAATTTCAAACCGGTATACTGACCTAAACACAGAATTTTTTTTTTTTTTTTTTTTTTTTGGTTTTTCAAGACAGGGTTTCTCTGAGTAGCCCTGGCTGTCCTGGAACTCACTCTGTAGCCCAGGCTGGACTCAAACTCAGAAATCTGCTTGCCTCTTCCTCCCAAGTGCTGGGATTAAAGGACTTGGGCCAGCACTGCCCAGCTAAACACAGAATTCTTAACAATGAAAACTCTAAGGTCAAGAAGTCCTAAAGAAATTCTCATTGTCAGGTAATACTATGTCCAATTTTCTGAGGAACCGTCAGACTGATTTCCAGAGTGATTGTACCAGTTTGCAATCCCACCAAAAAGGGAGGAGTGTTCCTTTCTCCACATTCTTGCTAGCATCTGCTGTCACATGAGTTTTTGATCTTAGCTATTCTGACTGGTATGAGGTGGAATGTCAGGGTTGCTTTGATTTGCATTTCCCTGATGACTAAGGATGTTGAACATTTCTTTAGGTGCTTCTTGGACATTAGATATTCCTCATTTGAAAATTCTTTGTTTAGCTCTGTACCCCATTGTTTACTAGAGTATTTGGTTTTCTGTAGTCTAACTTTTTGAGTTCTTTGTATATATTGAATATTATCCCTCTATTGGATGTAGGATTGATTAAGATCATTTCCCAAACTGTTGGTTGCCATTTTGTCCTATTGACAGTATCCTTTGCCTTACAGAAGCTTTGTAATTTAATGAGGTCCCATTTGTCGATTCTTGATCTTAGAGCATAAGCCATTGGTGTTCTGTTCTTTGCCCTGTGCCCATGTGTTTGAGGTGCTTTCCTACTTTCTCTTCTATTAGTTTCAGTGTATCTGGTTTTATGTGAGATCCTTAATCCACTTGGATTTGACCTTTGTACAAGGAGCTAAGAATGGGTTGGTTTACATTCTTCTACATGCTGAGTTCCAGTTGAAGCAACACTATTTGTTAAAAATGTTGTCTTTTTTCCCACTGGATGGTTTTAGCTCCTTTGTCAAAGATCAAGTGACCATAGGTGTGTGGGTTCATTTCTGGGTCTTCAATTCTATTCCATTAATCTTCCTCCCTGTCTCTGTACCAATACAATACAGTTTTTATCACTATTGCTCTGTAATGTAGCTTGAGGTCAGGGATGGTAATTCCACCAGAAGTTCTTTTATTATTGAGAATAGTTTTTGCTATCCTGGGTTTTTCTGTTATTCCAAATGCATTTGCCAATTGCTCTTTCTAACTCTATGAAGAATTGAGTTGGAATTTTGATGGGGATTGCATTGACTCTGTAGATTGCTTTTGGCTAGATGGCCATTTTTACTATATTAATCCTGCCAATCCATAAGCATGGGAGATCTTTCCATCTTCTGAGATCTTCTTCGATTTTCTTCTTCAGAGACTTGATGTTCTTGTCACACAGATTTTTTTACTTGCTTGGTAAGAGTCACATCAAGCTATGTAATATTCTTTGTGATTATTGTGAAGGGTGTCTTTTCCCTAATTTCTTTCTTAGCCTGTTTATTCTTTGAGTATAGAAAGGCTACTGATTTGTTTGAGTTAATTTTATATCCAGCCAGTGTGTTGAAGTTGCTTATCAGATTTAGGAGTTCTCTGGTGGAATTTTTGGGTTCATATCATCGGTAAATAGTGATATTTTTATTTCTTCCTTTCCAGTTTGTATCCCTTTGACCTACTGTTGTTGTCTAATTGCTCTAGCTAGAACTTCAAGTACTACATTGAACAGATAGAGAGAGAGTGGGCAGCCATGTCTAGTCCCTAAGCTATACTGCTCCTGAGCATATACCCAAAAGATTATCCAACATATAACAAGGACTCATTGTCCATTATGTTCATAGAAGCCTTATTTATAATATCCAGAAGCTGTAAAGAACCCAAATATCCTTCAACAGAGGAATGAATACAGAAAATGTGGCACATTTACACAATGCAGTACTGCTCTCAACTATTAAAAACAATGAATTCCTGAAATTCTTAGGCAAATAGATGGGACTAGAAAATATCATCCTGAGTGAGGTAACCCAATCACAAAAGAACATAGACAGTATGCACTCACTTATAAGTGGATATAAACCTAAAAGCTCAGAATACGCAAGATACAATTCACAGACCACATGACGCTCAAGAAGAAGGAAGTCCAAAGTGTGGATGCTTCGGTCCTTCACAGAAAGGAGAACAAAATACTTGCGGGAGCAAATAAGGAGACAATGTGTAGAACAGAGACTGAAGAAAAGGCCATCCTGAGACTGCCCCATTTGGGAACCCATCTCTTGTACAGTCACCAAACCCGGAAACTATAGTGGATTCCAAGAAATTCTTGCTGAAAGAATCCTGATATAGCTGTCTCTTGATAGGATCTGCCAGAGCCTGACAAATACAGAGGCAGATGCTCATAGTCAACTATTGGACTCAGCATGGGGTCCCTAATGGAGGAGTTAGAAAAAGGACTGAAGGAGCTCTCATAGGTAGAACAACAATATCAACCAACCATTTCCCCACCCCCACCCAGAGCTCCCAGGCACTAAACCACCAACCAAGGAATAAACATGGAGGTACCCATGACTCCAGCTGTATACATAGCAGAGGTTGGCCTTGTCTGGCATCAATGGGAGGAGAAGCACTTGGTCCTGTGAAGGCTCAATGGATACTTCTGTGTAGGGGAATTTTAGGGTGGGGAGGTATGAGAGGGTGGGTGGGTGGGGGAACATCCTCATACAAGTAGTGTGAGGGGGGACAGGATAGGGGATTTTGGGGGGGGCGGGAAAGGGGATAACATTTGAAATGAAAATAAAGAAAATATCCAATTTAAAAAAAAAATGAAAAGAAATGCTCATTGTCCTGAGTCTTCAGGAAAATGCAAATCAAAATGATATTGATATTTCTTTTACATCTGTCAGAATTGCTAAGATCAAAAACTCAAATGACAGCACATACTGTGAGAATATGGAGCAAGGAGAACACTCCACTATTGCTGGTGGGAGAGCAAATGTGTACAACCACTTTGGAAGTCAATCTGTCAGATTCACAGAAAATTTATAATAGTTCTACTTTTGTGTCCAGCTACTTTTGTGTCTCTCCTAGGCATATGTCCAAAAGATGCCCTACTATACAACAAGGACACTTGCTCAAATATGTTCATAGCTGCTTTATTTGTAATAGCCAGAAACTGGGAAAAACCCAGATGTCCCTCAATCAAAGAATCGATAAAGAACCTGTGGTTCATTTACACAGTGAAATAGTACTCAGGTATTAAAAACAAAGAAATCAGGAAATTTAAAGTCAAATAGATGGAACTTGAAAATAACTTGCAGAGTTGGGTAACCTAGACCCAGAAATATATGCATGGTATGTAGTCACTTATAAGCAGATATTAGTCATAAGTACAGGTTAACCATGCTATAATCCACAGACCCAAAGAAGTTAATAACAAGAAGTCCCAAGGGAGGATTCTTGAATATTGCTCAGAACAGGAAATAAAATCGACATTGGAAGTAGAGGGAGAGGGAATTTGGGTAGGAGAAGGGATGGGGTAGGGATCAGGTATTGGGAGAGTAGTGATGGGTGGTAGGAGGACTGAGAGGAAGAAGGGAAATCAGTAGTGGGGTGGGGACAACTCGGAGACAATCTGAAGACCTACCATGGGAGGACGCTCCTGGGAGGATATGAGGGTGATTGTAGTTGAGACTCCTAGAAGTGATGGATATGGAGCCATAAGAGTTCACCTCTTGTATGCAGCCAGGCATGGTTCCCAGTGGATGGATAGGGACAACTGTTCACCCATGAAACCTTTACCATCAAATTTTCCCTGCCTACAAGATGTGCAGCGATAGAGATGGGGCAGAGACTGATGGAATGGCCAACCAATGACTGGCCAAACTTGAGACCCACCTGATGGGAGAGAGCCAACCCTTGACACTATTAGTTATATTTTCTTGTGCTTCAGACCAGGACCTAGTTCAACTGTTGCCAAAGAGGTTACATGCAGGAGCTTATGGAAATAGATGTAGAAACTCACAGCCAATCATGAGCAGAGATCAGGGAGTCTTGTGGAAGAGTCAGGGGAAGGATTGAGGAATCATGAGTGGTCAAGATACCACAAGAAGACCTATGGAGCCAACTAACCTAGACCCATGGGGGCTCACAGAGTCTAAGCCACTAACCAAAGTGCATGCATGGACCCAGACCCTATACATATGTAGCAGATGTATATCTTGAACTTTATGTGGACCCAACAATTAGAAAAGGGGCTGTCTCTGACTCAGAATCATGCCTTTGGACTCTTTGCCCTAGCTGGGATGCCTTGTCTAGTCTCAGTGGGAGAGAAGTGCTTAGTCATGATGAGACTTGATGTGCCAGGGAAGGTTGGTATCTTGGGTCAGGAGAAGAGGCTCCCCTTCTCTGAGGAGAGGGCAATAGGAGAAATGAGGTGAGATGGTAGCACTAAGATGAGAGAGAGGAGATGTGATTGGAATGTAAATTGAATAAATTAATTAATAAAATTAATTAATTAATAAAAATTATAAATTAATAAAAAGCCAAAATATAAAATATTCTATTAAATATCTTTACTATCTAGATCACTTTTAGAATGACTTTTAGGTTGTCCCCAAGTTATTTTGTGAATAAAAATAATGTTGTAATACCATCCTTAAAAAAATGGTAAGAAGTTTGAGTTTGATCTATGGTGTAGGCTTTAAATGCAATAAAATATTGTTTGATTACTTCTGTAATAGTTGTGTTACTACTCATAGTTTGAAAAAAGTAAAAATAAATTAATTGTATTGAATTTTACCAATTATAGATTTGGCTTACTTGCCAACTTTTAGAAATTCATAGATAAAAATATTTATCTTGTACAACGTTTCCAAATATCCACAGAAATTTTGTGTTTTGTTGTAAGACAGTGTCTTAATTTGCAGCCAAGATGATTGCCTTCCTGGCTTCTAAATTTTGAAACTACGGGTGGAGACAACTATATTGAACACACCATAGGAGAATTTGTGACAGTTCCCCAGCACATTTCCTTGGTGTCAATGGAGGCATAATACTGGGTAGCTTTGCTTGCAGAAGGTGAAGTACCTTGCTCTTAATGTTGGTTTGTCTTTGTGTATTTTCACTTTCTCATAGCTAATCAGTGAAACAGAATAAAGTAGAGATTCTATAAATTATATATAATTTTAAAATGTGTGCTATTTATAAGAGCCTAATAAAAAAATCCTCAAAAGATTTTGCTTTTTCCTGATTAGGATATACACAATATTTTGTTTAGTGTCCATCAATAGCCCTTAATGCATAAATCATTACCTTAAAAATTAACATCACTATGCAGTCACACAGAGCATGTATTGTTGTGAACTTAGGAAAAATTTGTACCTAATAATTCTTATCCATCTCCATATCTAGCAACTATATTTCTATTATGTATATATACATGTGTCTATATACTCACCTATCTTTCAAGAAATTTAAATTCTTTTGTGTGGTTACTTACATTTTTATTAGTAATCATAGCCAATTTTTGCTACAAATACTAATAGGTTCAAAGGCTATTTATGATGATGATGATGATTATTGCAATTATTATATTTTAGAAATGCAAATTCAAAACTGAATATCATATTTTACCCATAATTTTTTTATATCTACATATTTAGTTTGTATGTGCATATGCACAAGAATGTTTACACCAGTGAAAATGGCATGTGTGCATATGTGTGTATGGGTATGTATCAAAGCATCTCCATGCAGGTCAAATGCCAATGTGTAGCAGTTAGTTTTCTCCTTCCACCATATGGGTTTCTAGAGATTGAATTCATGTTGTTAGGCTTGGAAAACTACTTAACATTTATCCCAGTTGTTCACATTCTGATCCAAATTAAGAAATAAAAATATGATATTGGTCTGATGTTGTGTTCTCGTAGGGGAAGTTTTGTCTCAAAACTAACAGACAAAAGTATTTACAGTTGTAAGTCTCTAAGACCTAATAAAGTAACATAACAAAATAGGAAGGAAGGGGACTCTGAGATGAAGTATAATCTGAAGTCCAAGGGTTAAAAGAAAGCCACTGTGTAGAGAAAGTGCAGTTACTCCCAGATGGAGTGAACAGAAGATACAAGCAAAACTAATACTAGAAAAACAACCTAAAAAGAAATCATTGTGACAAGGAGGCCCAGTTAAGGGACCAGATCCAAAGGCAGGCAACAAATACAAGGATAGTTATCACTCCAGTTGTTGGGGGACACACATTAAGACTAAGCTGCACATCTGCTACATATATGTGTGGGGACTAGGCCCAGACCATGCTTACTCTTTTCTTGGTGGGGAGCCACCAAGAGTCCAGTTTAGTTGATTCTGTTGCTCTTTCTGTGAAGTCCCTATCCTCTTCGGGTCCCTCAAATCCCCAACTCTCCCACAAGTGTCCTTGAGCTCTATCTATTGTTAGGCTGTGGGTCTCTTAAGTGGAAACTTATGGGCTCTTTGGCGAGTCAGTTGTGTTGGATGGTGTTTTGTTGAGGCAAACATGACACAGTGTTTTCCTGATGTGGACGCAGGTGAAAGACTAAGGCAACATTGTGAAGGAACACAGTTTCACTGAAAGAGACACAGAAGAGAGGATGTTCTGCTAAAGCAAACATGTGAAAGGACATGTGATGAAGGATTCTTTGCTAGCAGCATACATGTATTAGTCTGCCTTTCATTTCATAGTTGAGCTGCATTTGTTGGGACTCCATTGAGAGAAACACACCAAAAAAGCATCTGGTGGTATACTTCAGTTTCTTGCTGCTTCTGTGAACTCAGGCTGATTAGATGTATGTGCTGAAGCAAGACACATGATGAGGCAAGGTGCATGGAAGACAAGTGATATTTATAGGACTCCACAGAGTGACAGAGACAGAGCTTGGCTTGCTGGTACAACTACCTGTGCAATGCTTGTGGGTCTCTCATCTTTGCTGATCTTCACTTCCCTTAGAGAAACACAGCTGAGAACTTCTCCTGATGTTCCTGGTAGTCCCTCCTGCTGACTAGACCTGAGGCTGAAGCATGGCTGTCTCTGCTAGGTAGTGCCACTGCTGCTCATTCCTGTTTGCTATCCTGACTCTAATGAACTGGACTGCTGGTGTATCCATGAAGAATTTGTGAGTGGATCGAGCTGCCACTACCTGCTAGCCTGTTAACTGGACTGCTGATTTCCAGTCAATACAGATAGGTCTTGCTCTAAGGAACCTTTCTAAACATGTCCAATTCCCCCATATCCTTTCTTTTTCACTACTTCTGGTGGGTGGTGGGCTACAAGGGATGTTTAAGCATATAAGAACCATCAGATCTCCCAGACAATGAGCCACCTACGAGGCAGCATATGTGAGCTGGTCCAAGGCCCCTGACACATATACAGCAGAGAACTGCTAGGTCTGGCCTCAGTGGGAAAATCATGCCTAACCCTCAGGAGACTTAAGGCTCCAGAGAAGGGGGGGGCCTAGTGGTGGTGGGGACTGGGAAGAGTGGGCCTGATATTGGGATGTAAAGTGAATTAATAAATGAATCAATAAATGAATAAGCAAACAAACAAACAAACAAACAAACCAGAAATCATTGTGGGCAAAGCATGCCAAACCAGAGGAGAAAGGAAAGGAGTACAATAGGGTAAACCGATAATGTATTTTATACTTAGAAAAAAATGAATAATATATTAACATTTTGTTAGTTATAACAATGTAAATAATGAAGATACAGCCTAAGAATTTGGGCTTTAGAAGATTCTTTTAAATATAAAGATTTAAAAATGTGTGTGATATGCAAAAAAAATGAGTGTGATATGCCAAAATAAATGAGACTATTAATAAATAAATTAAAATATATATAGCCAGAATTCCTTCTGCTAGGGAAGTTTACAGTTTTTGCAAAGGGACCTATGGACTCTTTACTGATATTTTAATACATAACATGGAGTAATTGATTCAACACACATATATAACTTTTAATTGCAAATTATATTTTATTATGTTAATTTTAATAGATCAGGCTGTAAAGACTGAATAAAGTAAAGCAAAAATAGGTGTATGCACATAATTATAGAGAAGTACAGAGTGATAGACATGGCACATAGCAATGAATTATATTAACAAAAGTAGCCATGAAAATTAGTGTGACAGAGTTTCTGATGGCAGTTATGTGACAACCACAAACCATTTGAAGGAGAGGGGATCATCTTCTTAGCCCATACCTACTACTCCCTATTGGAAAATTCCCTTCTAAAACCAATAGCACTATTAGCTAAATCTTAAAATACAAATAATGTACAATTTAAACCAAGTGATAGAGAAGGTTATTCAGGTTAGGAGAGGTATAAGTAAGTTGAAGGGCAATCTGTCTTTGCAAGAATAGCTGACAGACATTAATATCAAAGCATATGGCAATGCTGCCTCTGAAATTTACCCTTGGTCTACAGATGGAATGCAAGAACAAGAATTAGAGAACCTGAAATTACACATTTCATCATTTGTCAGGACCTTTGAAATTAAGATTATAGAAATTAGAGACAGATGATATAGCCCAGACAGTTAAATTATTTTTATCTAGAAATTGTATGTTATTAACAAATATTATAATCAAATATCAAATATTTGATGTTACTTCTAGATCAGCTAGTATAAGAGTAGCTGTCAATCCAATTTACCCTAGTCTAAACTGAGATAGTTACATACTCTTTCAAAGAACATTTTCTTAGCTTTGTCATTTGAAATTCTAAATTTTAAGTAGCCCATATAAAAAGATTTTTATTTCAGTTTTTCTAAGCATATTTTGTATTCTGCTGCAATCTAGATCCATTCTCTGGGGACCCCAGTTATTGGTGTGGACCCAGGATCCACCTAGATCTTCTTTACTGTCAATCTAAGCCTTTCTGCTTACCTACCCCATTTCTTTTCTCTTGTGTAATTTGTGTATCCATGCAAATACTCCTTACCAGGGACTCAACAATCACACTACTTGGCCTAGGATTCAGAGTAGATAATATCATTCAAATATGGGAATACTCACCCAAGAAAGGCAAGATCAAGCATTTACACCAAGAAACACTTTAAACATTATAATTCCAGATACCTAGTTCCCAGGACAAAAGCAATAATATGAAAAGCCAAGAAAACATGCCTCTTCTAGATCTCAGCAACCTTATTACAGCAGACACTGAGTAAAGTGATTTAGCAGAAACATAAACAAGGGACTTCAAAATAGAAATTATGAATATGCTCAAGGACTTTTAATAAGATTTGAATAAGTCCTTACAAAAGACTCTGAAAACATAAACAGTTAAATGACATAATGAAAACATTTCAAGACATGAAAGTAGAAATTAATAAAGAAATACAATTACCAAAGAAAACTCAAACTGAAATAAAACTTGAAAAAACAAAAACCTTTGGAATATCAAAATAAACATCAGAGGTAAGCCTCTCCATTTGATTCAAAACATGGAACTAAAATTTTTAGATCCTAAAGACAAGATAGAAGAGATAGATATTCTGCAAAATAAAATGTCAAATATAAAAAATCCATAAACAAAACATTTAGGGCATCTGAAGAAAATTAAAAGCCAAATCTTCAAAGGGAAGGGGTTGAGAATACAGTGTTGTATAGAGATAAAGGAGGAACTATAATACAAGCATCAAATAGAGTAGAGAATGGGGGAGAAGAATAAATGGGAGACCAGGGTGAGGAACAACTAATACTACAGGGCATTTGAAAAACCATATGGAAATCTACTACTCTAGAAACTTTGTGAAATATATACATACATACATATACATATACATATGAATGAAAGGGATATAAATAGAATCATAAAATGATAGAGAAGAAAATACACAAACTAAACATTATATGGGACCAAGTAAAGTCTTTTGTGCAAAGAATGGGTTATATTTTGTTCAGAAATGGCCAAAGAGGTCCTTTTAAAACCGTCAAGCACTACACACTATTTTCAAGGTTATTGTCAAGGCTTTCTCTCCAAAACCTAATGGTAAGAAACCATTGTTGAAATCAACAGTTATTTACCTCTTTAAGCACAATGAATTCGAGCTGTTGTTTAAGTAGAAACTTCACTCCTACTGACTAGCATTCATGATCCTGAAAGGTACTCACATGCAACTGTAAAGAAAGGTAATCATCATTAATATTAAGCAGCTATACAAACTGTAACCTATAACAGAGACCTGTGTATAAGATCCACAGGTGCAATATTGGCACAGATACATAGCAATATCCAAACACACACACACACACAACACACACACACACTCACATATATAATGGCACATTTATGATATCAAACCCACATCTGTTATTTCAAAGAACCTAAGTCTAGAAGGTCATGGTACTAGAGAAAAACCTAATACTAATATTCTGCTAAAGGAACATAGTAAATATGAGTACTAATGACATTTTATTATGTTCTCAGAGTAGGAGCTCACTCAGTCAACATCAGAGAAGCTTTTATCTTACTGGAGTTGGGAATTAAGACAGAGATCTACAACTGGACAATGCACAGAGATGGAGAGACTTATAATACTTAATCTAAGAGGAATGTCTTCATCAAAGCCATCACCTCAAGGCTAAAGAACATATTCAGGAGTCAGAAAGATTGAAAGAACAAGAGAGGATGGATAACTCCAAAGAACCATTTTTTTTTCCAGACATAATGGGGCTGATGCACATATGAAATCTCAGAGGCTGCAGCAGCACTCACAGGACTTGTAGGAGTACAATTCAGACACTGAAAGGGAGAAACACACTTGAGCTGTCACATATAAAAAAGAAGCTATCAACAATTAGAAAAGAGAAAATGAATAAATCAGTTTTCTCTATATCAAGTGTGAATGGGCATATCAACTACATTTAGAGTAGAAGGTATGTCCAGGAGTAGTTGAACAGTTGCCTAATAAAAAACACAGTCAAGGGTATTTTTGTGGATTCTCATTCTCTCTCTCTCTCTCTGTCTCTGTCTCTCTCTTTCTCTCTCATTCATTAATTTGTTTTTTCATCTTCCTTTGTCTTTTTTACCTTTTTCCTATTTATTTTTATTTTCATTTTTATCTTCTGTGTTTTTTATTTTGTTTTATTTTGTCTTATTATATTTTGAGATAGAGATAAAAACATAAAGTTGTGTTCAAAGCAAGATCATGGGAAAATTCTGGAAAGTGCTCTCAATATAAGATATCAAAAAGAGTTCTCAAAATTATATGAAAAATGTTTTAATCTGGAAATCAGTCTGGAGGTTCCTCAGAAAATTGGAAATAAAACTACCTGACGACCCAGCTATACCACTCCTGGGCATATACCCAAAAGATGCCCCACCATATCAGAGGGACACATGCTCCACAATGTTCATAGTGGCCTTATTTGTAATAACTAGAAGCTGGAAGCAATCCAGATATCCCAAATGAAGAATATATACACAAAATGTGGTTCATTTACACAAAGGGATACTACTCAGCTATTAAAAACTAGGACATCCTAAGTTTTGTAGACAAATCTATGGAACTAGAAAATATCATCCTTTGTGAGGTAACTCAGACACAAAAGTACATGCATGCTATGTACTCACTAATATGTCTATATTTCCCAAACTATACAGAATACCTAGGATACAACCCACAACATTAAAAAACTTTAACAAGCAAAAAGGCCAATTAGGCATGCTTTAATCCTACTTAGTAGGGAGAAGAAAAGAATCATTGGTGGTAGAGGGAGGAAATTGGGTGGGAGAGAGGAAGGGAAAAGGGGAACAGGATCAGGTATGGGTGAGGGACAGAAAAGAAGCCCAGAAAGGCCAGCAGAATAAATGGAAATATGCAGCCTGAAAAGATCGGAATAGGGAATGCCTCTAGAAAATACCAGAGACCTGGGAGGTGAGAGACTCTCAGGACTCAATGGGAGGGACCTTAGATGAAATGCCCAGAGTGGGAAGAGGGGACTTCAAGAGCCCACCTCTAATAGATAGAAAGCTCCTCAAGAGGAGGGAATGATATTACCAACCCACAGTCAAAATTTCTGACCGAGAAATGTTCTTGTCTATAAGAAATATGGGGACAAAAATGGAGAAGAGACTGAGGGAAATGTGGTCCAGTGACCAGCTCAGCAGGGTACCCAGCTCATGAGGAGACACCATGGCCTGACACTATTACTGATGCTATGAAATGCTTATAGACAGGAGCCTAGCATGACTGTCCTCTGAGAGGCTCAACCAGCAGCTGAATGAGACAGACACAGATCCTGACACCCTACCATAGGACTGAAGTTGGGGACCTCTATGGTTGGATTAGTAGAAAGATGGAAGAAGCAGATTAGGATGGCAACACCATAGGAAGATCAAAAGTTTCAATTAACCCAGACTCCTGGGAGCTCCCAGACACTGAGCCACCAACCGGGGAGCATACAGAAGCTGGTCCAAGACCTCTGACACATATATAGCAGAGGACTGCCTGGTCTGGCCTCAGGGGGAGAAAATGGGCTGAATCCTCAAGAGACTTGAGGCCCCAGGGAGGGAGGATACCTGGCAGTGGGAGAGTATCCTCTTGGAGACAGGGGGAGGAAGAATGGGGTGAGGAACTGTGGGAGGGGCACTGGGAAGGGTGGTAAAAGCTGGATTTTTAAATAATATAAATAAAATTGCTTTATAATGTGAAAAAAGGATTTCAACCAGTCTTGTCATTTCAAGTTGCAGTAAAACTAGCTGCATCTTCTATTGAGGACAGATAAAGCAGCCCAGTTAGGGGGAAAGTATCCAAAGGAAGGTAATGTAGTTAGAGATATTCCTTGCACTTGCTATAGGAGTATTAAATGAAGACCCAGATGCACAATTGTTATATATGTGCAGAGGGCGTAGGTCCATCACACAAGGCTCTCTGTTTGGCCATTCAGTCTGTATGAATACCTATGGGCCCAGATTAGTTATTATGAAAGGTTTATTTTTTTTTTTTTAATAGGGTCCTTAAGTTCGATTGCTCTGTCATTCCTTTCTCCCACTCTTCTACAGGATTCCTCAAGCTCCATGCAATGTTTGTCTGTGGATTTCTACATCAGTTTCTATCAGTTTCTTGATGAAGCTGCCCTGACAACAGTTATGCTAGCCTCTTGTCTGCAAGTATAGCAGAATGTCATTCATGGTGTCAGGTTCCCTCTCATGGCATGAGTCACAAGAAGGGTCAGTCATTGATTGACCCTTGACTGATGAGAGGGAGCAAATGGGAGGAGAGGTGGGAGGTGAAGCTGTGATTGGGATATGAAAGAAATAATTAATTTTTTGTTGTAAATTTACAATATGAAACAGCCCATCATACCTTAGCATATGTCCACAGGATTTGTCATTCTGATCCACGGTTACTTGCTCAGCCATGTTCATGATAACTATATTCACAAAAGCTAAGAAATGAAAACACTTAAATGTCCTTCAACAACAAATTGGTAATGAAAATGTTGTATGCATATGCGATGAAATACTATTCAGCTCGGAAAAATAAAATAAAAGCATAAATATTACTCAGGTGACAGAAGACACCTGCAAAGATGCGAAGAAAGAGGACCACCCCTCTGTTGTTGGTGGGATTGCAAGCTGGTACAACCACTCTGGAAATCAGTCTGGTGGTTCCTCAGAAAATTGGACATAGTATTATCTGAAGACCCAACTATACCACTCCTGGACATATACCCAAAAGATTCTCCAATATATAACAAGGACACATGCTCCTCTATGTTCATAGCAGCCTTATTTATAATATCCAGAAGCTGGAAAGAACCCAGAAGTCCTTCAACAGAGGAATGGATACAGAAAATGTGGTACATTTACACAATGGAGTATACACAGCTATTAAAAACAAAGATTTCATGAAATTCTTAGGCAAATGGATGGAACTAGAAAATATCATCCTGAATGAGGTAACCTAGTCACAAAAGAACACACATAGTGTACACTCACTGATACCAGTGGATATTAGCCCAAAAGCTCAGAACACCAAAGATACAATTCATAGACAACATGAGGCTCAATAAGAAGGAAGAACAAAGTGTGGGTGTTTCAGTCCTTCTTAGAAAGGTAAACCAAATACTCATGGAAACAATACAGAGACAAGGTATAGAGCAGAAACTGAAGGAAAGGCCATTCAGAGACTGCCCCACTTGGGGATCCATCCAATATAGTCACCAAACCCAGATACTACTGTGGATGCCAAGAAGTGCTTGCTGAAAGGAGCCTTATATTGCTGTCTCCTGATAGGCTTTTCCAGAGCCTGACAAATACAGAGACTGATGCTTGCTGCCAACCATTGAACTGAGCACTGGGTCCCCAATATGGGAGTTAGAGAAAGTACTGAAGGAACCGAAGGGGTTTGCAACTCCATAGAAAGAACAACAATATCAACCAACCAGACCCCCTAGAGCTCCCAGGGACTAAACCACCAACCAAGGAGTACACATTGAGGTACCCATAGCTCTAGCTGCATACATAGCAGAGGATGGCCTTATCAGGCATCAATGGGAGGAGAGGCCCTTGGTCCTCTGAAGGCTTGATGGATGTCCCAGGGTAGGGGAATTTGAGGGTGGGGAGGCAGGAGTGGGTGGGTGGGGGAAAACTCTCATAGAAGCAGAGGGAGGGGGGATGGGATAGGGAGTGTCTAGGGGGGAACCTGGAAAGGAGATAACATTTGAAATGTAAAGAAAGAAAATATACAATTAAAAAATTAAAAATAATAAAAAAATATTAACAAAAGAATCTACTTTGTCATTGTTCTAATGCCCAAAATTTGCTCATTATCAAATGTATGAATAATTGAATAAATGCTACTTCCCTTCAAAATCACTGTATTATTTTATACAAAATTAAGGTCTTTTTGGACGTCACTTGAATAGGTATATAAAATGTATTGGAGTTCTGATTCTTCATTACCATTTCTTCCTCTAGTTCTACTTTCCACAATTACCATTACAACACAGGTTATTTCCTTTTGGCAATCAAGAAGGGTAGTAAAGTGTATAATTCACTTTTGGCAAATGTCATTCTGAAACATATTTGTAATCAATGTTTAAACACTAACTCTTTATGATATTACATGCTCCTCCCTGGAGGTTGGTATGAGGTCCAATTCATAAAGGATGCATTAAAATTTGACTTTCAAGTCTGGGAATGCAGTAGCCTGTTTGGTTTCTAAAATGGTTACAAGAAAGAAAGAGAGAGGATTAGGAATTGTGTCATGGCTCCTTAATAGAGAAATCAGTCTGCATTTGCTTTAACAGGGAGTTCTAGCTAGAGAACTCATTAATACAGAATATTCATTTACACAGTTATTATGTAAGTGAATACTATTTTCTACCTCAGTGGTTCTCAACTTTCCTAATGCTACAACCCTTTAATACAGTTTCACATACTGTGATGACCCCAACCATAAAATTAGTTTTTTTGTTGCTTCATAAAAGTAATTTTGCTACTTTTATGAATTGTAATGTAAATATCTGTTTTCCAATGGCTTTAGGTGACCCTTGTGAAAGGGTCATTCAACCTCCACAAAGGATTGCCACCACAAGTTGATAACCACTGCCTCATTTGAAGTTATTCTCATTAGTCACCCCTTCAACAATTTCTTGAAGTAATTTTTGTATGCTAGACATAGTTACATGGGTTATAAATATGAAGATTAGTTAATATCTTGACTTGAAACAGTATAGAATCCATCAAAGCATTTTGGAAGTTCAAAAAACCTAGCTCAGAATAATTTTTCTGTGAAATGTAATAATGATAATAGGAAGATAAAATAATAGTGAAGATAGAGTTAAGGGAATCATAGCTATTAACATGCATAATCTTCAACAGAAATGAAGTTCACCCTTTGACATTTGGTTTTGCAAGTGCATGAATAACCTGATAACTATAATGCCTAATAACAAATGTTGAGTAAAAACCTGTTAAGAATGAAATCATATAATAGATAACACTTTCTGTTTCAGGTTCTCAAAATACAGAGATGAATAAAACATAACGTTTGTCACCAACAAAACTATGATTTCATAGAGTAATGAACTATGAGCTAATTTGCAGGAGCTACAGAGATCTATATTAGATAAAATGTTGAGCCAAAGAGGATAAACCATGTTGGGTTTTACATGGTTGCAAAAGATCAAAGCAATGCCCAGATCATGAACAATAATGCTGGTTATGATTATAGGAGTAATTACAATGTACTATTTACCAAGAATAGTTCTAATTAATTTCCCAAAAATATCAGTGTTCATATATTGTTAGGAGGCAGTCTTCACAATTCTGCTTTATAGAGTGGGCAACCGAGGCAAAGTGGATTACAGAATTAGACAAAATATTTCATAAAGTATAATATCCAATAAAAATGCACAACATTGAATCCTAATAGAGATATACTACAAGGAAGGTTTTTTTAGGATATAGTAAAATAAATATATCATGGGCACCAGGCAAACACGATAGAGCTAAGCAGGCTACTACATAGTATGAAAAACATGAATAGGCTAAGCCTCTATTTCTCTGGCTGATTCAATTGGCAATGAATATTTAAAGTTGTTAAAAGTCATTTATGGATTTTATGCAAAATCTTCAAATTGTAATATATATGCATCTATCTATCTATCTATCTATCTATCTATGAGCTGGGAAGATGATTAGGTGATGTGAGTGAGATAACTGAAAAGTTCCCAGTTACCCACATTGAAAGCCAGTATGTCACCACACACCTGGAATAAGTCCTACTCTCTACCCAGCCAATCTAATCATCATTGTTGAGCTCCAGACTCAGTGAGAGATCCAGTCTCAAAAATTAACTTGATTATCAATATCTTCTTGGTATCAAAATGATTCTGTATATATTAAAATCAGATCTCTTTATATAGAGGAGTAAATAAAGAAAAACTAAGCCCTCACCCACATTATGAGGAATCATGAATTGAAAGAGGTGGTATGGGGTTCTGTCTCTCAAAACAGTTAATGACATGAATCATCAAGTACTTTCTATATAGCGTGCACACCTTTTGTCACAGAATGCTCATATTCTTACCCTACAGAGAATAGGAACCATTTTATTGGTCTGAATCATGAATCATTCACAGTCCATACATTTCTGTAGCTATTATTTCATTAGATATTATACTTAATTCACCCTAAGACAGCTTGTCAGACTAAAACCAGATAGGGATATGGGTAGAAACAATAAATGCAGCAAAAGCAAGCATATGGAAGGAAAACAATGTCCTTAAACTAACTGTCCTTCCATACAATGGCTAATTAATAGAAGAAGAATGGAAGCTTCAGGCAATTGACTGTATTTCCATCATTGTGATATATGAAATTTGATCCCAACCCTGAGTGTTCCTAAACCATTCTTTCTTCTTGAACCCTTGCATTTATGCATTTTGAATATGAAGGCCAAAAGTCCATGTATAGTCAAGATGATCTTGATGTGTTACAGCAAATATGGAAAAGAATCGAACATGTTGAAAGCATGACCCTTTCTCCATAATTAATGAGGACAAAAGCTACACATTTTTTATTTCTCAAAGGCAACTGAATCTCTTCTGAGTCTCAGTACTACTGATTTAGAATCAAGTTCAAGTGTAGGCCCTTCTGGAACTTCTTTTCTCCCCCTTAGGGTTGAACTTTTCCATTGTGTCTATTCCAGAACATAAGCCATTTTCAATTAGCAAAAGATCTTAAGGATTTCAATCTCTCTAAGGAAATTTTGCTAAGGATTAAGAAGTACTTAGTTCTTGTGATGATGTTAACTTCATATTAGGTCTTTAAGTGAGCAAAGTTATTTGGGAGAGCATCAATCAGATATTTGACAGCTAAGAGACCCTTCACTCAATATGCCAAGGTAACTTGAGCAATAAATTCTCAACCAAGAAATCCCTTCTTTGCCACAAGTACTCCACCATGACTTGAGTTGCAAACGTTACTTCTGTTTTGGGAAGTCTTTCTCTAGCAATTAAAGACAATTTGTACCAGTCCTAAGAAGCTTCAAATCAACCATAATAAAACTTAGTGATCTATAGTTGATCTCATTCTGCAGTTATCTATATTCAAGTCTGAATGGGGGCAATACCCAGTGTCACCAAAATCTTGTGACCAGAATTTATATGATGCTCAAGATTAGTTCATGCTTGAAACTTTGGAAGGGTAGAACCAGGAGTAGTATGCAAACAAGGTTGCCATTAGGCAATAAATAAACCCATGGTTTCTTCAAAAGTCTGGATTTATTAATCATTTCTGGTCTATAAGAAAGACTTAATTTCTGTATGCTCCCTATTGCCTTGCATTGAAATGTTAGACCATAATTTTAAAAAAAATCTTATTGAGATGATTGCTCATTGTATAACTATGGTTCTTATCTCAGTGATAGAGTGATAGGCATGTAACATTATTAACAACTACCTTAACATGAAGTCTTAAAGAACCACAGGCACATGCACATAAAAAAAAAAAGACTCTATAGTGAATGCCTGTCGAGTCTTTAGACTGACAGAAAGTCAAGATGCCCATACCACAGAATCCTGGAAAAGACTGAAGAACTAAAAGAGGGTGGTGAGGGGCACAGACTTTGAGAATGTGAAGACTACAAAGACCTACACAAATACTAAGAAAGTGAGAAAGAGCTGGTGAAAAGCTACTAAAGCAGCAGCAGAAATTTCCAAATGGATATCCAGTAATTCCAGATGACTAGAATAGTTTTAGAGGCAGTGTAAACCAAGCATTAAGAGTTGAGGATCAGTGGGTAGTGGTGGCCCATAACTTTAATTCCAGCACTCAGGAGGTAGAGGCAGGATGATCTCTGTGAGTTCAAGGCTGGCCTGGTCTATATAACAAGTTCCAGGACAGCCAGGACTACACAGAGCAACACTGTCTGCTAAAAACAAAATAAAACAAACAGAAAAAGAAACAAAGATCTTGACACCCCAAACTCTACAAAACTAGCCACTAGGTTCAGGGATTTAAGTTTCAAGGACCCAGAGATGCTGTGACTTGGCCATTTAGAAAAGAGTCTCCAGTTTTTGACAACTTGTGGTTACAGTTTTGGAAAGTCAAGTAAAATAAATGAATCTGTTACTTTCATTCAGAGAAAAGTGAGGGCAGTGACATAAGTCAGGAACCTGGAGGAATTGAATGAAATGTTGGCCTTACAAGGATTCTGTTTACAGGCTTGCTCTTCTTGGCTTGTTCAGTTTGTTTTCTTATATGTTCTAGAACCACCTGCTCAGGGACAGTACCATATTTGATGGACTTCATCAACCTTCATTAATCAAGAAAATGCCCTACAGTCTTATCTGCAAGTTCTCAGTTGAAGACTGACTTCTTCCCAGATGACCCTACTTACTTTGTGTCAATTTCACAAAACTACCACCATTTACAGTATAAATGGGCTTTTTGAGTTTTTCTCTCTACTTGAGCCTTCAGCTTTCCTCAGAAAAGATACAACTTCCATTTTAAGCATATAAAGTAAGGGATTTTCTGTATTTCTATATTTTCATTTCTACCTTAATCCCTGGAAACTGAAGTTATATTGGGCTAAAATTAAGTTTAGAGAAAGAACTTAGGTATTTTATATTCTCAAGGTTAAAAATTAGTCAAATCAGGATTCTTACCCAATACATTGTTACTCCAACATGTGGATCTTTCTTGAAAAGCTATTGTCTGTCAATCATCAACCTTTGTTACAGTGGTCCAAAACCAGCTGTACTGTTTATTTGCCAGGGACACTGAGTAGTTTATTGCAGCCCCACATTCTCTGCACACATCATATTGACTCTATCTTATTACACTTACAAGCAGGCAAGTCTGCAAATCTCTACTTTCCAATTAGTTGATTTAATTAAGCTCTTTAAAGATATCCATGCATCCTACCTCAGTGGTCCTGACATTTAATAACTTCTAGAAAACGCTCTCTAGGCACCTGTTCCATTGAAATATTTTGTTTTGGGTTCTTAAATGCTAAAACTAAGACTCCTTTGGAGTGGAATGAAGAGGGGAAGTATCTGAGCTTCAAAAACCTCGGGATTAACATACAAAAAGTCAGTTTTAACAGTCCAGCAAACTGCAGCCATCTTCAATATAGATGTCTTATACCAGAAAATACATGGCTTTCCTAATGAGGTAAAGTAACTGCAAGCAAAAATAAAAAAGAGAATAAGAAATAAGCCTACAGTAGAGTATTGTGATAGAGGAAAGAAATTCCTGCAATAAGCTATCTAAATACAGTACAACATTCACACACCCACACACAAGAGAGAAAGAGAGAGAGAGAGAGGGAATTGTCTCCTCAAAACATTCTGCATTTAATCTCTTATTAAGGTTTTCTGTCTTTCTCTTATTTATTCTTTGTTCTTGACATTAGATTCAAGTTTTATTACAAAGGGATATGCTATAGATGTGGAGGAGTTTAAATTAGCTAAAGGGATGATCTAGTGGTGAAAAATACTAGATACTCTTTGAGGGGACCCAGGTTTGATTCCTTGTACCCACATGGTAGCTCATCAATGTCTTTAATTTCAGTTTCTAAGAATCTAGCACCTACTTCTGGATTCTATTAAGTTGAAGTATGCACACGTTGCACAGATATACATGCATACAAAGCACCCATACCTTATATACATAATAACCAACCAACTAACCAACCAAACAAACAAATGTCCTGGCAAAAGAAAACAGAAGGATTATATTAATTTCAAGTGGTCTCTGAACCAGAGAGTTCCAGGCCAACCTTGGCTACAGAGTGAAAATCTGTCAAGAAAAAACATGTGTGGGGGCTGTCTAGGCTACAGAGATTGATGATGGCTTAGTTGCTAGGAGAACTTGCCGTTTTTGCAAAGGACCCATGTTTGCTTCACAGCATTCAAATTTTGGTTAATTATCACCTGTAACTCCATTTTCAGAAGATCCAAATCCATCTCCTGGTTTCTGGGGACCACAGGAACATATGTGGTACACATACACAAATACACATAAAGTACTCATACATATACAAAGGTAATATAATCTAAAACAAAAAGAAAAACAAAATTGACATGGTGATATTTATATTCACTTTGAACAGTATTGACAGGTATTGTGAGAGAATCACATGTGATAACATGTCCTCTACAATTTGAAGGCATATTCATATTCACTCAGACATCTATCCATATGTAACATGTACCATAAACTAGCTTTTACATAGAATTTTGATTTCTAATATTGGTCACTTACAATATACATACATTTATCTATTCATGTGCATGTACATGTGTATATATCTGTCTCATTTATATGCTATTTGTTTAAAGCCAATAAACAAAAATTGAATAGAATAAGAGTAAAATACGAGGTTATACATGAGTGAGATCAAGCAACAGATTGTTTCCAAAAGAAGTATCATGAAAAACGAGGCAATATGTGCAAAGGGATGTAGGTAAACAAATTAATGGGATGAAGATTAAGAGAAAGTTTTTATGATGCTTCTTATTTACATCAATAAAACTAGAAACATATTCAACAGCATCTCTCAGAGATTCTAATCTGCGCTATAACAAGATACCTTACCGAAGATAGCTTGCTTCCTCCTAGGACAGCACAGTGCTTTGTAGATTTGTACTGCATCTTTGATAGTTTAAAAGAGGATTTGAATATTAAACCAACAGCTACCACAGCATGCATTTGACCTCCTGATACTCCTCTACTATTCAAAGGAAGCTGAAATAAGGTCCAATTGTTTTTCTACAAGAATTTTTTTCAGTTGTAATACAGGATCTTTCACACACTTTCTAAAAGACTATAAAGGGAACATTGCTCCCCAGTGTCACTCTCAGCTTTCAAACTGGTTTCTTTCCACCGTCTTCTTTCTATCATATATATCTTTATTAATTTGATCCCATGAGAAAGAGTGGGAATATCACATGAGCCTAGTGTAAAAAAACAAAGGTAGAACATATTGCCTCAGAATTTGAAGCCTCAGTCTTTCATATGGTCAGGCTGAGGCAATACATGAATGGAGGACCTGACTCATGTATATTGGTGCAATATCTCATATCTAGATCCCATTTGATCCTCCTCTATCCCCTGGAAACAGTGTAGCATTCATTTCATCTTTAGATAAGTAAACTGAAGCTAAAATATGTTTAGTACATTCCCCCGTTTCATTACTCATAAAAATGGCATTTATAGGTTTTTATAGGCTTCCAAATACACACTCCCTATTACATCAGTAGTATAGACATGAGCTGAGGTAAAATTAACTACTTGTTTTCAGCTCAAATCATCGCAAAACCAACAATCTAATCCTGTGTTGGCTACATTTTGTTTGACCTCAAAGTGAATATGGATAGGCTTAGATTTTTCAAAGCCAAGTTTATTTAGGTTTCCTTAATTCTTCAACTTCCAATGTAACCTATTGACCAAAGGTAGGGGGAGAAATGATTAATAGGATAAAGGGGTTGTGGACTTTCTCAGAGTAGTTCTTGGAGGCAATTTCCATCTTTGTTATCAGAAATATCAGCAGTTCAGTCCAATAGCAAACACTAACCACAAATAAATAGCAGTGGCTCAATCCAGAAGAATCCACAAGGCTCTTCCGAATCTGCATGAATCAGTAGAAGTGGCAAGAAGTAGCTGGAATACTCTGAGAAATACTTGGATTGATTTCACTCTATGAACTCACTACTAGTGTGGACCAGTGATGGCCAGCAAAGCATTGCAAGGCATAACAATGCAAGAATGTCTTCTCAGTCTCCATGGAGTTCTACTTATACTCTTCCCATACATTATTTGCCCTCTCAAGCTTCTGCTCCAGCAAAACATCCTCTCACATTTTCATTTCAGCAAAACACCACATACCCTCTCACATGACACAACTAAGTTTTCAAAGAAACCAGAAATTTCCACTTCAAAATTGAGGTATGATTTTCATATCCAAGTTATAAGTCTGGGTTGAAAACACACATATGATTGGGCAAGTGAGTGGATCTACAAATACTTCACAGTATTTTTACCTGCCTCCCTCCCAACAATTGTCTGTCTTTTCTGTCTCCTCCAATAGGGTGTTTGGGGTATAGTCTGACTATTTTGATATTTTGATATTTTGATTTCAATAGCTTCTAATAATTTACAGAATTACATTCTACATGGAAATGACACACTGTACAATTAAGCAAATGGCCCATTCACTCATTCCAAAGCCATTCTTAAATGTTGCCAGCAAGGACCATCAGTGGGAAGAGAGGCCCTTGGGCCTGAGAGTGTTAGATGCCCCAGTATAGGGGAATGCCAGGGAGGGAAGATGGGAGTGGGTTGGTGGGTGGGGGAATACCCTTATAGAGGGAGGGGTAGGGGGAGGGGGATGGGATAGTGGGTTTCCAAAGGGGAGACCTGGAAAGGGGAAAACATTTGAAATGTAAATAAAGTATTAAATAAATAAATAAATAAATCTCTCAACTGAAGTTATGTGAAGTCTGTGCTGAGCATGTTGTTGGCTCCAAACAACTTCATGCTTTCTTCACTCATTTAATGAAAATGTTATCACAGATTTCATCTGATTAAACACTAATTGGATATTAGTAGCATGTGAAGAAAAATATACTTATGTAAAATTAGGAGATAGGTAGGTTGATATATATGTTCATAGAACTAAGAACAGATAATATGTTTTATTACTACATTCACCTAGAGCCTTATTAAATTTAGGTAGATAGCCAATGTTTTCCAACTGTCACTCCCATAAAACTAAACTGGAATTCTACCAATGATAGGCATCTTGGTTAGAAGTAATCCGTATTCTCAATGCATTTTAACCTATACGGTCTGATCACATTCACTTCTTATTTTTATTTTCTCAAATACCTTCTTATCTGCCTTTGCTTTTTAACAGCTTTGTGAAATATGTAGATAGTTTTATTTCTACTAAAAGTACCTTAACTAAAATTAATTCATTTATACTTTTATCTTTGTATAGAAATAGAAAAACTTGTTCTAAATTTCTGTTTCTAATATTTTGAAGTTTCTACTGTATTGAAACTACCTTGACTCAATATATTTAGCTTGTACAAGTTAGTTTGGCTCCTAACAAATCACAAAATTATGTAACAGCAATCTAATACTAAGATCATTCTATATTCCGAAATAACTGATTATATTCTAGAACATTATGGACCACTCATGATGCCTTTCTGATGTTCATATTTACTTTAAAGGAGGGCATTATTAAGCAATCTTCTACCAACTAATCATTTCCCCTAATAAACTCTCTGAACACAAAATAACTGTGTCTTAGCTTACAGCTTTGAGTGGAATTAACCTGGGTTTTTGTTGTTGTTGTTGTTTGGTTGGTTTTATTGCTTGTTTGTTTTTTGTTTTTTAATTTAGTAGGAGCTAACCAGAGACAGCTTCCTCAGGATTGGAACATTGTATTTACAATTGGCCTATGAGACATACTTGGAAATGTGGTGAATAAAATCTCACAGATAAAAAACCAATATTATTCAAGAGGCAGCATGGGGTAAGTTTGAAACACTTTAAAGCTAGTAGTGTGAAATTTTTTTCATTTTTCATCAGTTAATCTATTTAATGCATACCTAATTCTAATACTACAAATTAAGCAGAAATGTATATATTTATTAAAATAATTTTAAATAATATATAAATATAAGTTATAATGATATATTTCCCAATGTTCCTTTCACTTCTAATCTATTACAGTAAACAACACATACACAGACAATGAATAAAAGCCCTGTTCATATATTTTGACTATCAACATAAGCATCTTATTGCTAAATACTGTTTCACTGTAAAACTTAATGCAATCAGTGAATAATTATTTTTAAAAATACATACCCCATGGGAAAAAATAAAATCACACAAATTGTTATAGTACCTAGAAATGACAGCTTTTGATTTTTGGTTTTGTTTTTAGTTCTGAGAAAATCTTTGATTGTTTATTCAATTAATTTTATGGAATAATAAAATTTATTGTATTAAAGAGCTAATATTTCTCATTTAATAATTTATTATAGACATTTCCTTATTATGAATCATTTTCCAATATTGTAATAACCATATGAACACTGTTTTATATGTCATAGAAGTGAAATAAACCAATCTACTCTTTTGTATCAAGGGGCATCTAATTACATTCATTGCTCTAATAATCAATATGTGATCGATGGCATAATAACTTTCTGTTCATTACTCTCCTGAATTTCAGTACAAATAAAATGAAATTTATAAAATCTTAACAAGAGAGAATTTAAAGATATTCCAAAGGCAAGTAATATCATGTTCATGGGTTGGAAAATAAATATAAAAGTCTCCCTACACATACAATGAAGTACTGTTAGAATATAAGTTGTTCTTCATAGAACCACTCACAAAGTCACACTATCACTTACATGGGAGCACAAAATCCAAAAAATAAAAATAAAATACAATAACATTTGAACAAAAATAATATGTATAATGACTTTATTCTTGATTTCAAATCATACCACAAATCTACACTAATTCAAACAGTATGATAAAATAAGTCATATAAACTGAATAGAACACCTGTAAGTAATCACAGTTATCAATCAATAAATAAGTTTTCAACAAAGCTGCTAATAATATACATTAATAGGAAGGATAGTCCAATATTTTTGTAAAGAATGATGGGAAACTTAAATACCACATACAAAAGGATAAAACTAAATCTTAAATTTTATTTCATGGGAAAAATAAAATCACACACACAAATTTAAATTTCAAGTTGACTTAAAGTAGTCAACTTCACATAGACTAATACAAATGCATTAAGAAATTAATATATAAAACTCTTATAAAATAAAAACAGAATAAAGTTTTCAGGACACTGAAATGATAAAGCTTTGCTTAGGCAATGCCACAAAAGTTTAGGGAAAAAAAAAATCAAACCAAACTAATGAATCGGTTCTATAAAACAACAAAGATTTTACAGCAAAGGAAACAACAGAGTGAAGAGATTGTCTGTAAAAAGAAGAAAATATTTACAAGCCATAATTATGATAGCATGTTGATATCTATGATGTTCAAGAAAAAGTAGACTTCCATACCAAACTGAAACCAGAACAATCCAATTTAAAATCTACAGTTTATTCAAACAGACATTCAAAAAAATAAGAGAAACCAGTAGTGAAAAATAAAAAAGTAAAAATTCTTACCATTGTTAACAGTCAGGGATAGCAAAGCCATAATGGGTACCAACAAATTCCTATTTGAATGGATGTTTTTATAAGAATAATGGTAAGTGCTGGCAAAGCTAGAGAACAGAGAGCTCTTATAGTTAGTGAGAATGTAAGTTATGGCCGTCATTAAGGATAGGTTGAGAAGTAGCCTCCTCACTGAGAAGTGAATCTACATGAGTCAGTAATCCCTTAACTGAATTTCTTTCCAGAGAAAGTAAAAGCAGAATACTAATGATTTCTCTATACATTTACATTTGTTGTGACTTTATTAATAACTGACAAGAAATGAAAGCAAACAGCACCATTAACTGATGGTGGAAAACCCATCAAATTACAAATGGAAAAAGAAAACAAAGCATGTATACATGATAGAGTACTAAAACGTGAACCCTCTCAGCCCTCCAATGTGAATTAGACTGCAGGTTATTATATTAAGGGTGCAAGGCATGCACACAAAGACAGATGTGGAAAAGCAGCACATGCAAGTGGAACCCAGAGCAGCTGATCTCACTGAACTTGAGACATAAGCTAGAAAGAATGGGTTCAAGGGGACTCAGGGAAATCTTACAGTCAGGAGAATGGAGTAATGATGTACATATACAGGTTAGCTATAGATCATGAAAACGTACTGTCTATTTTAAAAACCTTGAGGAAAGAAATTTGAATGCTGTCACCACAAGAAATAATAAATTTTGGAGGTTATAGGAGTGTCTAACAAAATTGGAGCATTTCTCAGTGTATGCATGAATCAAAACTTCACATTATTGCACTAATATGTACATTATCAGGCTTCTGTATATAAATACAAATAATTTTAATTTTAAAACCTGAAAAATAATAGCGCCTAGAGGATTCCATGAAAATTAAAGGAGGTAATATGTAGCAAATCTTAAGAGGCCAGTGAGCATTAACCATCATCCTTACATTAAGCATCTTATGTGTAATGGGCTCATAATTTCTATACACTGATTTTTAAATAAATTGTGCTAATTGTATTATATTCTATGCATTTTGATATGACAACACTGCATTGTCTAAAACACGATAGTAATGTGCACACTCAGCGGCATTGTGTTAAAATTATTTCTTCCTCTCTTCACTGGGTTTGTGTTAATAATTGCTTAACCATTTTCAGGACGGTGACTATAAAACCATTACATTTCTTTTCTTTTAATTGTTATTCCTTTGTGGATGAAAAGTATTGTTAAGTAATATTTTTATTTATTTCTTTAAAACTTAATACAAAATATTTTTATCATAATTTTTGATCTGCACTCCCTCCTGGGTCCTCCCTTAGTTCCTTATTGAGGAAAGTTGGCTTTCTCTCTCCTAGCAACTACCATTTGCCATTAGCATTGGCCAGGCATTTCTCACATTCATTTCTTCTTGACCATACTCCATTTTGTCTGTCTTAAGCTTGTGCAGGTCCAGCACATGCTGTTTCAGTACCTGTGAGTTCATTTGTGCATATGCCCTGTTGTATCTGGAAACCACTGTTTATTTACCATCTACCACTTCTGACTCTTAGAATCCTGAGTACTCTCCCACATCGATCTAATCCTTAAGTGGAGAGTTGGGATCCAGCCATCTCATTTAGAGATGAGAATTCTAAAGTCTCTTACTTTCTAAATGTTGCCAAGTTATGAGTTTCTGTATTAATTACTATTATAAGAAGTGTCTATGATGTTATTTGATCAATACACTGATGTATTGGTATAACAATAGGTCATTAGGAGTCATTTTATTGGAATCTTCTTTTAGCAAAGTAATAGTAAGTTTTCTCCTGGGGTCAACTACCTATCTAGCCTCAAGAATTTGGTTTTGTTGGCAGTGTCAATTATGAATATTATCTTGTGAAGTAGACCTTAAATCCAATAAAAACACATTTAAATGTTGTTGGTTACTCCCATAAATTTTATTTACCAATAATACCAGTGAATATATCTTGCTATGTATGTAGGCACTTGTAAGAACTATGATTACTGTTATTTTCTAGTAGGCTATATAGCACCTCATAGCACTATGAATTCTGGCCATTTGGGATGAATTTGAGTACCATCTTGAATTCCTCATGTTTTATGACATACATATGTGATATCTTCAGTAATATAATCTCACCATCAAGTTGTGGAGTATACACAATTTTATTAGCAGTAGCCAGAAATGTTTAGTGTGGGTCTTTAAGGCAGTATTGGATAAAAACTCCAAAATATTCAACCCATTTCTGGTACTGAGGATTTCATTTGATAACATATAGTGTTGACTAAGGGTATTGTTCTCCCTATTACACATTAACTCCATTTAAACTCCTCTTATATATGTAAAGTTTTTAGGAGGTGTCTACCTCAGTTTCTAGAAAAGTTACCTAACATCACAAAATTAAGCTTGTATATGGTTCTTCAAAAGTCCTATAGTGTTAATTATTCCTTCTCATATTCCCACTCTAACCTGCTCTCCATTCCTCATTCCCATTTAATTTCCTTGTTTCAATTTCTCATTTTAGGTATTTGTGATAATATGTTCATGTTATCCCATTCAGAATGGCTAACCTTAATAAGGCAAATTGGCAGCAGATACTAGAAAGAAAGGATGTAGTGAAAAGTGGCATTTATTCACTGCTTGTGGGAGTGAAAAAAGGTTCAATCAGTAGAAAGGTTAGTGCTGGGAGGCCAAAGGACTCTACATCTTACTACAGAGATATTTGCCCACCAATATTCACTGATTCTCTGAAGTGGCAATTTCTGGTTGTGTCATGTGATGAAGACTCATGTGATCTTTCACGGAAGCCAGATCAGTGAAAGGACACGTGATGTTTGAAGAGAGTATAAGTAGGACCCGACAGACAGTGATGTGGAGCTTGCATACCTAGCCTCGCAACACTTCGTTGGTGTGCTTCACCGATCTTCAGTTCATTGAGAGAGGACTGGCACAGAAGTTCTCAAGGCATTCAGGATGGTTATGGTCATTCGTGATGACTCCTGCTAAGTGAGAGTGTAAGACATCCTGCTAAGAGGTCTGGCTTTTTCTTCTTGATAAGGCTTCTTTTCCTGATTTGGGTTTGGTGACAGTTTTGAACTGCACTGGTGGTATCCTGTCACTACTGAACTGGACTGCTAGTATCCTGACAACGGAGATTAGAATCAATCCAAAGAACTACTTTTAAACAGGTCCACATCCCCTTGTCCTAGTTACCATTTTTTTCTCTCCTTCCTTTGAAGTGGTTTAGAATGGAAGCTGAAGCATTCGAGTACCTCTAGAAAAGTAGATTTTTAACACTGTAAGCTACAATTCTCTATTCATAATAGACAGAAAAAGAAAATGGCTTACATATTCCTCAGATGATAAATGAATAATAAAAATGGGATTCAATTTGCAAACTTACACACTTTTAAAACAGATATTTGCAGCGAAATGGATGTAATTCAGAAGAATCCTCCTGGGTAACGTAACACAGACCCAGAAAGACCAACGGTGTCTTCTCTCATGAGGATGTTAAAGTTCATATTCTACACATGTGGGATTAGGATACAAACAGATGTTTGGGAGCTAGTAAAGGGACATGGGGAAGGAGGGAACTCTCCTAAAGCAGAAAAAGTAGAATGCTGTGTGGATGAACACTTCTACAATGGCTTATGGGGTTTGCCAAAATCTCCCTTTTGAGTTCCTAGTTACTGTCCATTTGACAGTTTTATAAAAAGCTTTCATGATGTTTCACTGAGTTTCAAAAATAATATAAAAAATACACAGAGTTGATAAAATTGTCCCTTTTGTCTTTGTTGAGTCTCACCACTCACGAATGTGCCCTGGGTCAGGGTCACAGAAGCACTGTTTACTCTCACCCCTTTGAGATTGGTTTACTCTCTTGTCATTCCTTTGATCCTTGTTCATTGTCAGCCCTTGAGGGTAACTTATCTATTTTCTCTATACCTTGCACATCATGTTTTAATGGAGGTACAGAGACAGGGGCTGGGGGAGCTGAGAAGACGTCAAAGCAAGATACTAGCTACATTTCTCCTATTATGTTTAACATATCCAGTCCATATACATGTTAGAAAAAAATGTGATGTGATTTTGGTTTAAAACTTTATGACAGAGCACTTGCCTAGAATATGCCAGACTCTAGCTTTAATACACAGTAACAGATAAGGAAGGAAAGAAGGAAGGAAGGAAGAAAGGAAGGAAGGAAGGAAGGAAGGAGAGAAACAAAGAATAAAAAGTATGTATATATTATAGTACTATATTTTCAGTAAAATTTATTTCATAGTTTTATTTGATATTTTTATTTGTTTATGTAGTTTGTTTGTTTTTTTCCTTTGTGCAATATCTACTCATTTTGCGAAAGTAATGGAATCTAGAATTTAAAGGTAACTTTTTGAGGTTGCTCTATGCAGGTTTCTAAGACCAATCACTGAATTTATGGCACTTGCCCATAGTATTTCTCCACCTTTTCAAACTATTTTGCTCTTTATCTTGCAAAGATGAGAGATCACTGTTATCACTAGGACTCTTAAGAAAATGAAAGAAATTAAGCTTAGCTATATTAAATCCATGCTCTAAAGTGCCCTGATGATAATTTGAGTTTGGAACCAACACAATTTCTACCATTTTACGCAATCCTGCCTTCATAAGGAGAAAGATATTGCAAATATTTTTTTAGACATAATTGTGTTAAATAAATGAACAAAAGGAATAAGGGAATTTCAAAATGGGAAACTTTATTATGGGAAAGTTTGCTATTAAATTTGAATGTTTATTTCTAATTTGCTGCTGAAAACCACCTCTGTCCTAGAAGTTTTAAATCACTGTTCTAGATCAGTACCGCCACCTACCAGTCAGATGTACCTGCTTAAGTATACTTATAGGAGCTGTTACCAAATAAGTTCTAAAATATAATGTGGTCAATGACTGATTGTATATGATGTGAAGAAGTTGTTTTTTTATAAATCTACAAAACCTGAATTTAAACAGTTCTTATACTTAGTATGAAACATTGTATGTTCTTACATATATATGCATACAGTCCATGTCTATCATTGGTGTATGTAAAGGTGCTTTCAGTAAGCAGGACATGGCGACATCTCAGCAACTATAGAATCTTACACAAGGTTACTGGAAACTTGGTTTAATTCACAGCATTCCTAGGCAATACTTCATGAACACACACACACACACACACACACACACACACACACACATGCTTAGAAAAGAAGACACCACATGGGGACAGCTCAGTATGAGAAGTGTTCGCTGAACTAAAATGGAGAGTTGAGACTGGATGTCAGTCTCCATATGAAAAGTGGAGCATGTCTGCAGGTAAGCCTGCAACCACAGCACTCTGGGAAGAGAAGGCAGAGGCAAGAGAGTCCCCAGGCTTTTCTGACAACCACCTCAAAGGAATAAGGCAGAAAGTAACAGAGGAGGATATCCAATCTCATTGTCTGGATTCTATGCACCACACACATACACACGGAATTAAAAACATAAACAAAAAAAACAAGATGACAGAAACAAACAGAAAACTCCATAAAAGGCATGGATGTAACTACTGTCTTCTGCTGGACTATATATGCATAACCTTCAGTGGTTTAATCAAAATTTATTTGAAATATTAGTTTGTAGGTGTTGGTTGGTTGGTTGGTTGGTTGGTTTATTTATTTGTGTTTTGATGCAGTTGTAGAAAGATTCTATGTTGGTACTGGAGAACACTTGCTGCTTTCACAGAGGACCTGAGTCCAGTTCCCAGGACTCACACCACACAAAGGCAGTTTACAAATGTTTCTAACACCAGCTCCAGGACATCTGCCTCCCTCTTCTGGTCATTGTGGTAATCTGCAGCATATCCTCATAAATAAAAATAAATTAAGTCTTTTTTTTTTTTTTTTTTTTTAAAGATAGTATCTCATTTTATTTTGCAAAAAAATAAATTAAGTCTAAACATATAAAACATTATATATTAAGGAAAATCATTTCTAATATAGCAAAACAGAACCAAAATTAATTTGTAATTGCATATTTTTCTGTTTGGTTTAATATTCTTCTTTCATAAGAATATTACTAATTGGGACCAGAGATTGCATCTTAGCTGGAAGAGAAAATGCTTAACATGCAGGAACACCTAAAATTAATCTTAACATCACAAAAGTCAGGGCATCTTGAGGCATGCCTACAACCCAACACCCAGAATTTGAGTCAAGGGCATCAAGTTCAACGTATTTCCTAGACACGTAGTGAGTTTGAGGTCATCCAGGGATATAAAATAACTATTACACATCAAGCAATTAATTTACTTTCTCAATATTCACTAGTATTAAAGTGATTTTAAGTGTCACATTTTTTACTAATAATTTTGCTTTGGGTAAAAGCTTATATTGCTCATAATTTTCTTAAGTACTTTGAAGAAATCAATCAGGGATCAATCATATATTAATACTGAAAAGATATTTGCCATCAATCTCTGTTTCTATCTCTTTATATATTATTATGTAATATATTTTCATGGTGAGACATCTTCTATGAATTTCTGTTTTTATTAAAAGTACTCAAAGTGTGAAAATCACACTTTTTTTCAATTATGGGAAAGTCACTAAATATGTAGGGACTTTTTGTTAGACATTTGATGATGCAAATTAATTAAATTATGTTTATTTTATTTCTATAAATACATTTATTCTGATTTATAATTTTTCTATTTAATAATTCTAGAACTCTTTTGGACATCAATTTATATCCTTTAAGAGCTATGAATTTATTCTATGAATGCTAGTTATTTTTAATATTTCTTGATATTTTTAGCATATTTTAAATTTCTACTTTTTCTTACCTAATTAATTACTTATCATATCTTTTTCCAATTCATGAGTTTTACTTATATTAAATTTTATTCTGTGATAGTAGCTTATTTGAGGTTATTTCGCATTGCACTCATATCTTTCTATTTACTGTAGGTTTGACCTTATAATTATCTCACTTCTATTTGTGCATTTGAGTGTGTGAATAATTGTATGTATTTGTGTGTGTGGGCACACGTGTATGTGTGAAGGCACATGTTTCTATGCACCATATCATGCATTACTGAGGAGAGCTTTGACTACAGCCCCGCTAAAGGTCCAATATCTTCATAATAAAGTCTATCATTTACTGATTACAGATCACCATTCATATTAATTTCTCAGATCATGGTTCTGTACAACATGATCCATTTATTATCTAAACAGGATACTTGTACTGTGTATAAAGCAGGATTATTCTGGAAAAGTTAAACCCTATCATCTTTTGCCCTTGAACTATGAAATAATGAGAATGTTTATCTTGTAATGATTAATGAAAAAAATAGTGTAGTGATCTTTTTCCTTATGTTAAACCACTGCTAAATGATTTTCACTTAACATCCTTTCTGTCACTGAAGATAATCCTGGGGCCCTTTTGTATCAGCTTCAACTTAATTTCTTACCCAATGTCAAGCTGCCTTTGGGCTTTAGACAGGTAGGTCCAGTCACTTCCTGAGACCTAATTGCTAGGATGCCTGTGTCTGACAGCACTGAGTGATTGTATTTCAGGCCTATCAACTACTCACTACATCGGGGTGTTGTCTGAACTCAGATTAAATTTTCATTTGTTATGTAAGTTTAAAAGTTTTTAAAAATACTACTAATTATATATTTGCTTGGAGTTAAAGTAAAGTTTTTCTGTATAAATTTGATTTACTAAAAATAAAATTTTAATTTATATTAAAAACAAAATAAGGTATGATTGTTGTTCTACAAAATATTTTTTTCTATATACTTGTACCTCAAAGAACTTAATTAAGGTTGTAACTCCATGATTGCATCCCTGGTTACAACATGTCAATTTCTCTCTGGTCTTATTTGCTTTATGATTTCTGCATAATGTGGCATTTCAGATTTAAAACAAACAAGGTTGGTTGTCTACATTAATATAACACTATGATGTTGCTAGTTATGTAGAAGAGGAAAACCGAATTCAGAAGTCAGCATACTTATGCTGCTGGGTCAAGTGTAGTCAAAAATATTCCACTGATATTTTTAGAACCTGAGATAAGTATTATTTTTAACATTTTAAATAAATAAGAAAATTTCAATTCAAAATTGACATAACATTGAAATTTTGTATAAACTTAAATAGACATTTTTACAGTAGATATTAACGTATTCTCAATGTGTAAAAGTGGACGATGGCTTCAGAGACCATTTTGCCAATTTTCATTCTTGTATCTATTTAATTTCACTCTGTGAATAATAAAATAAACAGATGAATAAATAAATAATATGTTTTCAACTTACAGTAGGTCCAAATTGTTAGCATAATACTTGTTTGTTTATTTGTTTGGTTGGCTTTTGAGATAGAATTTCTCTGTGTAGCCCTGGCTTCCTAGAATTCTGGTTTGTAAATCAAGCTACCTTGGACTGTCAGAGCTCCATCTGCCTCTGACTCCTGAGTGCTGGGCTTAAAGGCATGCACCACCATTTGAGGCCCATTATACACTATATTTATATGTTGGCTTTGGAGTACCATATAGAGAAAAGATATTGATGGTCTAATCCAGGAATGGACCCTGCCAGCTACAACATTGCTATGGCAGACAATATAAGTCCACTGTTGTGATAGTAGGAAGACTGAAGGCATTGGAGGTGACTCACGGATTGAATTTAAAGCCTGCTCTACAAAAGAGGTTTTATGAGTAACAGTAAACCTAGGTAAAAGCCCCTGTCTAGGGAAATCATAGGTCAGGGTAGAACAAACAACTATTGTTTTGCTAAATGCAGATTTGTCAAAATTTATTCTAAATATTCATGTTAGTGCTAATAGATTTCCGTTTCTCACAGCCTTTGCCCTTGATGTTGCTTTTTGCAGTAGGTTGTGTTGAAGCAGAGACTTCTATCTAGTTAAATGATTCTGTCTGTGCAGCCACAGATGAGCTCTCTCTGACATCCACTAATTGACTCAACCTCTCAAGGCTCAGGAAGATTGCGGATAAGAAGGACATGGAATTCATAAGCAAGAGAAAAGTTTTCTGGACATGACACAGCCATTGCATATATGAACTTACAAAGGAATTTTTTTGCTCAAGGACTGTAGGAAATAAATCCAGAAAAATCCAAGCACAGATGAGAGAGGTATTCCCAGGAATCCAACTCTAGCTGAAAATCTATTGTCAGTGAGTAGATTCCAAGATTCCGAGAGTAGAATCACGTTTCGTTGTGGACATGGCCACTGACAGGTTATTCATGTCCTCTTGGATAGCTATACAACCATGTGTAGACAGGAAGCACTAATTGGATACAGTGGGTTATTAGTAACAATAGATAACAATGAAAACCATAGCAATATGCTAGCATAACAGTGTGAATAGTAAAGAAAGAAGGTTCATATCGAAATAAAAATAGTCATGAGAAATGTTGATGCATTGGCTTCATGCGATAAATAGAATAAAAAAAGTTACAGTAAGTACAGATCAACAATAATGCAAAAAGAAATGAGAGCCACATGTTATGAGAACAGCTATGAATCACAACAACACAGAGAAAGTTGAATTCCAAAAATGAATGTTCCCTCCCATGAGAGCAAGGTGAGTTTTCATTTCTATTGCAAGGGGACAGATAGATGAACATGCAATTGGTTACTCGAGAAAGTAAATCAAGTGTTACCTGAAACTAAAATAAAATCTCTATATACTCATTAACTGTACTTTATTTCCACCATTTGATCAGGAGAATTTTGGATTGTGAATATGTTTGGAACAATGAGGAAACTGCAAGTGCTTAGGTATGTCCTGGAAATGTCTTTTAACAACTTGAAAAAACTCAATCAGATTGAAAACATGTTCTTATTTTACAAAGCTATCGTTACAAATATTTGTCTGTCAATGTTTAATTACCAGAAAATGGGACCTGTCAACATGCTTCTCGAATTTGAGAAGTAAACCACCTTCTCTGATAAATGTACAGTCATAAGTTTCCCATGCTCAATTTGTATCCTAATTAAATCCATAGTTTTAACTTCTATTGAGGGGGTTTAAAGAGCCTGGGGAGGGATCATTATGCTATAAACATTATGAGCAGTATTTTCTATGGGTTATTTAATAATCACAAGTAATTGACAGCTTACTATTTTATATGTGAAAAAATACGGTCACATAAAAACAAGTTTCTTGTCTAGTTAGTAAAAGGGAGTATGGTTAGCCTTAGAAGCTATGCCTGCGTTTATCAAAACATGCTACCTGTAGCACATTTTCTAGTTTCAATTTGTGGAGGATAATTTCAGACCAGGAAATAACATTTTAAATGCAGCAAGAACGTAAAACTCATAGATTCAAGCATACCTTGGCTTAACATTCCAGTTGAACAATTATAAGTCCTAGCACAGAATTTATATAACCAAAAATACCTCACTTTCCTGATCTGTGTAATGGCTATATTATCTATTAAAAAGATGTCTCCTGATAAGGTACCTAGCATAATGACTGACATATACAAATGGCCTTGAATATGACTTCTGGTGCCATTATCAAAGTCAACTCAAGTCATCCTGGCTATTGTGTCCATGAGCTCCTTGTTATCCTAGATACAATGACTTTCTTCACATTTATCAAGTAAATTTCACCATCTATCACAAAACCTTTTATATATATGGCAACTGTAGTGTCTATCATTCTAGCAAATCTTAAAAGTCATTATTAAAAAGAGTAGTAGCACTCATGTTACCTGACACGTTATTGTCTTTCATTATTGTTCATTATATCACTGAACATAAAATGGAGTCTGGGTGAAATTATTTAAAAGTGTTGAAGATCAAACCCAGGGCTATGTGCATGCTAGGTAAATACTTTATTTAGTGAATAGAAATATTTAACTAATCAGCCATAAGAGTTTCACACAATGACATGGTGTCCTATACTCTGTAATAACTATATATGCAAATATTAAAATTCTACTCATGTGAAATATTTTTTTCTAATTATATGGTACCGAATAAAGTATTACTCCCAGGGAACTATAGGATAGGGTAGGGAAAAGCTGAATCATTCATATTTTCTCAAATTTCAAAGAAGTAAGAAATCAGTGGTAAATCATTCATTCATAATTATTCAGTCACGGTGAGGCAGGAGCTTGAGAAGAGGGGGAGAAGCTCTGTGCCTGTGCCGACAGCAAGATCGACTACCTAATGGAAGAATCACGTACAAGGGTTTCTGTTCAACAAAGTAGTCTTTCTCTAAATTATGAAACAACAGAGCATCTCTTTCTCTGGCAGATCTCATGAGATTACTTTTTTTTTTTTTTTTTAATCTTAGAAGCTCTAAACAAGAAGCATTCTAGAAGATAGTTCTTGAGCTGTAGTTTGAGTGTGCATTACTAAAATGCAGCCTTCTGATGAATGTTCTGAACACTGGAAGTTAGAAACATATATTCTACATTTTAGCCCCAATCCTTTGCTCTTTTGTGCTGCTTTCTCCATTGTGTTATCATGTATACACAATATTTTACATTACATTAGTGAAGAAAATATACATTTCTGGCAATCATATTTGAAAGAATTCATTGCATAATTAAATGTATCTTTTTTTTTCTCCTGAAGACAACAAAAACAGAGTATTCTGAACTTGATGTTACTAGAAATGGGGTTAGTTCTAGAGACCAAATCATTTGGGTAAGATAGTAAGGTTTAAAAGAAAAGTGACAGTGTTGATGCACTCATGAGCTGTGATCTTGGATTTCATGGCACCCCCTTGTGGATTGAAGCTGTCTGCTTTGTAGTTTCCTAGTTAGTACTTTTTATACACTTAAGCTGAAATATCCTCATGGCAATGAATACAGCCACCAGCATCAGTTTCTTCTCAATAACTAGTCTCTACTAAATCTGACTAGTCTGTCCAGTAATCACACACGCATGACCTAGATTTTCACTACAAGTAAGCATTTTGTGAATGTACTTATATTTGTTGTAATGATATCCTGTGAATTCAACAAGAATATAAACAATATTGTATATATTTATATTCATGTATGAAGTACTTAATATTCAATTGTATAAATTAATAAATTACTGAGGTAATTTTCTCAAGTTACAAGGTCACAAGCAGTTGAAGAAAAAGTCCTAACTAGAGCCCCAAATTCTAAATTCCAAATTCAGATCCACTCAGACATTTTTAACACAACAAACTCTATAGATGTACAGCATGGCATGGTATCAAGAAAACAAATGCAATTTGCACTCAGTTTGAAGAGGGAGATAATATTGGTTCTCTCCATGCAAATTCTAGGGAATGTATTTGGAAAATGACAGTCAATTTAGAGCATCACCTAACTGCATATACATGAGAACAGAAAAATAAAGGAAAGCAGAATGTGTTAAGCAAATGGCTTGATATGAGAGAAAAAACACATGAAAGCTGGAAGTAAAATATTAAGCGTCTTTATAAAAATTAGTCAACACTTTTGTTACAAGCAATCTGTATAAGATATAGTTTTGAAAGTGTCTTGGTAATTGGACGGGGAAAATCCTGTAACATGACTTCATATTTACAGTGCCAAACTGAAGAGGAAGGAAGATAAACTTGTATGAAACTCCTCACTCAACAGACATGTGCTAAAGAACATGAAGCTGGTGTTAGAACTTAGTGTAGCATCTGCTTTCTACAATAAGATGTTTATATATAAACATTGTGCAACCCACCATCATGGAAGAAGATCTAACGGGCAACATATGAGAAAATGTACAGAGTAAGAGTCTCTATTCTTGGAAAATGGTTATTTTGCTAGTACAGGGCTATCCTACATTTTAGATTTTAAAATTGGCTTTGGATGTTCATGTCTCAAAACTCCTTCAGAAATTATCTTTTTTGTAAGTTATGCTGAAATATTTGCCCCTGAAACAAGTTATAATGAAAGTGACAGAAACAACCTTCAGCAATATAAATAACAATACTGCTAAATCTATCTTTATACAGTTTTATAATGCTAGTAAGTAGTCACTTAAACATTCTATAAGTAAGTAAATCCGTCAGTAAGTACATTAATAGACAGATGACCTTTGATTCCTGTTGTTTTAATACAGCTCTTGCATGCCATAAGTAAAAACCTTAGTGTTGCTTTCTATGCCATAGATTCTGTTCTTGTGATATTCCCTGATTTTTTTTCTCTTTTCCAAGGTGTCTCTAGCTTAGAAACTACATAAGAACTTTCTGTTATCAACTTCATTTAAATTGTGCCTCTATTTTGAAAAAGTAGTAAGATAAGAGAAAGAAAAGTTAAAATGTCACAATCTACTGGTAAGTTTAATTTTTCATTAAAAATTGTTAGAGTCCAATGCCAATGAGTGCAGATCTTGGATGGGTGTGGTCATGCCCAGTTTCCACGAGGAGTAAGGACAAGAACTTGAACAATCACACTTTACATCTATTTATGGGTAGCATTTTTAACCTTCCAGGGCTGAGAAAAGAGGAGTGGGGCATTGCTATAAATAAATTTGGCTTAGTGCATATTGTTTTAGATTGGCATTCCTACACTGAAATCTTACCTTCTGGATGGGAGAATTTTGGAAAGTAGCTCAGGTGATGAGCAGGATTTAACACAGTTGTCATTATTTTAAATTTCTATTATCAAACATAATTTTCTTTGAACCATGTCAACACAGTTGAAATGAAAAGGCTTGCATATCAGGACCTTTTGGTTGGTAGTAACAGCCATCAAAACACTGTATTAGGGCCCAGAGAACTGTAGGGCTAGAAAACAGTCTCCTCATTTCTCATCTGCCTCTCTTTTTATTTTATTTATTTACTTATATCTTTATTTTTAATTTGAAAGTCCAAATTCTATATTGCAATTCATTGTTTGGTGCAGATAAAAACACAGCTCAGTTATTCTAAGTTTATCATTCATGGCAATTGGATAAACTGGTATATTCTACTAAACCTCAAAGCAGAGAGTTTTTAGAAAACTTTGCAATGCCTAGAAGATTACCTCAAACAAATTAATTTCAGGTCAGAGGTTTCAATAGCTACAAGGGGAGCCTGCTTCCTTTAAGTCCCTTACCAACTAAAAAACCTCCAGCTTCATTTTCTTATCTTACTTAATGGGAATTTCTTTTTGGGCTGTTTGAGAATTACATAGCCCTGAGAAAAATTCAAAATGTCCAGATATTTAATGATAAGCAAAAAATGAACTCATAAATAGGAAAATATCTAAATATATTTAAACCGATTTTCATAGGTTTAAATTGAGACAATTATATTCTTAATTAACCTAACAAAAATTCAGGTTGTTAGCTGAGAGTATAATATAGAAATAAAATAGAGAAGGATCTTCCCCTTTTATTGAAATAATATATTTTAATTATGATTTCCTCTTCCTCCACCCCTTCACATTCCTCCCATCCCTCGTCCCATCTCGATCTGCCCCTTTTCTGCCTCTCATTAGGAAATAAATAGTCTTCAAAGCGGGAAATAATAATAATAATAATAATAATAATAATAATAATAATAGTAATAATAATAATAATAAGATAATATAATAAGATAAAGCAAAACTAACACACCAGAACTGAACAAATCAAACAGAAGTAGAAGAAAGAACAAAAGAGAAGGTACAGAAGTAGACTGACTCACTTGCACAACATACTCAGAGTTCCCATAACAACACCAAATGGGAAACAATGCTCTGTGAGTGAAGGATCTGAAGCATGAAAGATGGAAGAAAAGTATAAAAATAAAATAAAAATGAAAAATAGCAAGATACATTTGAAAAGTGAAAAGTATAAAAATGTACTAATAACACTGTGAGGCAACAACTCCAGAGATAACCTGGAGTTCATTTTTCATTGGCCATCTACTGCTAGGCATACAGTCTATGCAGAAGAGACAGTTCATTTCCCCAGGGAGACATCCTTTAAGAAAATAAACATTCACCTCTGCCTGAGCCTCTCTGGAGACAGCTTATTATGCTTCCATTAGCAAGCACTTCCTAGTATCCACAGTAACATCTGGGCTTGGTGGCTATATATGGAATGTATTCCCAGGTGGGGCAGCCTCTCAACCATTGGACTGAGTGTGAGGTCCCAGATAGAGGAGCTGGAGAAGGGACTGAAGGAGCTGAGGGGGTTTCCCCATGGAGGGAGCAACAGTGTCAACTGGCCAGACCCCCCGGAGCTCCCAGAGACTGGACCACCAACCAAAGAATACATATGGAGGTACCCTAGTACTGGCCACATATGTGGCAGAGAAGGGTCTTGTTGGCCAACAGTGGGAGGAGAGGACCTTGGGCCTGAGGGTGTTAGATGCCCCAATATAGGGGAATGCTAGGGAGGGAAGTCAGGCGTGGTTGGGTGGGGGCATAGAGGCAGGGGGAGGGGGATGGGATAGGACGTTTCTGAAGGGGAGACGTGGAAAGGGGAAAACATTTGAAATGTAAATAAAGTAAATATTCAATAAAAAAAGAAAGAAAGAAAGGTAGATGTGGCTCACCTTTGTATATAGGTGACTTTTGTAATTTTAGTTCCTATTAGAAGTATGTCAGTCTTTCTTAAATCAGTTATTTAAAAAAAGTTGTTTAAAAAAACCCAAATCCTAAATATTCATTTGCACATGGCTATCAGTTGATGATAGTTTCTGTGTTATGTATGAGGGCTTTCGCCTATGTCTCCTTTTATCTCTAGGGCCCCATTTGGTGCAGAATCCGTGCATGTTGCCTGAGTCTGTGTGTGTTCATGTATATATTGATCCCATAGATTTAGAGGCCCTGTTTTCTTTCTGTCCCTCATTCTTTCTGTCTTATATACTCTTTCTGCTCCCACTTCTATCAAGTGCCTTCAGTCCCAAGGCAAGGGGTTTGATGGGGATATCCCCTTTAGGATTGAGTGTTCTGAAGTCTCTCACTCTCTTTTTAGTACGTGGCTGTGGCTCTCTGTACCAATATGAGTGATGAAGCTTTCAGATGATGGCTGAGCAATGCATCTATCTATGGGTATAGCCAAGCATCATTAGGAGTCATTTTATTGCTCCTTTTTATAAACAAAAATATTTGGTTTAATCCTAGGTTCCTGAGCTATCTAGTCTGAAGTTCTTGATCACCCAAGCAGTGTTGGAGTACCAGTTCAATTTTGTGAAGAGGTACTTAAGTCAAATCAGATATTGGTTGGTTTCCTTTCACAAATTTTGTACTACAATTGACTTAGTATATCTTGCAAGAGGATCACCATTGCAGATTAGAGGTTTTGTGGCCGAGTTCTTGTTTATAATGTAGGTGTGAAGGTTCTATGTAGTGAGTATCTCAATTCTGCATGTTTGAGGTATAAGTGTTCTCTTCAGCAATGGGCCTCATCATCAGTTTGTGGAAAGTAACTCATGGTCTTGGCAAGAGTGTACACTGTTTGGGAATTCCCTTGTGACCCCTTTGGCCAACAACTCAACTAGATATAAACCAATCATAGAATTAGATCTTTCAATTGATGACAAGATATGGCCAGATTGGTCTCTGTCTCCCTTAATATTTGAGGATTTCATTTGGATTGTCTTCATATACATATGTATTTCAGAAAGCTTATACTGTAATAGGTTTCTGTACCATCCCTCAAATTAACCTTAATTTTAACTGCATTTCCCTGTATTTCTTTCTCTATCCCTCTCGTCTGTTCCTCTCCCTACTTGATCTTCCTGTTCCAGCTCAAGTGAATTCCCATCTATCCATCCATCCATCCATCATCCATCCATCCATCCATCCACCGATAACTCTCTATTCTGTTCCTATTTCCTAGTGATATCTATTAATATTAATATAATATTAACACATAAGGGAATATGTATCCTATTTGTCTTTCCAGGTATGGCTTACCTCACTCAGGATGATTTTACCTAGATTCATCCATTCGCATGCACACATCACGATTTCCTTTTATTTTAATGGTAACAACTCTACTGTGGAAAAGCTGCACATTTTCTTTAGTCCTTCTTTTGTTGAGGGATATCAAAATTGATTTCAAATTCTGTATACTATGAATTGAGAAGTAATGAACATGTTTCAACAGGTGTCTTTATGGTAGGATAAATTGTCCTTCGCATATGTGCCCAAGAGCAGTATAGCTGGATTTTGAGGTAGATTTCTCATCTGCCAGAGGAACCACCACATAGATTTCCACAGTGACTATGCAAGTTTGTAGTCCCATCAAGAATGTAAGAGTGTTTCTCTAACCACTCTAATGATAGTAAAATGTACTCTCAAAGTAGTTTTGATTTGCATTTCCCTGATGGCAAAGAATGTTGAACATTTCTTTAAATGTTTCTCAGCCACTTTGATTTTCCTCTATTGAGAATTCCCTTTTTAGATTGGTATACCATTTTTCACTGTTTCATTTTGTTTTGTTTATTTGATATTTGATTTTTGTTTGTTTATTGTAAAAAAAACTTTACATCTTTTAGATATTGCACCCCTATAGTATTATGTGTAGTTTTTAATTTTTTTTTTACCATTCTGTTCTGTAGACTGCCACTTTGCCAAGTCATCTGAATAATGATATCCTTTGCCAAGCAGAAGAATTTTCAGCTTCATGAGATGTCATTTATTAACTCTTTGCCTTAGTGTCTGTGCTAATGCCATTCTGTACAGAATGTCTTTTTCTGTGACAATGAGCTCATGGCTCATTCCCTACTTTCTTTTCTATCAGACTCTTTGTATCTGGATTTATTTTGTGATATTTGATAAATTTTGAGTTGAGTTTTGTGAAGTGTGATAAATATGAATTTATTTGGATTTTTCTTTATGCAGCTGACCATTTGTTGAATATGAAGTCCTTTGTCAGTATGTGATTCTGGCCTATTTTCAAAATCAGATATCCATATGTTTGTGGATTAATGTCTGGATCTTTGATTAAATTCCACTGATGAATATGTTTTTCTTTGTACCACTACTATATTATTTTTACTTCTATGACTTTGTAGTGCATCTTGAAATCAGGGATAGTAACACCTTCAGCAGTTCTTTGATTATGTTTGTTTTAGACATTCTGGATATTAAAGCTAAAGATTATTATTTCAAGATTAGTGAATACTTGTATTGGAATTTTGATGAGAATAGCTTTGAATCTGTAGATTATTTTTGGTAGAATAGCCACTTTTACAGTGTGTGCCTACCAAGAAATGAAATAGGAGATGTTTCCTTCTCATATTTTCTTCAGTTTCTTCAATCTCTTAAAGTATTTATCACATGAGTTTTTCACATGCTTGTTTAGTGATACCCCAAGATATGGTATATTATTTGAGGCTATTATGAAAGGCATTGTTTACCTGATTTTTTCTCAGTTTATCATATATATATATATATATATATATATATATATATATATATATACATTTTGACTTTTGTATTCTAGTTCAAGGAGATCCTAAGTTCCCAATGGCCTCTTAAGGCACTGCATACACAAGGTGCACAGACATACATGCAGGCAAGCAAATATACACATAAACTAATTTTACACATAATGCATACTTTTAAAGTAGGAAAACATGGTTCTGAAACTCTTTGGAAAACATTATCAGTGAATAATTACAAATATTCTTAATTAATTCCTCTGCTTGACTGCCTAATTTAAAGTATGTGTTGGTCTGAATGAGAAAGGAAAGTGTATCACATGGCTAGAATCAGAACTTTATTCATTCAGGGCTTCCACTGTTCCCTATAATTAAGATCCATATTCAATTGTTGTCAAATTGACATAGTCTTGACTATATTATCTGAATGTGGCTAATTAATTCAGTTAAAAAAATGGAAAAGCAGAGCTGAAATAGGGTATAAGATGATCCATTTTTGGGCAGCAGGATCAGATCAGTCCTTGGATTCTCATCTCACCTTTTCTGACTTGGGTTGTTTGGCCATTAGAACTTCTTAGCAATTAATCCTTTAATATTAGTACTCTGGATGAATTCTGACTGATTTGAATATTCAGATTTATAACTAACAAATATATAGATAATTCTACAGGTATGTTAAGATATTTGGAAAGAAATTGTTTGAAATATGCATGAAAGTTTATAATTATGATTTGGAAATTTATTTTTAAATTGTCACAATTTGTTTAGCTTTAAGAAACAAAGACTCTAGCCTAAGTGGTGCAAAGCTTGGCAAAGAACAATGAGAGCAGAATTCCTTTATGCCCTTGAGAAAGGGCATCATTCCAAAATTGAGATCTGGTTTTAAGTCACAATCCTGCAAAATTTTTGGCCTGTCACCTCAGGCAGTACACGTAGCTTTTGCAAATCTAGCATTTTGCAATGTCAAATGAAGCTTGTGCTTTCTCTCCTACCCACCTGGGACTAGCTGTGAGCATTAAGAGAGCTTACAGCCACCTTCAGAAGTCAAGGCACTTTGCTTAGCAGTCTTGCTTTTAAGAAAATAGGAAGGAGAGCAACATAGCAGATTCAACTGTGAGTTTTTGCTGGTTGCTTGATTTACAGCTAAGAAGGAGCTGTTCAGGACAACATAAGGGACATAGATGCATTGTATCTCCTATGACTTGCATGGATGCAAATTGCTCACAATGGACAATGTTGGTATCATGTGTCAAAGCACAACAGGAAAATGAACAAAAACAAAAAGCCTACAATCAAGCTGTATACTGTTTCAATTGTCTTTTCCTCTGAAGCATCAAGAATCATTTTCTGAAATGTAAGGCACTTGATGATTAAAATCCTTGACAAGCCCATACCCAGAAATTACATGAATTACAAAACTTTAGTTATAAGTACCAAGGCACATATATGTAAGAAAACACATTCTACAGACATGTAGAATAATCATAATAAAAAGAATACCAGATTGGTAATTTTAATCATTTCACCACATATATAAATAATAGGTGTAGTCTCAACTTGAAAAATTTCACATTTAAGTTTTGTTTTCCAGTGAAAAACACCAACAATGAAATAGTTATCAAAATCATATAGATATTTAGAATGATTAGTAACTGTGGGTAATTCCAAAAATTCAATTTTTGTTCTTTACAATACTAAAGACAAATTAAAATGCAATAAACTGAAAAATAAAGCCATTTTATTAGCAACAAAACTACAATTATACTGTGGGGATTTGCAGTAGACCCACACTGCTTGCACAGTAAAACCCACTGGACTATCTCCCGAAGTCTAAGTTTTATTATATTTTCAATACTTCTAAATTGTCAATTCCTGGTACACAGTAACAGAAACAAAATAAATTCTTACTAGCAAAAATCTTTAACCGTATTCATAGTTGGGGCCCTTTGGATCCATATCCTGTTCTATTATCACTCACCCTAAATATTTATTTATTGTGTGATTTGGCATGCCCATTCACTTTATGATATAAAGTACATCTTTTAAATTTTGTTTCAAATTTTTGTGGGGTTTCCTCTCTCACCCAACCATTAGTGTTCTTTTTTACATTAAATGATGTGCAGAGAAGTCAAAGATATGTGAGAGTTTCTTTTATAAATATTGAGTTAGAATGTTGTGAATGTTTTATTATTGTATGCTTGTTATTTAACATAATGTGTAAATTACTAGGATGCTTAGATGTTAAAATTATCATAGATATAAACAGGATTATGTGCTTTATGATTAGATATACACTGGAATTTTATCATCCTGATCCTATTCTCTTATTCCTTCTCACAGACTGTGTCATCTCTCATAAAATGATTTAAGCAAAAATAGAATGATGTAACATGGGTGTCATACTATATTCTTTTAGATAAAAGTGTACATCAAAGATAGTAAGAGAAGTGCATAACATTTATATGTATTTTCTATATGAACAGCATGCTAATATTCAACATTGTAGATTGAATTATACCTAAGCTTATGCTGTTACTCTGTCAATGAGCTTCTGTCTTGAGGTAGATACCTTACACTATGTTGTACCTTTATGAAAACACACCACTCAAGCATATGAATATTTTTGCAATTGTCCATATTGGCAGAGAAAATATTTCAAAAAGGCAGAACAAAAAACTAAACACAGAATAAAACCCACTTAGTTATAAGCCTAGGACATATATAAAGTAGAGCAGAATTTTAAAAAGCAAAACTTCTTTAGAAAATGGAAATTATATAAATAATGTATAAATGTCCTTTTCAGAAATGAATAGGAAAAAGAATTGGACAGAGTCCATGATGGGACATAGTCATCATGGCCAAAAAATTTCAGTTGTACTGAGCTATATGTGGCTATGAATATTTTACACAATATATGAGAAATTATCTGTTCCCAATTTATTTAGCTATGCATTGATAACTTTATTCAGTATTTTAATAAATATTTACTTGAAGATATGACATATGCCATACTATTTACTAGTACTTTTCATAAGAATGTAACATAAACATGTAATAATGATATGAAACTTAGATAATTCCAGACATTAAAAAATAATGACATTAATACATGTTTCTAGTAGTGTAACATTTTGTAGTTACAAACAAAACACATACATCTACAAAATGATTTAGTCTGGAGTGCTTGGGAAGATGTTTTATGGTATTTGCATTCTAGCTATAAACCAAATAAACAGGAGCATATTAGATGAAAAGTGATAAAGAAGGTGATATAACACATTGTATACACAGTATGTGTGAACTATACAGAATAAGGGAACAGAGAAAGCATGGATGAGTTCACATAATGAGTTCAATGTGAACACAATCACATTTTTATAAGAGGTCCATAGCTAGAATATGGGCCTACAGTAAGAAGAGACAAAGGTAGAATAGAAAATGCAACCAGAAACCTCAAGCAGGCCTTCAGATAATAGATTGTATATGTTCAGATTATAAAGATATGATAGAACTATGATAAAATAGAAATAGAACTTCTATAGTGTATGAACTGTGAAGATAAAATGAAGCTACCATAGAAGAAGAAGAGGAATAATATGGCAGACTAAAATAGGGACAAACTAAAAAGACAAGTTCAGCCAGAAAATGATACATGTAATGAAGTTCAAACCATATCAAAATCAATTTTACAAACAAAATATATTGAATAGACTGGGGTATTTAGGTTAGATTGCTTTGAAAAGATAACAGCAGTGAAGAGGTATAATAATTGCTGTCTAGAAGAGGAGTAGAAATGTCCACTTGGAAATAAGAGAGAAATATATTAGAATAACATCTGTGGAAATAAAGAGGAATATCCAGAGTGAAACACCAGTTACCACCATGGAATTGATGAAGAGATAAATTGATAGTGCCTGACCTGCATTAAATTCCATTCTATTCAGCCTTGTCTACCATAGCCCTCTCTACATATGCTTTTCCACAGTTAAAAAACTCATGAGATAAAATGAATCCAATTTCTGCTTCACAATTCTAAAAATCTCTGAGAACCACTCATTTTCTTTTAAGAACAATTTTATAAACATATCACCAATTCATAACTTACTTTCTTTCCTACATAATTTTAGAAGATCTCCCTATTCTTACAAGGATAAGTGCCGTATTAGTTGTTATAATGGAAAAGATCATTTAGTTGCCTACAAGGTTTCAGGTTCTTATGAGTTAGCATGAAATGGATAGATTTTATGTATGAACAATGGTGCGCAACGGGAAGAGTTTTATACCATTAGAGAGAATGGAAAAAAGATAACCGTGTTTTAACTTTTCATCAGGACACAAGCTCCCTGTTCTCATCACCAATTTATCATTTCAAACTGAGAAAATGAGCTACTCAAATCAGGAACAATTTATATCTTTATAATGAGATGGGCCAATTGGGGACAAAAAGACATTTTTAAATTTTCATTCACCATCATTTATAAGAAATTTTCTTGAAGAATTGTCAGCATGACAATTGTCATTCTCTACTCTCAGTTATCATTTATTCAGGAGTAGAAATTAATATTCAAAATCTACTTTGAGAAGAACCAAAACATGGTAGCTCCTCAGTTCTAAATCTGCTGTGCTAAAAATGATCCTATATCTATAGAATTTGCTGCTGGTGCTATTTGACTTGATGATTTAATTCTCCACTGTCCTGTTTTGGCATACATCTTAATCTCTGAATCAGGCACAGCCATTTGGTTATGTGAGAAAAAGGTCATCCAGTCTGGGGTGTAATTTACATACAATAACAAATCAGTGTCAGAGAAATTCATGGGTGCTATTGGTCTAAGCAGCCTACAAACCCAAAAGTGAACCAGTTTATCTGATGAAGTGATGTGACTGCTTCCTTAGTGCTCACATACATATACTCTCTCAGGTGGATTCTAACACAAATTTTCTCTAATTTATGAGGGCCACTGTATACAACTAAAGTCTATTTACTTAGATGGCTTTTAGGAAAAGATAAACATGGAGAAGTTATTAGTATTTTCTGTATAATCTTGGTCCCCATGAATGCATAGCTGACTTTATTATTAACATACCATACCAATGCATGGTACCAGTCTACACTGACATATAATGGCAGAAGATCTAGAGTAGAAATTCTGGTATATATATATTGTACTTTCTATTCCTTCTTAAGATGACATACCTAAGAAAATTACACTTTTAGTGTAATCTACTTTATCAACTCCTTCTTTCATATATATTGTCTCTATTGTTATACCTAAACATTTTAGCTTGTTGTAATAGTTTGTGTCCATAACCCTAGCATGAAGGAGATACAGGTGCCATATTGCAAGTTTAAGACGTAGTAGACTACAGAGTTGGATTGAGATTACCTTGGGGCACAGAGTATAAACTAATTTCAAAAATAAGTAAACAAAATGAAATGATATGGAATAGAATTGAAGACACAGAAGTAAGTCTACACATCTATGGACACTTGATATTAGACAAAGATGCCAAAACCACACAATGGAAAGATTAAAGAATTTTCAACAAATGGGACTGCTCTAACTGGATGTCTGTATGTAGAATAATCCTAATAGACCCATATTTATTACCCTGCACAAAACTCAAGTCCAAGTGGATCAAAGGCCTCCACATAAAACCAGATACACCAAATCTAATAGAAATAAAAGTGAGGGAATTGTCTTGAACAAATCACCACAGCAAACAAATCCCTGAACAAAACACCAATAGCTCAGGCACTAAGATCAATAATTAATAAATGAGACTTTATGAAACTGAGAAGCTTTAACGAGGCTAACGACACCATCAATAGGACAGAATGGTAGGCTAGAGCATAGACAAAGATCTTTACCAACCCTATATCCAACAAGAACTATTATCAAAAATATATAAAGAACTCAAGATATTAGACACAAAGAAACAAAATAAGCCAATTAAAAATGGGATCCAGAACTAAACAGAATTCTCAACAGAGGAATCTCTAATGTCCAAGAAGCACTTAGTTAACTTGTTCAACATTCTTAGTCATCTGAGAAATGCAAATTAAAGCAACTCTGAGATTCCATCCTGCATTTTCAGGTTCACTATGATTGACTAAAAACAAAAACAAAAACAAAACAAAATCAAAACAGAGCAACAACCCCAATTGACAGCACCTGCAGTCAATGATGTGGAGCAAGGGGAACACTCCTTCATTGTTGGACGAAGTGCAAACTTGTACAACCACTTTGGAAATCAATCTGGTGTTTTCTGAAAGAAATGGGAATAGTTCTATCACAGGACCCAGCTATATCACTCATGAGTATATACACAAAAGATAGTCTACTATACAACAGTAACACTTGCTCAACTGTGTCCATAGAAGCTTTTTACGTAATAGCTGTCCCTATAAGACATAGATGTTCATCAGCTGAAGAATGGATAAAGAAAATGTGGTATATTTACACGATGGAATACATTCAACTATGAAAAACAATGACATCATGAAATATGCAGTCAAGTCGATGGAACTAGAGGGTATACTGAGTGAGGAAACCCAGACCCAGAAAGACATCTATGATATGTACTCACTTATAAGTTGACATTAGCCATAAAGAGCAAGATAGCCATGCTAAAATCCATAAACCCAAAGAAACTGGGTCATAAGAAGCAACCAAAGGAGGATGTGTGAATATCACTCAGAAGGGTAGACAAAATAGTCAGTGGAGGTGGATGGAGAGAGGGAATTGGCTGGGAGAGAGGTAGACAGGGGTAAAAGGATAGGGATTAGATTGGGGGGGGAGAAGGATGGGAGTAAGAATGGAAATCAATGGAGAGGCATCTTTTGGAGTATCTGGAGGCCTGGGACGATGTGGGAGCCTCTGGACAGTCTATGGGGTGATCATACTGAGATTTCTGCCAGTTGGGAATATGGAGACAATGGCCACCTCCTGCAGCCAGACACAACTTCCAGTGGAGGGAGGGGGACATCAACCCTGCCATAAAACCTTCTGCTCAAAATTTTTCCTGCCTACAAGATGCACAGGAATAAAGATAGAGAAGAGATTGAGGGAATGCCCAACCTATGACTGTCCCACCTCGAAATCTATGCCATGTGAGAGAGGCAACCTCTGAAATTAACCTCTGTTATCCTTGTAGAAAGGAACCTAGCATAACTGGTTCCTGGGAGGCTTCATCCAGCAACTGATGGAAATAGATGCAGAGACCCACAGTCAAACATGAGGCCAGGATAAAGGAGTCTTGTGGAAGACTGAGGCATTAAACTGAGGTGACCGGAGGGGTCAATGACACTACATGTCTTTTGTGATTTATTTTCTGATAGCCTGCCATAATACAGTAGACAAAATGAACTTGGAAAAGTAGATTCATTACAAGGTGATAAGACATGGGATGGGGAGCATGTAGTTTACAGTTCTATAATTATGCATTAGGGTTTTAGTGAGATCAGACCTTTTTAATGAACTTCACAGATACTATTTAATGTTTCTGTCAAATTTAAATGTTAAAAGACTATGCTAGAGTTTGGTGTTTCCCTTCTCCAAACTAGAAGGTTAATTTATGAATTGAACTTTTTCTTTCCACTACGTGAGAAAACAAATCTAGGTAAAGTTGTGTATTTTCATTCGTCCTGGTAAGTTAGACTAAAAAGATAGACCCTATTTAATGAATTTCTCCTAACAGAAGACTGTAAGAATGGATTACTATAACAGATTTCAGTGTGGTCCTTTTCCTTCCTTCCTGTGCAAGTGCATGAGTGTATGTACACATGCATGCACACATATATACATATGCACACAAACATGAGATCTTTATCTGACATTTATCTTGATTACTAGTTTGATTTACACCATGAAACTCACTATATAACAGGCATAGCTCCACCTGTGGCTACATGACCTTTCTGAATTTATTTAACAAATTGTCAGTGAGAGCCTCTGATAATTTGTCAGTAATATCAGAATAATTCTCTTATGGTAATGTCCATATATCAGTCTGTGAGTGGTGAGGCCTCATTCTCACCTGCCTTGTTTATCAGGAAAGCACCAATCTTACTTGCCATTTCATTTCTTTTACAGATAAAAATAACATATTTTCTTTTCCTTCAGTTCATTTATCTTTTTATTTTAAAATGATGTCCCCCAAGTTATTTAAACGGTTAATTACAACAGCAAGCCCTAATATTCTGACTTGGTATATTATTTTGAGTTGAAAACACCTGAGCTACTATAGTTCTAAACAGAAATGTTTGTCAAGCTTTTTCCTAATTGGAGTAGGCCACAAAGATCATTTGGGAAAGTTGCCTTCAAAAATCTATAGTAAGATAACAGCACTTACTGCCCCAGATTGAGGGTTAGTGCACAACAGAGAAAACTGAATTAAAAAAAAAAAAAACCCTCATTCTCATAACCTTTATTCCTCACTAACATTATACCACAAATATGTGTTTTTTAATTATATATATACATATATAATGGCTTCACTAATTTTTACCTATCTTCCAAATCCATATGTGTATGCATGCATATGCATATGTTTCTGTGTATGGAGATGTACATGTGTATCTGGATGCCTGTGTCTATGGTAGTCAGAGGAAACCATAAGTGTCATTCCTCCTGTTGCTTTTAAGACAAAGTCTCTCTGAAACTTTCCAAATAAGCTAGGCTGGCTAGATGGCAACTCCAGGGATTTGTCTTGCTCTACCTCACAAGTACTGGCATTGAAATTACCAGTACTTATCCACGTGCATGGCTTTTACTTTTTCCAAACTGGGTTTAGATTAAACTAGTGTTCATAAGTTTACACACCTAATCCCTTTTCTGAATGAGTCAACTCCCAGGTTTTTGAAATTCTTTTTATAGTGAAATGTCCTCAGGTGTTTATTATCCTTTGTTAATTATAAAATAACCTTGTAATGAGTGACTTCTTTAGATTTTCATTCAATTTTGGGAATCCCTATATGTATATCAAATGAATACTGTTGCTTCTTTTGTCATTAATCAGACTTTAGTTTGTTTTTAGATCTAGCTAAAGATTCCGGTTAAAATCAGAGAGTAGTGGAGACAACTGTAACCCTCCACTATACTGGACAAGACACAAGCATCAGACATCTGGAGGAGCATTCACTTACTTATAGATATGTTGAGATGAAGTTGCAGTATGTGACTTAGGCTGTTGTAATATGTGTGGGATCTACTGATCTTACTGCGTCAAGCCTTCTAGTTTTTTGAAGATTGGATAGCTAATAATTTTCTATATACCGATTTCACCTCAATACCAAGTATTTATGGATTATAAATACAACCACTCCACCATCCTCACTAACATTTCTACTATGAATGCCCCAAGTGTACACAACTCTTTTCAGTAAAATAACAAATACTGTTACCTGTGATGCCTGATAGTCATGGTCCATTTTAGTCAAAGGCACAATGTTCTCTCTGCAATGCAATTTTTATTTATTTATATCCTGCCAAATTTATCAGTGAGTTCCCAGTTTGTTCTATAAGAAATTTAAATTCTATATATGACATCTATGGTCCATTCTGATCAAATCTTCTCAACTCAGCTTCAATCCCTCATCTCTCCCCTACCTTTACCCTTAGTATAGATCTCCATGGACTTCATGTTCATACTCTGCTCTATTGCACTTTTGGATTTTTAATCCTAGAATATTCAAGCTCACATAGCATGAAGCATCATACACTCCATGAGGGGAAGCAAAAGCTATCCTGCATGTGAAACCGTCTTTACTTCTAAGTAGAAGCATGTAGGCCATTACCTATGGCTCCACATGTTTACAGAAGTACCTTATCTTCACACGATACTTGACAAAATATGAGAATGTGGACCTCTTTGTCTTAGAGATACAATCTCTGTGATATCCAGTCATATTTGAATCCATGCCCCAAATGCATTACACATCGATGGCATTCATAGAATTATGTCTGAGAGAATTATTCTACAAATTAAAAGCCATTTTATTAATAACTGGCTTCAGTGCAACACAGTGCATCACTTGATAGTAATTTCTTCACAGGCCAAGGCCATTTCCTTTATTTCCATTTACAATATGGACTCTGAAAAGCTAACAACAAGTTTACTTTTCAATAGCTGAATTGCATCATTTGGCAAACTTATAATGGGTTTGTTTTATTCATCACCTTGTTTTATTCAGCATCTTCAGTTGTAAATTCTTTTCATGGGGCTTCTATGGCTTAATGATAACTAGAAATGACTCAAGCAGTTAAAGAATTCACTTCATTAGTGCAGAGTGTGCTAATTTGCATCACAAAACAATTCATTTAAATACAGAAATCTGCTCTGCATGTCTCTTCTTCATGCCTAGTATAATTGCACCTTTATTAATGCAAACTTTCAAGGTATCCATCTTATCTTTCTTGTTCTCCATTTGTCAGGGGTGGCAAAGACCAATATGTCTCTGATGTTTTAGGGCAGAGTAGCCAATGGAAACGTGTTAAAATGTTATACTGCCTTCATGTTTTCAGTAAAATAAAAATTTCTCCTCAAAGACCACTACCTTATAACAGCAGGGGACATAAAAGAGACATGGGTTTCAGTCCTCTTTTCACTATTTTATTTTCTAACTTCACGTAGATTATTCTATTCTCCTCCCCCTTCCAATTTCCATTCTCCTTATGCAAGGTTTTTAAGTGAAGATGTTATGAAGGTATAAGCAATGCTTATTAAAGTATACAATGTATTTATGAAAATGTATGTGCCTTAAAATAAGCAGACCTAGAATAAAGTTTTCTCTATGTTCTATCTGCATATTTTAAAGACAATTCTTATTCAGTAGGATAGTATTATAAGATGAGGCTTATAGAGGTAATTATATTTGGGAAGTTTGAGCCCACATTAATGATAGTAGTTCCCAAAAGAAAAGAAAGATCACACACACGTGCACACACACACACACACACACACACACACACTCACATATACACAGACAGAGACAGAGAGAGACAGAGAGAGAGATAGGGACAGAGACAGGGAGGGGGCAGAGAGGCAGAGAGACAGAGACAAAGACTGAGGGAGGGGGACAGAGATTCAGAGAGACAGAGACAGAGAGAATTAGGTTTGACTCTAATTTTGCAATGTGAAGATACAGTAGAAGTTGATGTTCCCAAAGCCATAAAACATACCCTAACTACAGACTTTAATATAATGAACACAACAGCAGATCTGTCAGCATCTTGATATTGCACATAGCCCCTCCAGTAATGTGAGAAACAATCTATGTTGTTTATGTGATTTTATATATATATCAAACTACAGCATAAACAGGTTATACACTTTATAAAAGGAGATTAATGTAAAAATTATAACATAACTCAAATATTTATTTCCAATGCTTATTCTTTTTTTTTTACATATAGTAGTTTTTTCAGTTTTATAATTCTGTTCATTCTAAAGAGAAGATTATCCTTCATTTTCATATTGATTAATATTCATTCAGAAAAAAAGTTGGGTCTTCTGTAATTAAGTGATGCTATAAAGGCATCATATAAGATCAAAATAAGAGCTTATTGTAAAAGGGTAGATGCTGGAGTCCCTAGCCTACATATCTTGAGAGTCCACAAACTTGCGTGCTCGCAGACTGCTCCTGGAGGTAGATTGAATTAGCGTGTACCCCCTAAGATTGTATAGTTGAACAACTTTGTCTCTATTTGACAAGAATTAGGAAGTGTGCCCTTGTTGGAGGAGGTGTGAGATTGGGGACAAGCTTTGAGGTTTCAAAAAAGACTTCTGAGAGTACCAATGCTCCCTCTCTACCTCATGTTTATGAAAAAAGATGTGAGTCCTCAGATGTTTGCTTCCTCCAACACCATGGACTCTAAATCTCTGAAACCATAAGCCAAATTATACACTTGATTTTGTAAGTTGTCTTGGTCATAATTTGTGTGTGTGTGTGTGTGTGTGTGTGTGTGTGTGTGTGTGTTTTATCACAACAATAGAAAAGTTACTAGGACATTGTTTCTCCTCCTGAACTCTAAATTTCATGGTGGCTTTGAGGAAAAGGGTTCCATAATTCAAAGAGGAGAAAACTTAGGGATCAGGGAAAAGAGTTGCTTTTCTGATTGATGGTGTTAAAGATCAAAGTGAATCATTCTGAGGATGTCTGCTGGCCATTATCTTAGTTATATTAATGGAAAAGGGGAAACCCAAGAGGTAGGATTTTGGCCAACACAAATGGAGAAAGGCAATGAGCAACTACATGCCATTATTGTTCTCTGATATCTAAGTTTAAATGTAGTGTAACCAGCTGCTCAAGAACTGGTATCTTGACTTCCCCATCATATTGGAATATATACTTGAATTGTGTGTATTCCTAAAGGATGCTTGTCAGAATATTTTAACACGACAGGAAAAGAAACACCATTTAAAAAGCTGTAGTTAGTAAAAAAAGATCAAATCTATATTTTCCATTTTTCCTAAGGTCGTTTTGTTTCTAACAATCATTATCTTTATCTATATGCAAAACTACAACATAATAATGGGGGAATCTGAAATTTTTAAATGAAATAAAAGCTGCTGACAGGTCTTAGACACTGTTAAAACTCCATGAATATAGTAAATCATCTGTGACTTTATAAGTTGATCTTGCCTCATTCTGTCTTTAATATTTACTTGATCTTACCATAGTGTTCTGAGTTAGCTAATCATTTTGTGGTTGGATTTGAGATCTGCTGCACATGGAGGGATATTATGCCTGGTACTATAACTCTGTCCAAAGTCCATGGATGGGAATGTTGGAAGCTGTATTATAGAACATGCTATAGTTATTTAAATTGTTATGCTGTCCAATTGCTTTCTAAATATTATACCAAAGACCTAGACTACTTTTCTAATTTGACCATTGAAGCTTCTCTTTGCAGTGGCCATTTTTGGCCAAAATGATTAGAAAAAGAAACTGTGTTCATCTCTAAATGGGGAATATTTATCACCCAATTTTCAAGGCTCATGGAACATTCCTAAGGAGGAGGCAGAAAAAAAATAAAGGAGAAAAAGGAATGCTGTGGGTTTCTGACATGAGGACATGACATGGTTAAGGCTTCTATACATCATGAGAAAAGAATGTTCTGTTTGTAGGCTTTCCATGCGGAGGAATGGGATTGCAACCTCAGTACCTGTATCAAGGTGAGGTTTACAGTAATTGTTCACTGTAAACTTACAATATAAATGCTCAATTAGTATTTATTAATATAGTTCACTATTAATATGCTATAGTATTTTATGAGTTGTGTGGTAGTTAATTTCATTATGACATATAGTTCTTTAATCTTAACATTTCATCTTCCAAATTTCCTGGAAGGTAATGAAGTAACACATGATATATAGAATATTATATAATAAGGTAAAACTGTGTGCCAAATCATGCTGGCATGAGGTAATATAGATTAAGTCACGCAATGCAGCACAGGTTTCAGGGATGAATATCATCAATGTGAATGGTATGTTAGTATTTGGCCAAATGATCCAGCCTGTGTTTATCTTGCTTTGTGGTAGGCCTAGAGTCAACCACACTGGCAACTTCACAGGTAGGTATCTTTTCATTTATTCTCTATGCCAGTAGGCAGCACAAGAAGTACCTGGGTCCTTAGTTAAAAATGCACTAAGTTGCTATTCAAAGAAAGTAACAGGAAAGGAAGAGAGAAAGAAGAAGATAAATACATGGATTTTTGCAGGGCAAGCATTGTAAACATCCTAAAAGAGAGAAAACTCAGTGCAGCTAACCACAAACCAAACGAAAAGGTATTCATGAACCCAATTGTATAAAATATCTAAAATATCTAATGACAACTTTATTGTGTAACAGATTTTGCAATCAAGAATCCAGTACTGAGAGTTCTCTTCATCTCCCGTCATTATCTCCCGTTGCACTAATGCTTTCTGGTGACAGGTGCTATAGATACAGATGTTTTGGCATCAAAGAGGTAAGATTCTTGCCAAAAAGACTTACCACACAGCATGATGTACAGCCTCAATCAGGCTCCTGTCTTGATTTGTAATAAGTCTCTCTTTTGTGAGAATTTTAACTCCTCTTCAGGGAGGAGACCCTAAAATCAATGATTCACTGCCTGCTTGAACAGGACCCGTGAGAAGAATAACGATCAGCCCTCAACCCTCTCATGGCTCTCTTGGTTTTCACTTAAGTTTCTGGAACCAACTTAGAGTGGAACGCACTACCATTCTTTATGCAGTTATCAAGCTGCTAAGTTGTTTAAAAATATTTTATATAATGCTTCAAACAACTACAGGGCTACAGAATGTTTGTATAGTCAATTACTGAGTCAGCAATTCAATAAAAGCTGTTGCTTCATAAAGTGGGAAATCAGACAAAATATTTAATCATGCATGATTTTACTGCATTCTCCTAATATTTTCTGTATACAGTTTCTTTGGATATACCATGTATCCATTCTCAGAGTTTTTTCCCCTATCCTAGTAGCCAAGTGACTAACCCTAAGTTCTGCATACATTCAGCATTGTCTTGGAGGTGCAAAAATAGAACAATATTCTTGAGGGGTTGGTGAGATGGTTCTGTAAGGTAAAATGGCTGCCATCAAGGCTGATGATTCTCATATTGTTCTCTGGAACCCACATAATGGAATGAGAAAAATAACATCTACAAGGTGTCCTCTGATATCCTTGAGACTCTTGTGGCACATGCATGCCCACACACATAGACCCATGCATGGAAATGAAAATATAATCATAATGTGATAAAATAAATATAATCTTAAATCATACTTATAAAAATATGTAGTTTCTGGCAAGTGTGAGCACTTCAGAAATTTGCTTCTCTTTCATCATCTTGAGGCCTACCTTGGAACAGTTAGTATCAACCATGGTCTGGGCCCTGGCTACAGGTCTTTCCAAGAGGCTTGTGTTTGCAGCTCAGATTCAATGGGCTTTTGCATCAATATATTGTTTAAAATAAAATCACCCGATATTTCACACACACACACACACGAAAGAAAAAAAGAAAGGAAGGAAGGAAGGAAGGAAGGAAGGACAGTTCTTCCAATACTGTCCTCAGGATTTCAGTATCTATTATGTAATTTGAGTATATGCTAACTATTAAGCAAAACAATACCTTGAGATTGGACCCTACCTAACCGGATCTATTCTCTCATAGTATGCAATTGAGTCTATGTTCTTACAAACTTTCAGAAAATATAATCTTTGATAAATTATACAGAGGTTCTTTCCAAGTCGGCGTTTTGAAAGAGGATGAACTACAACATATTTATGAACTACAGCGAATAAAAGAGATTGTAATGTAGGAAGAAAGCAAAACAAAAAAGACACATACCTGCAACTCAAAACCACTGCATGATCATGGAGCCAAAATTTTTATGTAAAATGGTTATTCCCAAAGTGGGTCAAAAGGGAGCAGGAAGATGGCTTAGAGGATATTGCACTTGCTGCACAAACATGAGGACCAGTGTTTGGATACTCAAGAAGAACATTAAGGAAAGGTGAGCATGGTACCCTATCTGCAATTACAGGACAGTGAACCTTGAGTAAAGTGCTACCCAGACTGGTGAGCTCTATGTTCAATTGAGGTTCAAGGAATAAAGTGGAGAGCATCCAAGATGACACCTGCTATTAATCTTTGGACTCCATATGGCTCTCCATTCATGGGCATACATATACACACACATGTTCACCTTCATGCATATGAACACACATACACTGAATATACATATGCAAATGAAAAATAGTTACAAATAGACAGACCAATGAATACAAGACAAAGCAGTTCAAAAATCAAAATTCAGAAGAAACAAAGTAAGACAGATCATGAGCACCTGTCTAAGTGTATAATACCAAAAACTACAATGACCAAAATTAAATTTATTGATTCAATAATCACTTATAATAGTTCTGCTCTGGACTAAAATTTGTGTTAAGACTTACAAATAAAGAATGGAACAAAGATGAATGGGGCCCTGGGAAACCCAAATATATATGCATTTTTGTTAACGGTGTTGTAACTGAAGCACATCTCTCTCTCTCTCTCTCTCTCTCTCTCTCTCTCTCTGTGTGTGTGTGTGCATGTGTGTGTGTGTGTGTGAGTGTGTGTGCATTGCTTTGGAAACGAGAATACTTTGATGTATTTGGGGAAATATTATAAATAAAACAGAAATAAAGGAAAGCAATGATGTTGCTCTTGGTCTTTGAATTTGAATAGAATGCTTCTCTAGGTAGATGATGGTAAGGGAGAAATCTGGGCAGCTAGATCATAAGCAAAATAAAGGAATATGTACAATTTAGCATCAGAACATTCTCCTGTGAAAGTAGCCTAATGTACTGAGGTACATGCCACTTCTGGGAAAAGTATACAAGACAGGAAGTAGCAGCAACATTAGAAGAAATTCTGGATTGATTAACTGATTATCTCATCAAATTACTAACAGCTTTAATATGAGATATAATCACAGTGTGTTGTAAAAGAATCACTGGAGTACCATGATCTTAATGAGATGAGCATGAGCAGACCAAAAAGCACAAGGGCGGTTCCATCCAGATGTCTGTTTAAGTAGATTTAAACTGAGAACCAAAGGACAAATGAATGTAAGCAACCAAAGCTACTTCATTGATAGGTCCATATTAGAGTCAAGGTAGTTAATTTTATAGAATGAATGTAGGCATTATACAAGCTCCTTTTCTTTTTTCTTTACTTTTTAATTCTCTTTTCAATAAAAAACTTTTATGGAAATCAATATATAAAAGATATTTAATATGAATAATTTGTAAAATGGCTATGTTCCATTCTGTTATTTTTATTATATGTATACATTTTTAATAAATATTTGTGTGATTGAGTCAAACTATCTGGATGAAATTAAACTTGGACATTTGCTACATTAGCCACATTACTAGATAGTATATTGAAAGTCTGTTGTTTGCGAAGAATGATACCCCAGACTCAAATAGTATGCAACAGCAAAGAGCTTTTATTCTGCAGAGAACCTGCATGCAGGGCTCCACCATAGTTCATGATGAAAGACAGATGTGTGGACTTTGCAGGGTCAATTTAAAGCCTGTTAGAGTAAGAGTGGTTGACTTTACCTTTCTTTCTCTTGATTGGTTGGTTCTATCTCCAGGGGTATGGTTGCTTTTGTGATTGGTTAATACTCAGGAGATTTTGGGGACCTTTGCTGATTATAATTGGACATTTCTTTATTAGATCATTTGACTAGAGACCTGTCTGCTCCTGACAGCACCTCTTTCTTGGATTCAAAGAAGAAATTGAGCATCAATGGAGTTGCTCCAGCTGTGGAGAGACAGCCACTAGGCAAGAATTACTTCATTTCATCTACAGACAAATACTGTCCAGAAAAAAACGACACACTATGCACAATAGTTGACTGATAATCTCTGCCAGTATAGGGTAATCAACCCTTCAAAATTCTGCATTACAAAGGTCTGTCAGGTGATCCTAGGATTTTCTGCACCTGAGGTTGACTCTGACTAAGTGGTGGGGCAGCTTCCTGAGTGATTTTTTTTCCCTTGGAATTGACTTGTTTGGTACTTTTCCAGTTCTTGGAAAAAAAATAAACAAAACTTAGGCCTAGTCTCCCAAACTGCCAGTTTTCAGCTTGTCATGGAGTCAACCTGGCTGACTAGCCAACTGGACATGACTAGCCAACACTGTCCTCTCAATATAGTATGATGTGATCTTTTGTATTATAAACACCAATATCCTGGTAGGGAACTGAACATGTCAGGAGGCAATAGTAGTTGAGATGTCTGATTTTTATCAATATAAATATTTTCTGAACCAGAAAATTTTCACACATTTATAAATATACTAGGTAAATGGAGTTCTAAGTAAAAATTTAAACCTACTAACTCAATAATCTCTAGAATTCCAAGGCTTACAATTGGTATTGGCTTAATTAAATAGTGTCTATGAGACTAGATATAAATTATGTTTTTATCAATTTATTTGTTTTCTTTACATCCAGATCACTTATACCCCCCTTCCTCTGAAGAGGAGGAGGTAAATCCTGGTACCTCAAGTCACTGTAGACACAGGCACAAAAGCATTTCTTTGCTCCATTTTATAATACTATCTCATTCAAATTTTCTTTTAGCTATCATGAAGGACGTGGTACTAGGTTAATTTATAAACAAGGGATATTTCTTACAGTTCCAATGAACATGGCACTAGCATCTGAGGAGGACCTGTTTACTACATTTTGTAGTACAGAAGGCACAGCAAAGCCAAACAGGAGCATGCAAAGGCTGGTCTCTATTTCTTTTATAAAGCTGTTAAAAGCATCTTAAGGGTCTCATGCACCTGACCCTATCTAGTTTCTGTTTCATCCTATTTACAAATGCCAGCATCATGACATCTGCATTACCTTTTCTAACACATGAACTAAGTAGAACACATTCCAGCCACAATTCTACCCCATTTATTCAGAGGAAGAAGGTATCTCTTCCATTTTCATCTTCAAACATAAATTTCTGTATCCTTTTGGTATTTTAGAGAGTCTTTGCTTAGTATTCTGTGGCCACATTTAGCAAAATCAGGAGGAACACTTTATTTGAAGCAAGATAGACCTGCTCACACCCTATGGCTTGTTTTCAGCATGGGAGCACCGTATCAGCTGTATGGGCTATGTCCCTTTGTACAGGAGGTTTGGGTAATAGCAAGCTATATATGACACAATGTAGAGTAAGCCTGGTATTATTCTTAAGCATATAGGAAGATTTAAAAACCAGTTTGAAGCTTCCTGCCTTCCATTGTTCTTGTTTCCCTTCCTACCTCCTCACATGTATGTCTTCTCAAAGTAATAAACAACTGGAAGGCAGAATTGGCAGAAAGTTCCAGCAATCAGGTTGATGCTCTTGAACTCAAAACCTTGATTCTTTGAGAGTGATCCTGTATACTTGGGAACTAACTCAAGCACCCAAGTTGTTTCTCGATCACGCTACAGACTTTACAAACAAAAAATTTATGGACCCAAATACAAAAGCTATTCATGTATCCACCAGAGAAATGAAGTTATACTAGGACTTTGTAGTTGAGAGGCAATGGAAACTTTCAAAGTCTCAATTTAGTCAGTAACAACATTTCTAAACTGTTCCCTGACCAACAAATTTGCTGTACCATGTTTCAAACAGAGAGCGAATATGTGTTCTGCTTGGCTGTGGGATGACCTCTCTGACCTAGAGACACCAGTGGAATTTTAGTTTGTAAAGCTGGTTTGAACATCTTCCAATCCCTTAACACATTTGGCATGGTAACTCTATTTATTTGACTCTATCTTGATGTTAATGGTTTGATTTTCATAAAAGCAGCACAACTGTTTTCTTGAAATTGTTTATTATATTGTATCTGTGATTTATCTTGTATTGAACAATTATTTAATCGTGGAAGTGATGGGTCACACAATGACACTGCTAACTTGTTATTTAAGCTTCTTTTTTATTCTAATTGCTGTTTTCCTAATGGCATACTGACAGTGAGCCCTTTGCCACCAGTATCTATATTTAAAAATAATTGAAGGTATGTTATATAATCTTATTTCTAGAAACATTTCTGTTCTTGTCTAGAAAAAGCAATAGACTTACCTCAAGGGAAATTATAGTTGAGTCAGGGAATGGAAGACAATCTGGCCAATATGTCTTAGTAATGATTAGTAAAGGGAAAGAGGGCCCAAAGGAAAAAGAAGTATGAGTAGGTTTTTTTTTTTCTGCCAAGAAGTTTATTTCATTTATTATATTTTTCTATTTTTCTTTTATTGAAAATAGTTTTTATTATATGCTATATATTCTGATTATGATTTCCCATCCCCCAATTCATCCAAGATCTACTCCCTCTCAACCTTTTTTCTTTTAAATCTTCTTTCAGTGAAAGAGTAAGTAAAGAAAGTAGGTGCTTTAGTTTTCCCTGGCAGCAGTTGGAAGGTGACGGAGCTGACAGTACCAGCTGAAATGTTCTTGTTCATTGTGTTCAGAGCATACTCTCTTGGAAGCCATAAGTCTGATAACATCACTGCCCTGGTTTGCTTTTTATCATTTTCATAGCAGTTGGCCATATGGACTTATATCCCAACAAGAACTTAAGCCAGAAATAAGAATACATCAGGGTTCTTTCTTTCCCTCAGCAACACTCATACTGAGGTTTGATGGATGCTTTTATTTTCTGGAATATTCTGACAATCTATATAACTATTGGTAACCCCACTGTTAATGTTCAAGATCATTAGTACATATGAAAATCATCACAGAAGTCATATAAGGTGCTTGTGATCACTTTCATTCAGCTGTAGGATGGGCGTTACAGTCAGAATAGTTGTACTTGGGATGGGAGATAGCACAATGGCTAGAAATATTTGTTCTTCCAAAAGACTTTCACAGAAAGAACAAGACAGTTATAAATATGCAATTTAATGAGTTTTGAATAATATTTGAGCTTATAAGAAACCCTGAGAACCCTATACATGGGACCTAATTAAAAATATTGCCTGCTCGGTCTTTTGATGTTACATAAATATAGTTTTCAAATATTTTATTTTTGTGTATGTAACATATTCTTAAATGACACATTTTACCTTTTTAAAGCCAATCTACAAGCTGGCTAACTACAGATCAAATCTTACAAGAATAGAGCCAGTGGTAATATGCCATCAAGGCATTATTCATACCAAAATTTTTGAAATAAATATTTGAAATACTTTCTAAAAGCCTCAAATTTATTCTGGTAAATAAACACAGGTCAAATTAACATTATTATCATACATAAGTAAAGAAAAGAACTGTGAATTTTAGTTCATGGATAGATGCTTCAAATATGGATGAATGTCAGCTACTAAAGGATCTGTTTCATGGACAAAAACAATTGACTTTTGAGCCCAGGTCTAAATTATCAGGACTACAAAAATCATTCCTATTAGAGTATGATACTTTAACTTTTGGCTTATTCATCCATACAATAGAGCTGCTTCCCATATCTCTAACCTATCAACAGATAAGCCAAGCAGATTATATCTTACAGAATAGCAGAATGGAGTTTCTTTCCATTGACAGGTGCACTATTATAGCCTCTATTGATGACTTTAAATATTTGCTTTATTTGAGTATACATTCATAAAACATCATGACATAAGGCACCTTAGGCCCAGAAATGGACATTTATATATCAAATAAATGCTACAAGTAATTTGTTAAACAAAATTATTATTTAAAAATTTTATATTTTCCATTTTTTGTGTAACCTCTATTACTTGATAAAGTTGGTATAATTGGCCAACAATGAATATTTTCTAGAACTTTCTCTTAAGGATTCTGTACCTACTTAGATTTTTAAAAATCTGGATAGGCCTCACAATAATTCCTAGTGTTAAGAACTAATTTAATCACTCCTTAGTAGGGAGAAAACCCTAGTGAATCTCACTGTTTGGTCAAAATCAGAGGATAAATGAGGTTCCATACTGATGCACATTTCTCTGCTGCATCTGTAATATCAATCAAAATTGCTCTTGATGATACAATGGAGAAAACAGCAGGAACATCTTCAACCTCCAGCAGGAAACCTGTGCTGCAGCCTGTTCCAAGCATTATATGAGAAGGAATATGGTTGTGTGAGGGTACAGAGTAGTTCCCTGACTGAGGCTCACAAAATACCTAGGCTAAGGTCAAACTTCCCCACCTTACTCTGATGCTGTGGATTCCTACATCACAGATACCAATTCAGTCAAACCCTCAGTAACCATGAAAAGAAAAGGTATGTTCAATATTCAGAGGATGAATACAATTTAATCTTTTGTGAAGACTATGTTTTGCTTCAAAGTGGGGTAAAACAGCTTAAGTTTCCTTCCCATTCTTAATGGTAGGGAATAATTATTTCTGATGCCTATTGCAGCAACGTGCTGTGATTAAGTTGAAGCTCATGCCTCATTTTTGGTTCTCTAACTACAGAAATTTCTGGAAGAAAATTGGCAAGCAATCTTGCCTAGTGAACCTTCTATCCTGATATCAGTGTTACCTTTACTAAAAAAGAAAAAAAAGGAAAAAAAAAGAAAAAAAATAGACAATATACAATGATGCTAATGAAAAAAGTAAGAATCAGAATATCCATAGACATCTGGTACCTGCTTTTATACAGTCTATCTGAATTCTACTCTCAGACACAACTTTAATTTTAAAATCTTTATCAATACATATTACTTGTGAATATGAACTTTCTCACCAGAATTTGTGTTGCTCAGGGCCTGTTCATCACAGGCTTTATTCATGTTTGGTATTTTGTAAATACTAGTTGAGTGCATGAATGTGAAATTCTCCTTGCTATGTTAGGGTTAGTTTCATTTTGCCCTTCCTTTTACATAGATATATTAGAACATTCTCAGAAATATACAGATATCTGTATGTGCACAGGGAAGTCCTATCTGTCTTTGTGCTTCCAGTGACTAGAACTCTGCGACCTATGATTTTTAAACAAATACAGTCATATGGATGGCATATTTGTGGAAAGTCCTTTTCCTTTCTGAAGTCTTTTACTTCACTATGGATATTTTGGCTTTTATATTCTCCAAATATTTTTGCATTTAATTAAGAGAGTTTGATAACAAATATGTTTTGAATTTCTACCATTATAGACATGATATAAAATTATTTTATGGTGCTTAAAATATGCCAGATTACCACCCCTCCTTTCTTTTTTTCTCTGTCTTTTAGTATCTGTTCTCAGTCTTACATATTTGGGTGGGGGTAATCATTTTTTGACTTAAGGTATATACAGATAGCTGGAAAAAAGGTTTTAGTGGGTTCTAAGGATGTCTTTTAGGAGGTAAGCACTTCAAGCATTTGAATGTATATAAATGGCATCTTTTTCCATATAAGAGAGTAAATCCAAGTCACAGAAGTCCTAGAAAGAGTACAATGGCAAAGAAGGAGCAAATTTAATCTCCTCCTTAATCTAGGAAATCTATGATCTGGACAACCAGGAATCTGTGATCAACCTGTCTTCATCAGATTGAGATGTACAATACATATGGTTCTCAGATCTTTGGGCTTAGATTGAATTACAACATCTAGTAGCATATGGCAGATCATGGACGTCAGATTCCAGACTCACACTTTATACGTATATATGTAAAATAATAATAAAGTATAAGTAATATGTTACTTGGTCTGTTTCACAGGAGAGTTAAGGCTCTAGTATATAACATCTATCTATCCATCCATCCATCCATCCACCCATCCATGCATCTATCCATCCATCTACCTATCCATCCATCTATCCTTTTTGAGCATCTCTAGCAACCCCTGGGTAAACAGTATTCTTATGCCAATATTTTAATGTAAAAATCACTTTCGATCACAGAGATAGGAAGCTTTCAGAGTCACAATCATAAAGTCATAAAGTATATCTCCCAAGTTCATGCCTTATATAATTGTCTATACTACTTTTGGACAAAGTCTCAATATAAGTTTTGTAATTAATGTCTACAGTCATTTTCTTGTATTACTATCTCTTTCTAACTATTGATGTAATAAACAGAGAATTTAAATTTAACATTTAGAAATTAAGGTCAGAATTTGTCTGGGTAGAAGCTTTTAAATACATATCCAGTACACTTTAGGTGCATTGTAGGTGAAGGCTACAATGTAATTAACTATGATGTTTTTAAGACCTTTGTATCTGTTTCTTCCAACAGGGATTGAAATGTCTTATATACAATTAACATGTTATGAACATGTGCCTTCTTCAGTATTGATCCTAATTCCTTGCATATAAGAATTAACACTAGTCATGGCCCTCTTTGTCAATATTAAATGTATTAAGGAGCCTCTATATGTCAAAAGCTGCAATAGGAGTGAGGTTAAAAAAAAGACATTGGCTAAGACAAGAGAATTTTAAACAAAATGCAACAAGAGATTTAAAGAAAATTTATGGCTCTGGGTTATTATTCACACAGCATGAAATTGAGAAGTAATTTGGTCTTGTGGGTAAAACACAGAAAAGTCACGAATTGTGAGCTCTTTACTTTAAGTACTATTTTAAATAACTTTTTCCACATAGCTTCTCAGTCTATGAAATGGAGATCATTTAAATGTTGTCGAAAAGAGGAATCAAATTTTCCACTGAGCAACTCATACAAAAAATATTAGACAAATATACATTACTCATAAAAATCTCATCATCTGACTCGTTGCTATTCATTGTGTGTGTCCATAAAGCAGCCACGTCAGCAGTGTCTTGAGCTGGCTAGAGATAGAGACCCTCCAGTTTCATGCAAGAACTGTGGCACCAGCCTCTTCAATTTAAACAAAAGTCCCCAGGCTATATAGAGGCCTATTAAAGTTGAAGATGTTTTAAGAGTGACCTGGTTCTGAGCTAGCAAGACTTGGTGCCACACCTCTAAGAGTGGGCCAATGAAGTGACAACACTGGTCCCTAAGGCACTGTGCTTGGTGTGTAAGACTCTAAGTTGGAGGAGTCCAGAGAGATTCTCTAGAGTCTGGGGCTAAATAAGAAGGTCTGTGGAGAACAACGAACTTCCCCTGGAATCTTTGGGCTCCCTCATTATTTTTGATCCTAGACAGAGCAGGAAAGCTGAACTGGGTTGGAACAGAAGGGAAGCCCTGAGCAGGCACAGGTTCTGCTTTTAATCCTCAGCACCTGACACTCTGGCAAGGCTGGTTTCTAATCAGCTCTGCAACTGCCACTACATAAAAGGTGCTAATCATAGATCCCCATTGAGGGTCCCCAGTGAGAGGCATGGAAGTAGTAACTTTCCCATATCAGGTATTGTTCAGGAAGACAAGGTTTGTGGTGGAAGTAGAAAACATATTTGTGGTGAGATAGGGGTGGGATACAGATAAAAGGCTGACTAAGACAATGTAAAATGGTCAGGGGCTTGAAGTATTAACAGGAAGAAACCTATTGATGATAGTAATGCACCACACATGTTCACTCTGGTTCAATACAGCCACATACCATCAATCCGCTCTTCAAATGTGAATACTGTGATTGAAAAATTCAATTTTCAACTTATATAATTACATGTTATATAAGTTGAAGTATTATTACTACTCTTTTGAGCAGTCCAGATACCTATAGAGAGGTAGCAGTTTCTGGAGAAGGGCATGCTGTCTGGGGATGAATAGTATGAGGAAAACGAGGTGGCTATCTTAGCTGCCATGTGTATATGGGTCAGGAGGTAGTATTTGTTGAGTGGAACTGGAAAGATAGTGGGACTGAAGACAAGAGAATGGAAGGTATTTGAGTTAAATAAGGAATCTCAACATCTGGGAATTAAGAGAGATTTGTGGGTGAAGGTGGCCAGGGTTGTAGCAGTCTGTATCTGGGGGCATATGGTATAGGGCATTATTCTGGATAGGAGCAGAATCAAGAGACAAAGATGGAAACACAGTTTTTGACACTACAGCAACTTACTTTGGGTATTTTTGTCTGATTTTCCCAGAATAATTTAGGACGTGGAGCCCTCAATGCATATGCCTAGATACTATATACTGTCCATGTGTGGGACCCTCTGTATCTTCCTGTTGTCTTAACTTGATTATCTTTGTTGCTAAGATAATAGAGCATGGTCGAAACATAAAATCAAGTAGGAAAGGATTTATTTCATATCATACTTCCAGGGCCACATCTTGAGGCAGGAACCTGCAAGCCTTTTTACCATTGTAAGCCTAAAGTCTTTTTACCATTGTAAGCCTAAAGACCTTGTACAGATGCATGCTATATATGGCTCAGTCTTCATGCAGGACCAACAGTGTCTCATGAGCCATAGTGTATAGCTTTCAACATGGCTGGCATGCCTTTCTCTCACGAGAGCTAGATGCTGGCCTTGGATACCAAGAAATGGAGAGTCACAAGCACTTGGAAGAAACTGCAGAATTGATTGCCAGAATAGCTGGAATATTTTTCCTCTCTTGACCATAAACTCTGTACAGTCACTAGCAGGCAATATCTGAACTTCCAGAACCCATCAGATTGTGTGGAACAGATGCTACAGATAGACAATGAAGATAATAAAGGCTAGTAACAGGTTAAAAAGAGTGACCTGGTCAATCCACTGTGGTCCTAAACCAAATAGGAAGCTTCCCATAGTAGATGAAACAAGTCACATCCTAGAGTGATTGAAACAAGAAATTTTCCATTGTCAACTCTGTCACACATGCATACAAAGTCAAGTGAACATAGAAGTCCTTATCTCTTCCCAGGACCTCTTCAGATTTGCTGGTGTACAGTAAACTGCTGCTTCAATCAGCAGGAAGGGAACTAGGAACACATCACTCCTCTGTCTATTATAATGGCTCCTCTGACTGCAGCATCTGCCAGATCACAGTTGCATGCCTGCCAATCAGTAAAAAGGAGCAGTAGTGTGCTTGATCTCATCTCTGCTGTATTGAAGCTTTATAGCCACAAGAACCAAAGCCATCAGCACTAAATAAATAGCAAGCTTTGCTTCTTTGGCAAAAGCACAATTCCATCTTTAGAGTCAGACAGTACATGCCACTTCCTTGATTGCTTATGCCAACCTCATGCATACAGCTTGAACCATTCTGGAATCTCCGTCCTCAAACTCAGACCAATGTCAAGTGCTATTTATGTGCTCGCTTACTGTTATCCCATATTACTGTTACCCAATCATTTCCATCCACCTTTGCATATATGTAGCCTTCCTTACTGATATGACCTCAGCCATAGCACTAATAATGTTTGAGACTGACTTTCAATTGAGGCTATATTGAACATTAAGATTTTTATTCCATACCAAAACAAAATGTTTAAGAATTATGCATCTGACTGAGATGCAAGATCAACTTCTCCTGTTTTAATTAACTTCTCTTCCAAACCCCATGCCTCCATCAGTATATTTAATAATAGTTTGGTGATTATTATATTTGGTGGTTTGTGTAAGATCATCCCCAGTTGAACCAGCACAATTTGTTGAAGATGCTGTCTTTTTCCACTGAATGGTTTTAGCTCCTTTGTCAAAGATCAAGTGACCATAAGTGTGTGGGTTCAATTCTGGGTCTTTGATTCTATTCCATTGATCTACCTGCCTGTCACTGTACCAATACCATGCAGTTTTTATCACTACTGCTGTGTAGTACAGCTTGAAGTCAGGGAGGCTGATTTCCCTCAGAAGTCCTTTTATTGTTGAGAATAGGTTTTGCTATCCTGGGTTTTTTGTTATTCCATATGAATTTGAGAATTGCTCTAAGTCTATGAAGAATTGAGTTGGGATTTTGATGGGGATTGCAGTGAATCTGTAGATTGCTTTCCGCAGGATGGCAGTAGAAGAATGCAAATTGATCCATTCCTATCTCCCTGTACAAAGCTCAAGTCCAAGTGGATCAAGAACCTCCATATAAAACCAGATACACTGAATCTAATAGAAGAGAAAGTGGGGAAAAATCTCAAACACATGGGCACAGAGGGAAAGTTCTTGAACAGAACACCAATGGCTTGTGCTCTAAGATCAAGAATCGACAGCCGGGATCTCATAAAATTACAAAGTTTCTGTAAGGCAAAGGCACTGTAAATAGGACAAAGGGCAACCTACAGATTGGGCAAAGATCCTCTATTGGATCTTACATCCAATAGAGGGCTAATATCCAATGTATACAAAGAACTCAAGAATCTAGACTCCAGAGATCCAAATAACTCTATTAAAAAATGGGGAAGAGAGCTAAACAGAGAATTCTCAACTGAGGAAACTCGAGTGGCCAAGAAACACCTAAAGAAATGTTCAACATCTTTAGTCATCAGGGAAATGCAAATCAAAACAACCCTGAGATTTCACCTCACACCAGTCAGAATGGCTAAGATCAAAAACTCAGGTGACAGCAGATGTTGGTGAGGATGTGGAGAAAGAGGAACACTTCTCCATTGCTGGTGGGATTGCAAGCTAGTACAACCACTCTGGAAATCAGTTTGGTGAACCCTCAGAAAAATGAACATAATACTTCCTGAGGACCCAGCTATACCACTCCTGGGCATATACCCAGAAGTTGCTCCAACATGTTGTAAGGACACATGCTCCACTATGTTCATAGCAGCCATATTTATAATAGCCAGAAGCTGGAAACACCCAGATGTCCCTCCACAGAGGAATGGATACAGAAAATGTGGTACATTTACACAATGGAATACTCCTCAGCTATTAAAAACAATGACTTCATGAAATTTGCAGACAAATGGATGGATCTTGAAAATATCATCCTGAGTGAGTTAATGCAGTCACAAAAGAATGAACATGGTATGTACTCACTGTTAAGTGGTTATTAGCCCAAGAGTTCAAAATACCCAAGAGTCACTTCACAGCAACAGTAGGGTGGAGGGGGAGGTCCCAGATGGAGGACTTGGAAAAGGGACTGAAGGAGCTGAGGGAGTTTGCATCCCCAGAAAGGCAGCAACCGTGGCAAGTGGCCTGACTGCCTGATACTCCTGGAGACTGATCCAACAACCAAAGAATACACATGGAGTGACCCATGGTGCTGGCCACATATGCGGCAGAGGAGGGTCTTGTTAGATATCAGGGGGAGGAGAGGCCCTTGGGACTGAGGGTATTAGATCCCTCAGTAGAGGAGAATGTCAAAGAGGGAAGAAGAGAGTGAGTGAGTGGGTGGGTGGGGGAATACCCCAATAGAGGCAGGGGAGGGGAGAGGGAATAGGGAGGTTCCAAAGGGGAGTTCTGGAAAGGGGAAAACATTTGAAATGTAAATAAAGTAGAATAAATAAATAAATAAATAAAACAAAAACAAAAACAAAAAACAAAACAAAAAAAAGATCATCCCCCATATGTTCATGCATTTGCATGCTTAGTCCTCAGTTGGTGAATTGTTTAGAAGGATTAGGAGGTGTGGCCTTGTTGGAGGAGCAATATCACTAGAAGTAGGCTTTAAGGTTTCAAAAACACATACTAAGCCCAGTGTGTTTTACCCTCTTTCTTCCTGCTGCCTAAGAATCAAGATGTAAAGCTCTTAGCTACTTCTCCTGCATCATACTCACCTGTGTACTGCCATGAGTCTCTACTTGATGATAATGGACTAAGGGAGTCACCAATTTAATGTTTTCCTGCATAATACTTACCTAGGTCACAGTGTCTGTTCTTAAAAGTAGAACAGTAGAGAGTATGTGCTAGATTTTATCAATAATTTTAGAGTAATGAGAACATTTGATATAAATACAATGAGGTCAGAACCTTGTAGGCTTCCTTTACAATTTTATTTTCTATTTTGCTAGTTGAATTTAGGTAGCTCTTTAGTAAACCTTTTAAATTATCATTTATATTTAATTTCATTAATATACTCTATGATATTATTATAATTCATCTGTCTTAAACTCAATTTGTTAAATCAGTCAAGAGTTAGAACTAGATGGCTTCATGGGCCTCTTCATCTTTATGGTATGGTTATATTACTTAAATAAAAAATAAAGTGTAAGAAAATGAAGATGTGGGCACAATATCTTCATTATTTATTTCTTACCCTGTGATGAAGTACCTGACATAAGTGTTTTATTATAAAGATTTATTTTGCCTTGTGCTATCTATATGTCCACACCTTGATTATTTCCCTGTATGTTGGGCAGAACCATTATTTTGACTATTGTACCCTTCTATTTTATTTTAATTTAATGAAACAAACATATTTAGTTGTTACATGGAGCATGGATTTAAATAATCTGTAGAGCCACTGAAATTCAAAATCAAACAATATTTTTATTTAGCTATACAATAAGGAAAGAGCAGTCACTATCCATATGAGAGCCAGGATTCAACAGAAACTAGAGCCCATGTCAATAATGTACTCTTGACTCTGCTCCTACAGCCAGCTGTATATGTATTTACTAAGTTCTTCTAGTCCAGGTGTGCCTGACAATCTTCTAAAGTCAAAGTCATTATTGCATCCTCTGCCCAAAGTGAACTTTACCATGAAGTAACCAGGAAGCCACCAGCCACTTTCATTCCTCTATCTTGGTTAACAACTTTGTGTTATACAAAAAACGTCTTATTCTGGGGTTTATATTGCTGAGAACTGAACAAGACCTGACATCCAGAAGGCAGGATGACCTTGGGAAAGGAAGCTTACCACAGCGCTCTGAGAGTTTAAATTTTGGGTCCTACATGATCATGATCACTGTCTCCACTTAGCTAAGTTTTAGTCCTTTTGATAGTTTAGTGTCAGATGTCATGTCTACCTGATTTCACAAACATGTTATTTTTCCACTTAAGACCATACTTGCTATAAATATAAAAAGATTAGACATAATCTTAAAATAGCTCAATCTTCATCCATGTCTTGATGCTTAAGGTTAGCACACCTGCCTTGAAAGGGCACCTCAGAATTCACAGAAACAGAAAATGGCAGATGGTTAAGAAAGAGAATTAATTTACTCTTTAAAAGTAATGTTAATATTTTATCTTCACACTGACTGTACTATATAAAAATATGTGTCCAAAATCAGGAAAAAAAAATCTATTTTCTTTAGATGATACCAGAAAGTGTTCTATGTATTTTGGTTTAAATTTTAACATTTTTATTAGAATGTTTTTCAAATAAATATAGAGGTAGAGTAGGAGAGAAATACATAAAACGTGAGCAAAGAGAAAGGTCCAGAGAAATTTCGTATGGGTTCAAGCTTGGAAAATGGGCTTGCATCTTACTCACAAATGGCAGTTTCTGAACATTAATTATAGTATCTCAAGCTATTTTCATTTCCTTTATCTGTAAAATAGATTAATGCAGTATTCTTATTCTCTAGTCCAAAATACCTTGATTATCATTTGTTAATAGAAAAGACAGTACAGTTAGGAGATACCTGAAAGTTGGATCATATTTCTACATAGTGGTCATGATTATCATCATCCATATTGTTATAACCAGGTAGTTGAATATATTCTAGGTAATTGGATAGATATGGAAATAAAGGCACATGTACATCTCCTCCTGTTTAAAGACAACACAATCTGCCTAGAATATCACTTTGTTTTTCTGTTTTTTTGTTTTTGCTTTTGTTGTTGTTGTTGGTTTTGTTGCTTTCTTTTGTTTTTTAATTTGTTTTCACTTCTGGAAGTCTTCCTACAACCTTCCAGCTTTTGATACTGACTCTAGTCTACATTAAAAAATAATAGAAATGAATCTTTGCTACTTGTTAGAATGATACTTCAGCTACATTCAAATCTAGTTAAGACTAGGTTAATAATGTAAAACGTTTCTTCGAATTAGTGATTCTATGGAAATTAGTTTGTACTTAATGTCATAAGTAGATAGCGTGTAAATTAGATGATAGGATTAAAGAAGCACAAGTAAAATTCTACTTACAGAGGATTCAAAATAAGAAATGGATATGTATACAATTTCATATAAAATGTCATTGAATTATGAGTATATAATATCTAGAGAAATTAGCAGGCTTAATTTTATATTTATCTGAAATTAGAAAAGATACTATTGATAGTATTTTTATAAAACTTTACAGTTAATATAACCAGAGATACATAGTTTTAAGGAAAATATGTATAGTTCAGGGATATGGTAAAAGTCAAAATAAAGCATAATGCATATTAACAGTGAAGAAAAAGAAAAAACCTAAAATTCATACTTGGGAATGAAAATTGCTATAATCCAAAATAATATTTTATGAAATGATGTCTTCACTTAATGGAAAAGACATACATTGTATATAGGAAATATAGAAATCTACACATAGTCACAGAGATTTTATGTGTGTTTATGTGTGTGTGTGGTGCATGTGTTGGTGTGTGTGTGTGTGTGTATGTGTGTGTGTGGTGCATATGTATATTTGTTAAAACAGAAACTGAATTTGATTCTATATTTAACCTCAGTAAAAGTTGTCATTTATGGAGAAGAGGTAAAAAATTATAACATTAAAAGCAAAGCTGCAACCATGTTTCCCCTAAATTGTCTTCATGTTCATGGCATGTAAGTACGATCATGCAGTTGTTCTCAATGTTGTAAGTTACTTGTCAAATGTCAACTCACCTTTCATTTCTCACATTTAAGACAAAGACATCTTACATTTTCCTTCAAGTAAAAGTGTTCGCTTTTCTTTAGTTGGAATATTCATGAGTATAGGAATTCCTAGCAGCCAACTATAAAAGCTGGATATCAAATTCAATACAAGCCAGCATATTCAATTATACCTAAGATGACAACATTCCTGTTTGTGATTAACAGATGAAAAGTGGGTAATATAAATAGTTAATTTAGTCCTCTTTAATTAAAATGTATATTTTAATTTGTGTGACTTTCTTTGTCTCCCCTGACCCTGTGTGTGTGTGTGTGTGTGTGTGTGTGAGTGTGTGCATGTGTGTGCACACACATGCACACATAAACCAAGTGATGCCAGATGTTCTGTGGAGCTTTCATTATAGGCAGTTGTACACTGCCCAGGATGATGAGTGCTGAGAGTCAGCCTCGGGTCATCTACAAGAGCAAAAGCTTTTAACTTCTGTGTCATCACTCCAATGTCATTGTCATTGTAGTTTAAAAAAATAGAGTAAGACTTCAAACCAAAACAGCTACAGCACTTTTTAATTGTTCTTTTTAAATCTAGTATATAGATAGCTATAGTATACAATGCAGGAGAGATAAAACTTGCCCTTGATTTTGAACTAAAAATCTGTCTATCTGGCATTATCTGTCCTGTCCATTGGGGACAAAATAATGCCAACTCTCACATCACCTCTGGCATCATATTCCAAAAAGGCCATGTCCAAAGGGTATCAGGAAGTTCACAAATTATTTCTAAAATACAATTCCCTATTGTGAGGGATACTCTAAAGAGAAGTCTATAGTCAATATGAATTCAGCAGTAAGTAGAAAAGCTGCTCAAATTCTGTCATTTGAATTTGGTCTTTTTAAAAGAAAATTGGTTCCTGTACAATGCAGATTGTCTCTAATTTCACTGCAATACAATTAATCTGGTAGTAATTAACCAGTATAAACACAGTTAGTGAACTTCAAAGCAAAGACAAAATTGTGCAATGTTGTGCTAGTTTTCTATTATCTCAATAATAAATTACTACACACCTAATGGAATTAAGCAAAACAAATGTATTACCTTGAGACAATGCAGGTCATCTGAAATGAGGCTCAGCAGTGATCTATTTCTTCTGCAGATTTTATGGGGGTACACTGTTTTTCTTTTTTTATCACCTTTAAGAGGCTACCTCCAGTCTTGGCATTTTTACCCTCCCTCCATACTCAAAGCAAAAAAATCTCAAATTTCTGCTTAGATCAACTTACAGTCTACTAACTTTGATCTTACCATTTACTTATTGCGATGTGCTTGGTGATTACATTGTAGTCACTTTGTCAATGAGCCTACCCTCTGCCCATTAAGGTATCTCAGGAATGAACTTGGGGCCCATTATCCTATCACAACTATTACGTAAATTAATATCATAGAATTATAATTGAAAACACTGAAACAGAAATAGCTGTTGGTCACCTTTTTCTAGGAAATTCACCCTAAAGCAAAGAGACTAATGACTTAGAAATATTCTTCAGAATAAAACTTATGTTAAGGAGAAAGATGAGCATGAGAAAGCATTAGTTAAACTGGTATGCTCTCAATAGAATAGAGGTTTCTTCTGATTCATTAAGCCTGGAAGCTGATCCAGTTTAGTGCTTTCATGAGATTTTTGAGTATGTGAAGGAGCAGTTCTCTGATTCATGTGCTTCTTTTCTTTTCCTTTTTTAACCTTTTTTTCCTTCTGTTAGATTGTTTTGTACAATTATGCTGTATTAATTTCTGTTTTATATTTTATTTTTATTTTGTTTTATTGTAATTCCTTAGAAGGCTGTTTGTTCTCTGATGATAGACAAAAAGGAAATGTCATTCAGATGAGATGGGAGGTGGAGAGGAACTGGGAAGAATAGGGGAGAATCATAATCAGGATATATGATATGGTAAAAACTATTTAAACAGCAAAAAAATATATCAATAAAACATTTTTAGAAAGCAAAGAATGAAACTGGCGACATACAAATATTTTTCTTTGCCAAAGATAATGGACTGTTGATATGTTATTCTGTCTCTTTTCATTTTAATAACTGAACAATATATACATACACACCTGTACACACACACACACACACACACACACACACACACATTTAACACAGGCTTTCTCTATATAGCCAAGGCCTTAAACTTTCTGTCCTATTGCTTTTGCCTCTTCTCTTTTGAGATTAATGGTGGGTGCCATCACACACAGATTATTGATTATATAACATCTCATATATAGATTTCATGTTATGGAGTCACTGTATTTCCTTCTACTGTCCCCCAAATAAGCAATTGAATACATCTACATGGATTATTCACATTTTTGTCATTTAAACACTATTGCAAAAAAAAAAAAAAAAAAAAAAACATAAAAGGAAAGTGTCCTCTTTCCCAATATGGTTACTTCTTCAAACCCAGGAATAGCTCCTCCCATTGTCCTTGAGTGTATTTAATTTATGAACTTCAGTTCCATCTCCCAATTCTTTATCCTGTAGTGTATGATGCCAGGTATCTACTCAAGATTACATGAATACACTTTACCTGTCTGTTCTGGCTGGTTTTGTGTGTCAACTTGACACAAGCTAGAGATATCATGGAGAAAGGAACTTCAGTTGAGAAAATGCCTCCATGAGATCCAGCTGTAAGGCATTTCCTCAATTAGTGACCAAGGGGAGAGAGCCCCTTGTGGGTGGTACCATCATTGGGCTTTTAGTCTTAGTTTCTATAAGGGAGCAAGCTAAACAAACCAGGAGAAGCAAGCCAGTAAGAACATCCATTCATGGCCTCTGCATCAGCTCCTGCTTCCTGACCTGCCTGAGTTCCAGTCCTGACTTCCTTTAGTGATGAACAGCAACATGGAAGAATAAACTGAATAAACCTTTCCTTCCCAACTTGCTTCTTGGTCATGATGTTTGTGCAGGAATAGAAACCCTAAGACACCTGTCTCTAAGTAAATGATCAGTCATCTAATTAAATGATCAACATCAGCTTTTCTTGTTAAGCCACTCATTTCCCTTTTCAGATGCCTCTTCCCTGAAAGTTTGTGCAATAGCTAGCCATTATTGTGTAACCCAAGAGTAACTAATAGTATCAAGTGTCATGTCATGACCTCTATTATTTGAAGATTTTTTTAGTCATGTCTCAATTAGAGGCTCAGTCTGTGATGGTATTTCCAACCATTTCCTTTAGATTATAGATGAATCTCACCCACATAAGCTTCTTGGTAGTTTTTGTCCAACTTTACCGAAAACATTGTTCACTGTCTGGTGACATTGCGAGTTTCCTTTTTTTTTTTTTGCTCTTTCATGCTGTCTTCTTTTTTTTTTTTTTTTTTTTGCTCTTTCATGCTGTCTTCTTTACCCACCTACAGATTTCTTATTATCTTATTTACCGATTTTAGACGTTTGATCATTTTTTTTTTAAATCACAATCCCACTTGTCTTTTCTTCAAACCTCAGAATATCTATATTTTACTGAGTTCCTAAATAGTTCTTAGAGGTATTTCCAAGTGCTAAATCTTATTCCAAAATAGGTCATTCCTATGTTAATAAATATCAATAGACATGTTATTCCTTTTTTACCTTAAAATTTCATCCTTTTTCTGGAGTATGACATCTTTAAAACCTATTTAGTCTCTGTTTGCACTAGCACACTTTGGCTTGATCTTTCTTCTTATATGGAAAAGGACCAACTAATCACATTGTGCTATATGTAATTGTGTGTTGGTTACTGGTTTTGTAGGCAAGAATAAAAATCTCAGGGAGGCACCTCTATTCCTGTGAAATAAGGCTTTCTACATCATGTTAAAACACTCTTATTGATAGGTTGTACCTTTTATTCTGTCTCGCTAGAAGGTAGAGGTATAACATTTGCAGATGGGGGAAATATCTTTATATCTAACATCCTTATATCATTTCTTCTTGCTTGAGGTCCTGACCATAGCATTGCAGAATTGCTACAGTATGAAATTTTGAAATATTTTCTTTTCTTTCTTTTTCTTAAGCTTCATGTTTCATATAATTAAATTCCTGGCATGATCTACATCTTCCCTGCCCTACAAGTAGACAAGTTGAGAATTTCTTTATATGACATCAAGGAAGCATTTTGAATTTAACACTTTCCCTTTATTAGTGGTTTAAAGTCTCCTGTTTTTTATTATCATTTATAATACATCAACAGGGCCTAGGAATATAATTGTATAGCACTTATAATGTGTCCTTCCACAAACATCTCTAAGGCCCAGGTTAGTGTTCCTGCAACTGCTTTACCTCCCTAAAACCCACTAAAGCTTACATCAGAAATTGGCAACAATGTCAGGAACTGTCAGTATTCCTTTGATCACCTCACTTTCATCTAGAGGCAACTAACTCTGATTCCCATTTCAAGTTTCATTTCTAGGACTTCTCCATGGACCAGTCATCAAAGACACAGATTATTAAGCACAAAAGTGTGCATAGGAGATATATGTTGGCAAGTGCCTGAGGCAATAAGCCTTCAGAGAGTGGTCTAGAAACATGTTTGGACAGAAGAGAAGTAACACAGAGGCTCAGCATAGTCTATAAAGCACTCTTGAGCTGGAAACAATTTTAAAGATATCATGAATTAAGTAAATAAGCTTTAACTTTGAATTTTCCTCATCAGTCACTGAACATGGGCTTTCTCAAGCCAAATGCAAATTTGAAACAAGTTATTTTAGATTTAAGTACATAATTAGAAACTCAGGTTTTAAAACTAGTAAAGAAACAATTTTAAATTTGCTGATAAATACTGTAAAAACATTTAAAATAACTTTTATGTATGATAAATAAATCTCTCTTGATTTATTCCTCAAATTTATAGTGGACATCTCTCATAATCTAGTGGTTCTATATTAAAACAGTCAAATTCTAATCTTTTTTGGTTATTTATAGTCCCTTGTATAATTTATATATTTTAAATCATTGTGCAATTCTTTAAGTAAAAAGTCATATATATTCTATTCAGAAGTTTCAAAACTTATATTAGGTGTAAACATACTTTATATAAACATTATCTTCATATAAACTATAATACATATATCAAGTTCCCATACCAGTTCTTTTCAATAAATAATGTATTTGCATTTTGTAAAACTGGTGCACTTAAAACTCAGAAATATTGAAATCAGAATATTGGATAGGAAATAAATAAGCAGTATTTATTTATTAACTATTGCTTACACATTGAGTTGAAATAGATAAGATGAGCTAAGTGTAATGGCTTATGGCTGTATTCTTTACCACTTGGGAGTGTGAGGCAGGAAAATTGTGAATTGAAAGCCAACATGACTAGAGAGTGATTTCCAGGCAGCTGTGAATATATAGTAATACCCTATCTCAAAAACTCAAACGAATTTAAAAAATACATACATTATCAAAAACAAAACATAAAAAAAGAAGAGAAAATTAAGAGTAAAGAGGTTCTGAGAAGCAACAATAAAATAACTCTTGCTTGTAGTGGCAGGCATAAATTATCTTTGAATCTAAAGTTCTTATGCAAAGAAAATAAGCAGAGAGGAACTACATTTTATCCTTGAAATTTATGTTTGATTAGTGCCATATGCATTCAGTCACAAATTGGTAACTTGTTAGTTCTTGAGGTCAGAGATAATTTTTCCTCTAATTCATACTATACCTCTAACATAAGATCAGTCATGCAATGATGAACTGTCATCTAAGACATATATCCAAAGGATACTCAAGGTGAATAACAAATTTATTGTGTACAAAATCCAAAGAAAACTCTGAAATTTAAATGTTAATATGAATTTTAATTTTATTAATCCTTTGTGTCCTCATTATGATATTCCCATCTCAAGATCTAGTCTTTTAAATATTTATTTTTCCAAATATTTTAGATTTACAAATCAACTGAGGTATACAGTTTGGCAATTTGACCTAAAGGCCATGTCTTTTGTGGGAACCTTATGTCAAATTACTACTTTGAGATTCAGAGTGATTTCTGTAGACTAAAGTGCCAAAAGAATTTAAGATAAAAATTGGATATAAATGCCGAAGCTAATGGAGTAGAAATCAATGTCAAAGTCCATAGGCATTATACTCATAACCTGATCAAAGAAAGAGATTTGAAGTAAAATATTCAGCCAAAGACAGGGCTATTTTTTTCCCAAAAAGAATCAAGAGTAATGAGACTATGGTACTTTGATAAAATTGATAAATAACTAACTAGTTTAGGGGAAAGAGCAATAATTAATTTTTCTTTTATAACATAGGAATATCCTCATGAACTCACAAAGCACCTGCATCAAATAGTTGTAGAAAGCTTAAGGGCAAAATGTGATCTATAAATAAAGTCACCTTGAAAGTGGACAGAATGCAAACTTGGACAAGGTGCAAAGAGGAGACACAAAAAATACAAAGTGGGAAGACCACACACTTTGGCTTTCCTGTTGAATTACTTGTAATTTTGGGAAAGAAGCAGATTATATCTGTTTGATTGACACACCTCATCCTTAAAAAGGAATGACCCATAATACCAGGACCATCTGTTTACAGCAAAGATATAAGAGATGTAAAAGTGTTTTAAAATCACTAACCTCTCACCTATATTTATAAATACATTTGATTACTATTGCAAATGTGCTCTGGACTGAATCTCAGAGTTATCACTGTCGCAGAAGTAACTCCAATCTAAACACTGCCTGACAAATTATGGTACAAAAATTTTAAACAGAGAAGTATCTAAGTTACATTAAAATTATAAAAGACCTCTTTTTTTTTGTTTTTGTTTTTTTTTAAATCAGCCATGTGTTTGGAAAATTCATTCTTCATTGTATTTTGTCTGTATTTTTATGATTTCAAAATAGTTGATAATAATTACTAAGCTTTGTATAAAAAGGAGCCATTTTACATAGTTTTATTGTAATAGGCTCTAGACCAAAGAAGCTGAAAGCATTAATGTGCTAAAATACAATTATGCTGCTGAATTATCCCTTGAATTATTGATGCACTATTGACTCATTTGGTATCTGCCATAACAAATGAGCAGAATATACACTTATAGGTTAATAAGCCCTCCCAAGAGTAGAAGTGAAGAGAAGCTGAGCCCATAAATTCAGTAATTTTATCACCCTATGTTTTATTAAAATTCATTAGATTCCATCAGAGACACAAGGTCAAGAAAGAGCACTAAAAATACAGCATTTCACCCAGGTTTAAACACATTTAAATAGTTATAAAAGCAATGCTTATTATATAATCTATATCATTTTAATGATCAACATCCACAACTCTAAGACTTGAGAAGAAACTAAACATGCAGTTAGTGACTAACGACTCTAAAGATACTGTTTATACAACCCAGAGTTCAAATGATGCTTAACTACAGAAAACTCATGTGTTTTCATTTTAAGCCACACATATATTATTTATGTGTACATATTTATTATTTATGTTCACATAATATGTCTTTCTTTATAACTACTTAACAGAGTAGAAGCAAAGCTCTTTGGAACATTCTTGAAATTTCTAAAAGCTTACTGTTGGGAAATAAATATGTACAAACTTATTTTTAAAATATTAATTGGTTTCAAAATGAAGACAAAGTAATTTTGTGTTCTATATATAAGTAGCATACATATCATGTGAACACAGTTTCACATATTTAAATATGATAAATACAGGCTGCCACAATGGCTAGCTATAAATATTCTCAGCCTTTTAAATCTTAGATGATTTTGGGGACAATTGTTATACAATAAACCTTTTTTCTCCTTTCAGTAAACAGATGGTCCTGGTGTGACGGGTAATTCCTTTTTAAAGATGAGGAGTGTCAATCAAAGAGGTATGTTCTGCTTTTTTCCTAGTAAGTCAAAATTGTGAGCATCAGAAGTGGCCAAACAAAATGTTAAATTTACAGTTTCTATATAATTATTGCAAATAGTAAGGACCATCTGAGTTCACAAATATAAAACAGGTGCTTTTTCTCCTACATTCCCAGAGAAGATCTCAAATCTTCATAGACGATTGGAGGCATTCTGTCAGCTAATACTGATCTAGAAACCAATCTCAGATATTACTGACCAAAAATATATATAAAAAGAAGATTCAACTAAATCATGTTTGCCCATTTCTCCCTTCAGATTAAATTTTCTGCATTTCATTGAAAACATCGGAAGAACAGAAGAGTTGAGAGGCAAATGTATGGAATGCAAGAGTAGCCTTGTTGAAAAAGAGACCATAACTGCTTAGTTTATCTCCATTCTCATTAGCCTTCACCAATGGAACAATGTGCTTTAAAGCTTCTTTGGGGGAATCACTAAGAATTTTCAGTGGGATATGGGGTGTGCATCCTGAGGAAGAGGTCTCTGATCAGCTTTCTTTGCTGAAACATCTTGGGAAATCAAACAGCATCCTCTAAATTGGTGGCTAGTGAAGAATCTCATTGTTGGATACATTCCCATGTTTTATCTGTAGGGTTAGACCTAATTAACCAACAAACAAGAGACAGAGGCACTGTTTCAAAGGAAGAGTAACCATGGGTTATGCATCTCTTAATTTTTTTTAAGTAATGTAGGATTTCAATAAAAGAATTCTGGGATGGAGTCCATGTGAAATGTTTTTCCTGTAATTGTAGGTTTCTAGGTGTATTTTGTTTTTGTTTATTTTGCTTTTTGTTTTTTTTTTTTTAGTTTATCTCTCCAAATTAGTATAACTTTATTGACTCTTGATCATTTCCTTATTTTCATTCTCTACACAATATTAACTGTAGCCTGCTTATTGTTTATTTATTTATTCTTTAGAGAAGTGCCTGCCTATCCTAAATGTATAACAGTTTATCTGAAGGACAAATTTGAAGGCCTGTAGAGTGCATATTTAGAATTTGATCGACTTTGTAAATTGTTAGTAGTTTTGACGGATCAAAAAGAAACCTTCCTCATGGGTTTGTGTTGGGTGGGGATATTTGAATACTTGGTTCCCAATAGATGGTACTGTTTGTAGGATGATATGGAACCTTTAGGAGCTAATGTCTTGCTTCCAGAAGAATGTCACTACGGGAGGTTTAGACTTTGTCACTTGGACACACTTCCAGTTTTATCTTTCTCTGCTTCCTCTTTCCATTTGTAACTGTGATCTCTCAGCCTCTCCTCTGCCTAGCTGTGGCCAAGCTGGCCCTGCCATTAGTTACTCTCATCTCTGAAGCTGTAACCAAAACAAACAGTTCTATAAGGTACATTTGCTGTGTAATTTTTCTTAGCAATAGAACAGATGCTATTGCTGTAATTGATATTTATATAGTGAGTTAATTATCTGTGGTAGATAGGAAGGTTGAATCAGATGGGGAGAGAAAGAAGAAAAACAAAGAACAAAAACTAGGTCAGAAAAAGGAGATGAGATAGACATAGGTGTTATAAGGACAGGTTTTAGGCAAAAGACTACAGCTGAGCTTAGAGGCATTGGCAAAGTTTTAATTACTACCCTCTGTGCCACCTTCCATTACCAGGCATATTTAGCATGTACAGCTATATTTCAGTGACTCATACTCTGAAAAATATTTATTCACTTTAATCTTTGATGCTAGCTGATGAAGTCTCCGAGAAAAGTCACTCTATTGATGGATATACTTGGACTAGATCAATGCATTGGAAAGGAACTCCTTCACAAAATGAACTTATTATGAATGGAAAGGTTCATTAGGAACATACTCAGCTGTTTATCGTGATCACATGATCACCAGTCTCACCCCCAGAGCTCCTGAAAGCTAAGTGAGTGCAATCACACACACACACACAGAGAGAGAGAGAGAGAGAGAGAGAGAGAGAGAGAGAGAGAATGGAAAATCACCAGTGCCTTTGCTCTAACCTGGACAATGCCTCAATAGAAACAACTAACATGGAAATGAAGATGAAATAACTAAGGAGCAGAAAGAGCAGGTGAAATTATGTTTTATTATGTTGTGTTCCTGAGTAATGATACCCAATATCCCTGAGCTTCCAGTTAAATTAAGCTTAATATGCCCCTGTTTTTTCTTTCACATCCCATCATTTATGGCCCCCTCTCCACCTTCTGTGTGTTGTCTATTCCAATTTATTGTCTACAAAGCATGTGATTAATACTCCGTTTATGTCTTTCTCTGATATGTTCATGAAGACAAACAGAATTGGTCCCCTAAATGACCTTCATTGAATCTCTTGCTACCTTTCCTCCAAATGGCTGTTTTAGCATTTACAAATCACTTTCATTTTCTCCTTGCCTGCCAGAGAGGTTTGAATCTCTGCAGTGACTCTCTTCTCCAAACACATTTTTTTAAAGGATCAAATAAAGTTCATGGTGGCTTATCTCAATTTCCCAGGGATAACTCACATTTTAAAATGAGAAAGTCAGAATAAATCATCAGCAATAGCAAACAGCTTTGGAGGTTTCTATTCAAGACAGTTGCCTTCCTGTCTCTATTCTAAAATGCATCTTAGACATGGTCTCAAGGACATGGGAGGTTAGCATTCAGAAGACACTTAAAGGGTGGTGAGTGGCTGATTTGGCATAGCATCATACCTTAGAAAAGCAGGGACCTGAAGGTAATCAATCTCTGCTTGTGGAACTTTTATTACAAAGAAGCAACCCATAATGGGAATAACATAAACCAGAACCTGAAAACTATACAGATAAGCATCTGAGAAGACAATGACTGAGCAGGAGATAGGCATATACTGAAATTGGTGGTGTTACAGGTAATTATGATAACAAAAGAGCATTCATTGAAATGAACCAGCATGCTGTGCATTATAAATGTGCATCTGTGCTTCATAGAAGTTTAGTTGTAGTTTGATTTTATGCTATCTTTAAAGAAAGAAACTGCAGTTCAGAAAGGTCATAACTAGTTGTTCTGTTAATGAACTCTCAACGCCAGGTTTCACTCACTCCAATAGTAAAATGGTTTCTTAATAAGATTAATGTATTTTTTAATCATAAAAAGTATGTACTTCATGCCTTTACTGGGCTACAGAGCTGTTTTTACCCAAGAAAGATGTTGAGTAAATCACTTATTTTCTAAGTGCCTGTGTTTCCTACTCTATAAAACCGAGATAATATGAATGTCTGTATGACAGAATAGTGACAGATAAGAATTGTTTAATGCAGGCAACCCATGAGTTCCATGGTTGTTATCTACAAGACATTCCATGATTTGCTTTTTTTCTGTAGTATTCCTACAGTAATTAAAGATATGCAGGAGTGACAATATAACACAAACTTCTCACTGTCTACTGGGGAATGAAAATGGTGTGAGCTAGAAAGGACTCGGATATAAACGCAAATACTAAATGCAAAAACAGAGGAAAATGAATAAAGAAAAATTGATCCAATGAAGTGTAATAGAACTAGATACAAGTGGTTTCTTGCTAAACTAATTTTAAGAAGGAAGAGCCCATGTTGCATAGATACTGAGATGCTGATCAAATTTGGATTGTACAAAAAGATTGTTCATATAAAGTAGTGGATACAACATTCTCATCTACACAGTCAGTTGGCAGTTTTACTATTCTCATTTTGTGGACAAGCAAACTGTGCCTCAAGAGAGGTAATATGCCATTCTAAGGCTTTACTGGTTTGATTGCAATAATAACCAATTATGTTGGTATAACACATGCCTTTCTCCAGAGCCTACCTGTTTTCTCATTAACTCAAAGCTGAGATTATTCCAGATTCTTATTTAGACACCTCAGCATCTCATCAACTATACACTATTGTTCCTGAGTGCATCTCTTTGGGTGGAAGTACATCACACAACTAATATGAGAGTATGAACATTGATAAACAGTGTGAAACACCTTGATGCTGGTGACATAACTCTGGGGAAAAGCACTTGCCAGACATTCCAACTACATTAATTTAAATCCCAGAACTTCCAAACAAAAGTGAGATGCAGTGACACTCATGTATAATCCCAACACTATAATGGGATGATGAGAGTGGATAGGTAGGTCGGTGGGGGAATACCCCCATAGTGTCAGGGGCAGGGGGAGGGAATGGGGAGGTTCCAAAGGGGAGATCTGGAAAGGGGGAAACATTTGAAATGTAAAGAAAGTATGAAAAAAATGAAAAAAAAAATAAAAATATAAAACATAAAAAAAACCGAAACACTATCATGCTGAGATTGGAGGTAGAAACAGGAGACTTATCTGAAAACTCATACACTGGCTAGACAGTTATGAAGCACTGTTGAAAGATACAGCTTCAACACTTAAGATAAAGAACAGACTCTTGAACATTTTCTTCTTCCCTCCACATGTCCACTTGCACATACACAAACCATACACATGCATAATAATGGACAATAAAAAATCCTTGAAAATTTAAAGCTAAAAATTATTAGTTCCATAGTTATAGGTATTTATTCATACTGAGGAAAAATGCATTTATCTGTGTAGACCTATCTAAAATATACATGCTAAGTTTTGATTAATTTGGAGTATAGTGGCTTCAGGTAAAAGTCATGTACTATTTTTTTGGAGAGATGCTTCAGAAGATAAAAGCATTGGCTACTCTTCCAGAGGACTCTGGTTCAGTTGTGAGAACCCACATGGCTGCTAACAAACAGTTTGCAATTCCAGTTCCAGGGAATCCAACATCCTTACACAAACACATGTGCAAGTAAACACAAATTAATATAAAATAAAAGTAAGTAAATCATTAAAAATGTACTTTGGAGATCTTGAAGCTCAAGACAAAGATTTTATTAGTTTTTTTTCCAAAAAGAAAAGATAAAAGCTTGAGGCCATAGGTCTGTTTTGCCTCATATAAACATTATCCATTGTATACATGTATTGGGAATTTACATAATAAACTACGTAAATATATGCATTTGTATCTTTATATGTTAATTCATTTTTCACCTTTTGAAAATAATTTTCAGTTCAAACTATGTAGTCAGAATCTCAGTGGACAAACAACAACAAATCATTCACTATTACCCAACCATTGGAATACAACTTTGAACTAACAAAGCTTTTAGAATAAACAAAAACAAGACAAAGAATAGTATTCTTTTGAATATAGTAACTGGAATTTCCAGGCATTCTTCAAAATACAGAGATATGTTATATCAATGTTCTTAATCATTTCCTTATAATGTACTTGGAAAAATAAATACATACATGTGTAGAAATATCCTGTAAGTACTAAGCATATATGCTAAATAAAACATGGGTGATACAAAACAAACTTTTATCAATAGAATCATTATATTCACAAAAGATTAGAGTCAGATAGAAGCAGGGGGACAGGGGATGGGATAGGGTTTTCCGGAGGGGAATCTGGAAAGGGTCATAACATTTGAAATGTAAAAAAATAAAATATAAAATAAAAATGTGTCATTAAACTTGCCTATGAATGTAGAGTAAGGTAATGGTGATAAATTAGCTCTCATTAATGATGCCAGTATATATATATAAAATTGTGGTGAGATTATGCAGTTTTCTGCATGCCATTAGTTTGGTTGCTATATTAACTTCCTAATCATTAACAAGAATTCTGGTGTCATGCACTGATATATGACTTTCCTCTAACTCTTTGAAATTGGGATAAATAATATATAAATATGTAAAAAGAATAAATCAGAGATGACCCTCTTATGAACACCATTTAGAAGGAATGGAGGGGTTTGGTAAACAAAACGGGAAGTTCAGGACAAGATTTAAAAATGATGGGAGGCAAACATATCTCCATGCAGCACAACAGTAAAGTAACTCTATGGATTAAAGCATTAGAATATCTCACTGGAGAAGAGCAGTAGAGTATTTCCATGGAGCAAGCTTCTCCATGAAACACAGCAGTATGTTTTCTCCATAGAGCACAGCACTAAGAAGTTGTCATAAGCTACTCTGTCCAATAAGCATGGACTTGAGTGGTACATGGGAGCTATTTTTTTTTGAGACTGTACAGTGCTGGAGTCCTGAAGGCATATACCTGCAGTCTCCCAAGATTCAAGAACAAAAGGTTTTTAATTGTAAGACTCATTTGTGCAAAAAACTACTGCACCTCTCCCTACTCTCCCAATCTTTCAAGACTTAACTGAAATATCTATTCTTTCATTGGGGCCTTTGCATACCCTCAAACTCTCTGTTAGACTTAATATCACTGTCATCTAGGTTTCCAAGCTACTTTGACTACAAAATGTATAATAACACAAGAAGCTTGAGTTAAATAGCCTTCTGCTACACATAGAATTGTACATTCTTAAAGATGGCTGGCATGTGAGAATTGTACAAGCCAGAGGTATAGATCAAATCCTGACCTTACCAATTTTTGGCTCTATTAAGTTGGAAACAAGTCTTAACTTTTTCAAACTTCAATCCTTCATTTTAAGTGGACATATGTTGTTATGACATTTTCATTGATTATATCTAAGATAATTGGGATGGTAAACCTTGAAAACAACTAGAAATTGTTTAAGTTTACAAATATTCACATAAAATTGAATGCACACTGTTGGTAAAGGGAATTTCTTGTGAAGTCTAAAATATTTTTTTATTATCTCTAAAATTATATCACTCAAGGAATTTACAATAAGAGGTACTTTTATATTTCTTTATGGATTGATCACATTATGAAATTTTTTCAGAGCTAAAATTTTCTAAAGAAACCTTTTAAATACTGCATTTAATTCAAGTTCCCAAAGAAACCAGTTTAACAATAACATTTTTAACAGATAAGCTGTCACATGAATGGATAAATTGCGGCCTTCAAAGGATGCATGTATAAACCAGTGCTTGAGCATCACTCCTGTTCTAAGACAATAGCTTTCATAATTAATTAAACCAAATAAGATTCACTTTGGTATTTCCTTCCAATACCCAACTCCTTAGTGACACTAGATTGAACACTATGTCCAATCTTATCTTGATATAAACCTGCCCAGAATATTCCTCTTGTTTAAAATTGCATCTCCCAAGAGGTTTTTGTTTTTGTTTTTTTTACAGAGGATATGCTTCCTAAGGAAAACTTCTTAAGAAACCACAAAAGAATAATTTCAATATTATGACACAGGACTTCCAGTTTTGCTGTTAACTTCAGGTGTACACTTGAGGTTGTTTCTGGAATGTAAAATGTTTTTCATCAATGTAAATTTTAAACTAATGAATGTAAAAAGAACATCCTGATGTACAGTGTCTCACTTCCAGTCATAAACAGTATTATAGATCATGTCAAAAATTGCTGAAGCTTAAACTATTATCTCTGTTTGCTCGAAGACTTGGAAGAGGCCGACATTGAACTTCAAAGAGTCCTCACCTCTTATATACTGCACCCCTATGAGTGGCTGTGTTCTGAATATTAAGGAGGTATATGCTGCTAGAATAGAATATAATCCAACTCTGGGTCATTAAATATCTTTGTAAATGAGAGCTATAAAATTTATAAGTCCACAATTATACATAACAAACTTCTTTAATTTTTAAAGATCATTCACTAATGCAGAAAATGAATTGCAATATAAAGCAGTGTTCACTGCAAAATGATCAGGACCATTCCAATTCTGTGCATTAAAATTAAGATAAAACATTTTATCTTTAGGCTTAATTACTTCTTTTATACTTTCAATTATTTTAAAATTTAAATCAATTTGTCATTATGGCATAAATAAAGTAAGCAACATTAAAGTGTTATTCACAGTGATTTATCTTAATCCAAACGTGATTATCTAAATTTTTTTCCTGTGTGCATTGACAGTTATATGAATCCTTTTGCACATAAACATAAAATGCTATAGTCAATCTCAATATTTATTTGTTTGTATGCTTTTTATATTGTGAGAATTTCACTCATGTTGGCATACAATGTTATTTAATTATCATTTCAAACAATATAGCAAATAATTACCCCAATAATTTATTATATTATAGTTTTCTTACTTATGTTATTTAGAAGAGTCAATGGCACATTGGCATTGCCTGCCTTTTTCCTCTTATTTTTGTGAACAGTCAACTATTAGGTTGAACGTTCTCATCATCCACAAACTTTCTCAACTATGTTATTGCCGTTTTCCTCAGAATATTCATCTCATATGAAATATATGCTCCTAGTGTGCTTTGCCTTTCATTTTCAGAGTGAACATCTATGCATGCGTGTTTGTGATCAAACATGCTTCCTGCAATGATTGCTTGAAGCCAACCTTGCTTGTATTTTTGTTACTTTGTATTCAACAAAATAAGGCCATACAAGCCTCATTAGTCATCAGGGAAATGCAAATCAAAACAAACCTGAGTTTCCACCTCACACCCATCAGAACGGCTAAGATCAAAAACTCAGGTGACAGCAGATGCTGGTGAGTATGTAAAGAAAGAGAACTCCTCTTCCATTGTTACTGGGATTGAAAGCTGGTACAACCACTCTGGAAATCACTATAGCAGTTCCTCAGAAAATTGGACATAGTATTACCTTAGGACCCAGCTATACCACTATTGGGCATATACCCAAAACATACTCCAGCATATAACAAGGACACATGCTCCACTATGTTCATAGCAGCCTTATTTATAATAGCCAGAAACTGGAAACAACCCAGATGACCTTCAACAAAGGAATGGATACAGAACATGTGGTACATTACACAATGGAGTACTACTCAGCTTTTAAAAACAATGACTTCATGAAATTTTAGGCAAATGAATGGAACTTAAATATAATCCTGAGTGAAGTAATCAAATCACAAAGAACACACATGGTATGAATTCACTGATAAGTGGATATTAGACCAAAAGCTTGGAATACCCAAGACACAATTTACAGACCACATAAACCTCAAGAAGAAGGATGACTAATGTGAGGATGGTTTGGTCCTTCTTAGAAGGAGGAACAAAATACTCACCAGAGGAAATACATAGACAAAATGTGGAGCAGAGACTGAAGAAAAGACCATCGAGAGACTTTCCCACCTGGGAATCCATCCCATGTACAGACACCGAACCCAGACACTATTGTGAATACCAAGAAGTGCTTGCTGACAGGAGCCTGATATAGCTGTCTCCTGAGGTGCCCTGCAGACCATGACCAATACAGAAGCAGATGCTCACAGCCAACCATTGGACTGAGCACAGAGTCCCTAATGGAGGAGTTAGAGAAAGGAGTGAAGGAGCTGAAGGGGTTTGCAACCCCATAGGAAGAACAACAATATCCACCAACCATAACCCCTAGAGTTTCCAGGGACTAAATCACAAAAGAGTACACATGGAGAGACCCATGGCTCCAGCCACATATGTAGCAGAGGATGGCTTATTAGGGCATCAATGGCAAGAGAGGCCCTTGGTCCTGTGAAGGCTCAGTGCTGCAGTGTAGGGGAATGCCAGAGAGGTGAGGTAGGAGTGGGTGGGTGAGCACCCACATAGAAGTGGGGGAAGTGGGAATGGGATAGGGAGTTTCTGGAGGGAAAACTGGGAAAGGGGATAACATATGAAATGAAAATAAAGAAAATATCCAATAAAAAATACAAAAAATATGTGTGAAATAAATTAAAAACATTAAATTGAGTAATTAAGGATCACATTTTTATATTTCAATATACCAGGAATTAATATTTAAAATATTATATATAATAAGTTTGAAAGCAGTGTTCATTATACAATTTCTAAAATTTTCCTTTGAATGATATAATAGATACTGATGGAATCTACATTCCTCCTATGTTAAACAAACACTTTTATGTACTCCGTTTTTTTTTTTTTTTTTAGTTCTTTAATGTTCCCTGAAATTCATAAGGGATGCATTAATTAGTATGTACATGAACAGGTGTTAAATTTCTAAACTTTTCTATGTCATATGTGTAATAAAAAAGATTCTGAAGTTTTTCCTTATGTATGAATAGAAATAAGCATATCTTATGTAATTTACAAGGTATTCATCCTGCATTTGCTAAAAGGATCCTGCAAATGAAGGTTAAAATGCTAAATACAGAGGGCATTATTTGTATGGATTTTAATTGTGATAGAGAAGCATGACTATAAATCCATATGCTATCCTGAAAGCACTGTAGAAAGGAAAAGCTTTTCAATATTTCAAGGTTGACTGTGTCAAGCTATTAAAACCAAAGTCGCATTTTTTGTGTGTGCATATACTGAAGGGACAATGCAAAAATGCTAATTTATTTTAGGTCACTAAATCTCCAGGAAAACAATAAAATATGAACTCTTAGAGATCAACTCTCCAAAATACTATCTATTTATATAAAATTGTTCTCCGTTTAATATGCAGGTATCAGTTCATGGAAATTTATTTGTATTAATGTTTCACAATGGGATAATTTAATAGTTTCTTTACATTTGGACAGACATTCAAATTCTGACTTAGTAATCAATGTAATTTCCTATCATTCTAGTCCCAGGACACCTGGTTCCTAACATAAAAAGTAAACCCACTAATAATTATACTCTCTTAGGACTAATAAACAAACATGGAAAGTGATCAGAAGGCTGTGACCCATTCTATGTGCTTTCTAATGTGTATCTCTCTCCTGAATGATAGTGAATAGCTCACTGTGCATGGTCACCTTACAGCTGTACACTTAGCCCATATTAAAAGAAATGCTGTGTTCATAAAACATCAAGCTCATTAAGAAGCTGTATACATTTTGAAATATTCAAGTGTGTGTGTGTGTGTGTGTGTATGTGTGTGTATTTCTCCATGTGTGTTTCTCTATGTGTGCGTGTATCTGCATGCATGTGTATATGTGTGTATAATTGCAAATAGCCACACTGAGGAGTAGGATAAGATCCAAGTAAACAACTTTAAAGTCCAAAATAAATAAATTTCTGTTAATTCACCTCATTAGAATTTCAGAAGCAATTATAGTTTCAGATATAACTTGATTAGACACCCAAAATCTAACAGCAAAAGGGAATATTACAAGTCTTGTTTTATTTCCTGAAAATTCAGCAAGTGCTGATGATGTTTCCTAATTGGCTTGCTTAAGGCCGCATGCATACACTTGAATCAAATACTGTATTCTGTGTCATAGGAGACTAATCTCAATCCACAAGTCACAATTGGAGCTTTATGAATTAAAACAGAAAGGAAGTAACTGTATGTAACTTCTTAAATTCCATCAGACTGAAGTGCTACTCTCCAAAGTAGCTAAACCAGTATTTCTTAGTCAAGCCATCTGTACCATAAGGACCCAAAACAATCGTATGCAGATAATACAGGTAATATGGGAATTTATTCTATGTTTCAAATGTACAAGGAAACACACATCTGTTTTGCTGAATTTTCAGTCTGAAACTTGTTTAGGGCATTGTGCAAAGACTAAGTCACTATTATATTTCTAGGGAAATAGAAGCCATTAATAAGATTATACATTTATTATTATAGCACTAACAAGTCACTTTCTCATACCGCTTTTCTAATCTTTTGTGTGTTTTTTCTGGGCAGATGTAATCAAATATCTATGCCTTCAGAGAGGGCAAATGTGTTTATTGAAGACACATAAGAAAGCATACATAAGATGGTAATAGAAGGGGAATGGTTGACTCCAAGTAAGCTGCTAAAATTCCCATTCCAACATGTATAATAACTCAGGAAATTTGCATCTTTGAACCTCTCCACCTAAACTTCAGGATTTCTCTCCTGAATAGCTATTGACTAATACCTATATAAATTTGACAAGTAAAAATCCTAGTGCCAAGAACGAGTTACCTCTCTGGAAGATTGTTTTCCAGAGAGGTCTTATAAAACCCCAATATCACAGGATCCTTAATGTTAGTGGTGATTCTCCAGAACTTCAAGGTAAGACATTATTTCTAAAGAATCATAGAATATAGAGATATTAAGATGAAACAGAACTGAAAGCTTCATCCCTCCTGAAAAACATTAACAATGCTGTAAGATGTTTTGTATAATATCCAAGAAGAAAAATTATCATCAGTATTACCCAGATGTCAACTCTGAGAACTATAATACTGACTGATCTGCCAAATCATGCCCATAGATGCCACTGGAGTAACAATTCTCTTTCTGATTGAATATAAAGCCCATTCTTTGTGTTTGAAAGCAATAACTTGCATGATTACTGTGGCCAAAACACCTGCTGCTACCTAGGGAGTAGACCCTAGGGGAGAATGTACCAGTATTATTCTACTAAATAGGCACAACTGCTGATGACTTATTTTTTGAGATTTCTCAATCCACATCCTTGAAGTTTCTATTTTCAGGAGATGGTGATTAACAAAGAGGCCCATAAATGGTCAAGGTACCGAGAATAAGAGAGTATAGATTCTTCATTCCTAAATAGAATATCTTGACTATACCCTTCCTTCCAAGACTCATTGGATGGTCCAATCTCAATTCCAAGGTGATAGCAGAAGAGGCATGGAAAGCTTGTAAAAGCCAAGGCAGTGATAAGGACAAGATGACTACGAGACGAGTGTCTTACAAACACAACAAGGGAGCTATATATATAAATTTACAGTATTTCTTACAGCATACACAATTCCTGTACAAATTCAAGCCAGAAAACATCACATGATAAAGAGGGGAGTGCAGCAAAATGTTACCTTAGCTCAGGAGTTATTGTCAGTTAATAGCTGCCAAGAGAGGGCAAGTCAGTTTTCTTAAGGGATGGTCTCTGATAAATTCTTCAAGTTCCAATGTAAAGGCATTCATCCAAGTATATATAGCAACACAAATTAGGCTTGGTATGTGTAATAAAATAAGGACATGAAGTGAGATGACTAGGGAAAGAGATGAAAACAAAGAAATATGATTCAATGCATTGTAAGAATTGTCAAAGAACTAGTAAGAATCATAAGACTAGAATGAATATATATATATATATATATATATATATATATATATATATAATCACATTATTAAGAGGAGGTTTCATTATTTTTATAACCAAGATCCCTGACCACCAACACAAATGGAGGCAGTTTATGCTCAATACAGGAAGTATTGTCAGCCCAACAAGAGACATAATATTATATATATGGTAAATATATATTATAAATATTAGGTAAATATGAAATTAATATGATTCAGTGAGGCTCTATAAGTATACCTGATTATTTGTCAATGTGACACAGGTATATCATTGGGGAAATAACACTACCATTGTAGTTTAGGAAGATCACACTTAAATTCTCTCATTACCAGTATATAATGACTTGTTCCTTCAACTTAATCTTTTCTCTACCCAGGATACTTATTTCTTGTTATCACCTCATTACATTATATTTTTAACCTTATGACAATTAAATTATACACAGTTTGGAATGCTGCTAGTGAATTATACAGCATTTTGGTCAGATTGATTTTATCATGATTATTTTGAGTTTAATCTATGAGGTAGTTTGCAACAGTAATTTGTTAAACTTTTTTGTTGCTGAATAATATTCCTGGATACAGATATGCCACAATTTACTAATAATTTAACCTGCGATAGACACTAGAGTTTGTCCTATTGTGTGTTTGTAGGCAGAGACATTAAACCACGTATAAATACTTAAGTCCTTGGTTTCCTTAGCAGAACAAATGTAGGTTTGCTGCATTGCATTGAAAGTCTATCTTTATCTTTTCTTCATTTCTTTACTGTATGCCTATATTGTGGGGATGTGCATGTGTTGTGTCTTATTTTGGAGGTCACAGGACAAGTAATTTGAGTAATTCTTTCATTTACTCATGTGCATTCTGACCGAGGCTGTCATTTAGGTTGTCAAGGTTTACTACAGTTGTCTTTACCAGCTCTACTCCCTTGGCACTTTGAGTCTGAAACTTCAACCAGAAGTAATTAACATATTACCCGATACCATCTATCAATATTTGATATTTAAATTTTAGTTATTCTAATAGGTTTATATTATAAAATTATATTTCCTTATTTTCTGTGTCAAATATCTTGTATTGGATTTCATTCTATATATTTTCTTAGGTGAAGGATCTATTTTGTTCTTGATTGAGTCATCCATTTTATTATTTTGTTTTGAGGAATCCTTTCTTATTCTAGTACAACAAATGTATTTACATATATATTCTGTAAACCTCTTGCCTATTATTCCTGTAGCAGGTCTTTATTAATTATCAGTGCTGTAAGATCAGTAGTTTTCAACCTGTTAATTTTAATCTCTTTGGGAGTCAAACATCTCTTTCACAGGGGTCCGCCAAGATCATTGGAAAACATATACTTACATTGTGATTCAAAACAGTAGTAAAAATACAATTATGAAATATCAGCAAAAATAATTTTATGGTTGGGGGTCACCACAACATGAGGAACTATTTTAAAAGGTCACAGTATTAGGAAGGTTGTAAACCACTGCATAGAAGAACAGAATTTTTCAATTTTAATGAAGTTCAACAGATTTACTGTCTATGGATATTAGAGTTTTTGGTATCATTCATAACATGCCCTATTGAAACAAAGATTATAAAAGATATCTATTTCTGAGGTATCAAAATAATAGGTCACACACGCATGCGTTTTAATATATACATTATTTCTATGTGCTATTAGGTATAGATTGAGGTGTTTATATTCAGAAACTAGAGGCAGCAACTGAAGCAGAACCATGGAGTAATGCTGCTCATTGAGGTGTTCTTCTTAGTATAGATCACCTTGCTTTCATGCAGCATCCAAAACCGAGAGCTCAGAGGTGGAATCACCAACAGTGAGCTGGGCCCTCAACATCAATCATTAATTTAGAAAGTGTTTCATGGGCTGATCTAGTCAGGGCATTTTCTCAATTGAAATTCTCTTCCAAAATATCTCTAGTTTGTGTAAAGTTTAACAAGATATGTGATGTTAGATATACATCAAAGTACTTTGCCAAATGACATTTTCTAACCAAATAATTCAGAGGAAATCTCATTTGAAAAGAGGCACTTAAGAAAGGAGTGAATTTTTTTTAAAAAATGTCCACAGAGAATACCCTATGTGTTGACCATCTAAGTGAATGCAGAGAATGAGACCAGGAGCCAAGTTTTGTGTCATGTCCCCCAAAGAAGCAACACCATTTATCCAGACTGCAGAGAAAGAAGATGAAATACCTAAAGCTTGAAAGAAATCTTAATGTCTTGGGGAAAAAGTCCCATAACATCACTGTAGAGTATAGGAGAGCAAATTCAAGAGACATCAAGATGAGACAGGGCAGGATTATGACTGCAGTATAATCACATTGATAGTTGGTTTTCTAAATTGATCTTCACTCTCTGTGTTATAACATCCATGGACATTTTGGACCATGCTTATCTTTGAATCTGACTTTGAGAGTCAATTATGTGGTAGTTTTATGGTACAGCCAATGTCTCTAAGGATGTGAAGTACGAATAGGTACTTTGAATATAGTCAAGTTCAATGTCAAAATAGCTTATATTGTGCAAATTTACCAAAAACTGGATCCTGGATATATTCCTAATATTATATTCTATTCCTTTTCTTGTATTTCATGTAATCATTGTTGAAATAGTAAATGTTTTCTAATATATTTTAACATACTGTAGCAGTTATTCATTCAAGCTAATTACTAATTTCATATATCCTAAGATAGAAGTAATTAACTGATAAACTGTTCACAAATTTTTTGGTATGGTGAGTATGCTTGTGGTTCATTGATATGTAAGAGAGGCCATAAAAATACACAGATTTTGAAGCACAACTTTGCATGATGAGATATGTGAATGGAGACACTAACAAGTAGATGTTTGTATGATAGAACAAGGTAACAGCACACTAGGTCTATAAGCATTTGCTCATATGTGGCAAAAATAATTCAGTTATGTAGGCTTCCTAAATTTTATGAGGATTCAGTGTTTTGACTAATGTCACTGGCAAGGAGAATAAGTCTTTCCTTGATATAAGGTACAAAAGAATGCATATTCTATATCTCAGAAGTATCATGCTTTATAAAGGAGTTGTTTGGAATCGAAGTGTCCTTTAGAAACTGATGGCAGGAGAATTTACAGTCATCAGCCAGGCTTCTCAAACCAAATACAGATAGTACATATGAAATAAATTATAGCATTTAAATGCATCTTAAATGATCTATCAAAGCAACAATAGCATCCATGTCTTATTATGCAATTGACTTTTTATTATCTCCTAAGCATATGTTGCCATATTGGATGACCCTTTTGTGGGCAAATAACAGGAATAGACATTCTAACATTTTTGTACAGAAAGCAAACTCACTTTTATCTAGTCTTTAACAACAGAGATATGGGCACATTGCTGAGAATTAACTGAAAAAAATCTGTCCTAGAAATTTAAATATGGCTATAATGACACAAGGTTCAATAAGACAGAATTTTTTAGATTGACAACAGATAATCATCTTCCAAAGTGGGAATACCAGGTATCCAGTGAGCTTATGACAGTGTTAGCTCCTGAAGGTTCCTATAATTTGGTTATAGTTCTTGTAGCCATTGAACCTTTAATTATATCTAGTCTGTTGGTTTAGTTATCCTAGATTTCTATAACTCCGTGAATTTTTAACTGTCTTTCATAAATTCCTTTTCTACTTGAATCCACAAGAATTGATTTTTATTGCTCACAAGTAAGAAATCTGACAAATAAAATTCCATTAAAATATGAAAAATGGAATCATCAGGAAATTAAATTAAATAACCAAGACCATATAGCCTGTCAGTGGCTAGATAATTGAAAGCTGGTACAATTAAAAGTTTGTTTCAGAATATTTTAATACCAAAGACTGTTTTCTTCACTAAATTCTTCTGTTAAACATGACTAAATTCTTCCTAAACAAGTGAAGTTACTATGTTCAAAGTAACCTATTTCTATTTATAAACTGAAAAGGAATAAAACTTAACCCTACATCATAGATCCTATATCTACAAACTGATATCACAAAGACTACTTCATGTCATTTATATTTCAGTCAACCATTTCAAGTTTCCATATCTTATGTCACATCATTATGTGAATCATGTTATAGAAGAAACAACTAAATGTCATTTGGAGAAACATTTAGAAGTAACCAGCAAAGGATACCTAATTATTTACTTTATGCATGTATGTGTGTGGTTATATACATGCTTCTCTCTCTCTCTCTCTCTCTCTCTCTCTCTCTCTCTCTCTCTGTGTGTATGTGTGTGTGAGTGTATGTGTGAACAGATGCATGTAGTGACCATACACAAGTACATGATGGTGTTTATTTTACATTTTGAGAAAGTTAGATAATAATTCCATGAATAAGATAAATCTTTTAGTTTCAAGTAACTAGGGAAGATTGACATCAGAATGTAGAATTTAGATCCTATATTGGATTTGCTGAAGTTGTAAAAGAAAAGGGTTGAACTTTAAAATTTAGAACTTAAATAAGTTAAAGTTAGTGAAGGAAAGTGCTATCTTCCACAACTTACAGTGCCACTAGAATATTGTGTTAGGATTCTAAGTTTCAGAGATGCCATCAGGATAACAAAGTAATATGCCTCATAAGTGGAAGACAGTGAACTTTAACTTTGGTCTGAGAAGAATGGTTCTAGGCACAATGATAGGGTGGACATAGTCACCACATAAAGACATATCTAATAAGTCTGAAATCTTATTACTTACACAGAAAAAAAATAGGTGGGTGTAATATCTATAATCTAGATTTCCTTGGTTCATATTGTTGATCCTTAAAACCTTAAATCTTTGTGCTTACTTAAGTTCTCATTTCCCACATTATTATTAATCTATATGTTACAAATTTTATGGTGGAGATATTTATCAGGTTTGTAAAATTTAGGGCTATGTTAGTCAAATAAAATTTATGTTAGAGAGAAAGAATAAGGCAGGAATACCAACTGACACCACGAAAGTAACACTTCATCATATAGCATGCTAGACTTGGAAATTGGTAAGGAAATATATTGTAAATATTCACACTAAGAAGTAGTAAGTATATAAGGTAAGAGATATGATGCTTTGCTCAGTTAAATTATATAATGTATATACCAATATCAAAATATCATGCACCATAAATAAAAACTATTTCACATGTCAATTAAAAATAAAAATAAATTAGTAATATACTTTCTGCAACTTACTAACATCATCCAATTTGACAACTTTGGCACAAATTTTTGTAATATCTTTGTTTTTGAAATCATAGAAATTTCACCTCCTCTGAAAAATGTTATAATAAAAGCAGAAACAAACAAAAAATCAATAAATCTCTTCATTTTTTTGAGATGTTGACAAAAAGTCTGCATATGAAAGAACACATTATAAAGAAATATACAGTCCTTTTGTGCACTAATTACAGTGAGTATTAGCTTCAAAATGTGGGACAAATATTCACTTAATATTAAACAATATTCTATAACATAATTGACTCACTCTCTCCATGTAGTTTATATAATCTATAAGAGAAATAGGAAAATCACTACTGTTTTAATTTTTCCTAATTTCCATTAATAAGAAAATCTATTTTAATAAATAATGTTTAAGATCATATCTACTGGCTTTTGTATCAGTCAACTCTATTCAAATATTCTGTGCTTTTAGACTGTGTTCTCAAAATGGAGGAACAACATTGTATCTTGCCTTTTGGCTTGTTAGTATTTTTATTTCAGGAAAATGCTTCATGTATTAAAAGTATTAACACTGATATATGTTTTGTCATTCAAGAGTCTTCATTCTGTTTTATTTCAATTTGCAACTGTGCTTTTGCAGTCTGAAGACCCTGTTATCTGTTACTGATGCATCTCTAGGTAAGTCTTTCAGAAAATGGAAATATAGTACAGAAACCTAGAGAATAGGTGTTTAAAGAAAAGTTTATTCAAGTTGAAATATGGATTTTTTTCTATTCTATTCTTTCTTTATAGGCAAAGATATGTGTGATATTGATGCCATGTCAAAAATGTGTCTTTTCTTTCTGTAAAAGTCAGAGTGATACTACAGAACTTAAAATGTATCTTTCATTAGATGTAATGTATCCACAGATAGAACTATTACTTATAAGTTGGCAAATATATCTAGTGATATGTTTGATCTAGAAGCTCACATTTAACCATCATGGCATCTGTTTAGGTGCATACCATTTCTCTAAAACTATAAAAAGCTGAAATCCTCTCAATATATTTAATCTGATGACATGATTTCTTTTAAATAATCAATTTTATATAAACATAGTTGTACTTTTTAAAATAATATAAAGCTATGGGTATACATATGAATGTATGCATATCTACACACATGTACATAATACATTAAAAATATACATATATATTATAAATATGAATGAAGTGTCTTCTAATTGGTAGCATAGCATGACACTGTGTAGTCATTTCCTCAAAATCATTCCCTCCTGACGAGAAATGAAAGTCTCACCAAAGATCAAGACATAACTTGTAATTCTCTGGGTTTCCTGAAATTTAAAAGATTCATCAGGCCCCTCCTCAAAATTGGGTAAGCAATAACAGCTGCTATTGAGAAACAACTCTAACTGGCATCACTGCAAGTTGAGAAGGCAGCTCTATGGATGCAACCTTCTTAAACCACCACCAATTCTAGGATGTGCATTTTGGTTATACAACTAGTTGCATTTCAGTCAATCCATGTTCTTGCACCTAACATTCAGGTAAGCAACTCTACTAAGCTCACTGGCTCACTAAACTAGACTTGGACTGGCATAATTTTCATATGTCATCAGGGCACTATCTGGGGTTGAAAGGGCCATTTTTTCCTTTCTTCCCTGAAACATCATACAACACAGGATCTCCAAAAATGCTAAGATTACAGACAATGCAGAAAACTCTTAGAATATTAGAGCAGCTTCAAAATCAAATGTTACAAGATGGGATGATTTCTTCAGTCAACTAGACAATAAAAGTTTAAGCAAAGATTCTATTTTCACACTAATGACGTTGATGATAGAGAACTATAAACCACAGGCAAGACAAAGCTGTATCAGGAAAGACCAAGTAAATCTTCTTTAACCCTGGAACAGAAGTGAAGAGCAAGAAACACTGCTCACAGATGAGCAAAATTTCTCAAATATATGCCCCTCTCTTCTGTGATTTTTATCAGCAAAATTTAAGACAACATGTGGCCTCATATGCTTGAAGTGTCAATGGATGCTTTGATTTTGGTGTCTGACTTTAACCTGCACAATGAGATACGGTATAATTAGGTGAAAGTAACCCATATGTCCCATTTTGTAAATTCCCTAGCTTCCAAATGAGTTGGTCTTAGAGTTAAGCTCCCTGTCACAGCCAATGTGTATTGTACAGAAACATTTTAATAACAGCCAGCAAATGGGCCAGACCTAGTTATGTTTTTTGTTTGTTTGTTTTGTTTTTTTTTTAATAGGCTTGGTCTATGAATCCCAAATTGTGGACCTTGGAAAACTGAAACTTGGCATGACAGAAATGAAGCCCAGAGACCTAGAACAAATGCCTTAACTAGAAGCCTTTGCCTAGAACTGAAATTGGACCAACTAGGACTTCCCTTATTTGCAAGATCTATGGCATTAATTTGCAAGACTGTGAATAGTGTGACTCCGATTTGCATGACTATAGTTTACATAGCAGAGATTTCAGACTTGGCAATTTTGTATACAATAACTTGGAGTGACCTCTAAGTACTTTTCACTGACCTTTTAGACCTGTCTACTTTCTCATGGCACCTGTTACATAACAGGAAAATGATCATGCAGGTAGGTAAATTCACCCTAACAACACAAAGACTTCTTCCCAATGGAGAGAACCTCTCAACTCTGGTCCTTGGTTCCCATGCAATATACTCAATTATTAACTTTGCTTCAGTGAGTTCAGTAGAGCAAGGCAATAATTCCCACATGTATTACTTTTTCCTCATATTAGTAGTGGCCAGTCCACCTGTCTCTAACACACCTTTGTATTTCACTCTTAGAAGTCATTGTTTTCAATACATATTGTGTAGAGCTCACGATGCTACTTCTAGCCACATTGCCTTTATGAGTCCTGTTTCCAGTAACTAGAACAATGTCATCTCTAACTATTCATTCTGCATTAATGCAGTATGGGAAAGTATCCCTCATATCTTAATTTCTTCCCCTTTTGATTCAACAATAAGATATCTTTGGAGACCCAAAGTCAAACCTTTGAATCATGTATTTCCTACTTACCTTGTACTTATTATAAGAGAGTACAGTCAAATTGTTTATTCATTTTCAGTTAACTATGATAGCCATCACACTTGACAATTTAGCACTAGAATCAAAAGATGCAACACTACAGACACAGGTAAGTATTTTATTCTTTCTTTCCTTCTTTCCTTTTTTCTTTCTATTTTCTTGATGCAGTGATTTAAAATGTAAACTTTTTTTAGATTACTGGAAACGGAAAGATACACATTAAATGTGGAAAACAGAAGACGGATTTGATTGGAAACACTTTGCTTTTTGCCTGCTTGCCTTCATGCTGGCTTACTGTCACATTGTCAAGTTGACCTTACCTCTTTGCAGTTTGCTAACTGCTGTAGCCACCAATGTTGTTGCCAGTTTTTTGTTGTTTTTTTTTTTATAATATTAGAACCTAGCTTCTTGAAGTCTCTAATTTGGACTGCCAACTGCATGTTCCCAAAGGACAATCAGGTCTTCAATACCAGGCTGGAAAGGCTGAGACATCCAGACTTATAGAATGCGCAGTGTGTTCTCAGTCTAGTGTGCAGACAGCTAGTGTTGGACAAGCCAGGTTTTATTATGGAATTAATCTAGTAAATCCCCTTTACCACATTCATTCTGTAGATTGTATTCCTCCAGAGATTGCCTACTCATACATCAACACACATACCTCCATGTTAAAAATAAACTGCAACTTTTATAAAGACCTGGTGATGTATGTAAGTTGACTAATGTGCAAATGATACTTCACACATGCCTTTCCACCCCCTTCATTGTCTTTCCATCTTCCCCAAGTTCTAGCCTAACAAAGCAGCTCACTCTGTATGCACACAAACAAGACTACCTCCTGAGCTGGATGATAGCACTTGACTTTACACCTTAAATTTTACAAAACACTCCAGCCCTACACAATGTTTCCAAATATGTGAAGTAAGTTGGTAATTTTTTCCTTTCTCTCCTCACCCTACTTAATGTTTGTATCTACGACAAAATAATCAAACTGCACACATGACTTTAAAGCATGTTTTGCTGTCCCTTTGTTTCACAATGCTAATTATCGCTGTGATGAGTGCTTATTATTTCATCAAGCTGATGTTCCATACTTTTATGACCTCTCGAATATTATTGAGCACTCGGGCTGCATCTTATTTTTCATTATTAAAATGACAGCATAATGAGGCTCTTCATAAACCCATGCCTTTGTCTTCAAAATATTATTCATACTGTGTGCCATCAAGATGTGGCGATATGTCAAAGGAGGTGTGAAGGTTCTTTCAGCTCCTAAAAGGAGTTATAAATTAGTATCAGAGAAATTTCCTCAGGCTCATATTCATCAGTGAGAAATGAGTATGCTCAGTTTTTGAACATCTAGTAAAACACATATGCAATCTTACATTAGATACATACTGTTTTTATTGCCCTGAATTTTATTTGTTCTTCTTCCTCTACTCCAACAACTGTAACTGTCACTGTATTTCTGTTTCTTATAATACCCTTGTTTTTGTCAACCTGCAGCATTGGTAAATTACACACAGCCTTTTCTTTTCCCATGTTCTCATCTCCCTACTTTACAATATACTAACAATAATCTCCACAAAACAAATCACATTAATGACAATTACTTTTGCATCATTGACATTATGTAAGCACCTGCCATAAACCTGGACTAAATAAGTATGTAGGAATGTTTAGTGAATATATGGCACATCTAGTGTCTTTAAAAGAAATAGGAATTAGGGTTAATTTCCACAGTATTGAGACTTGACTGATAAAGACCTAAAGGAAACTGTGAGTAGTGGCAAACACTTGCAGTCCTAGAACTCAGGAGACAGATGCATGAGGATCAGTGCAAATTTGAGGCCAATCTATGTGACACACTACATAGTGAGTCTAATGCTAGCCTGGGATATGTTGTGAGACATTCTTTAAAATAACAAAGGCTTAAACAAAAATTATTTCTCTGCTCAAAGACTATCTATGACTCAACTTTTTGTGACTTTAAAAAGACAATAAATGTAGTTTAGGAAGAGAATTTTTTCTATTGAAGAATCTGTGGAAATTTTTACATAAATTGTGAATAGTCCTATAATCCAGGACATTCACTGTATTCCTTTACCATCTGGTATTTGATTAATTCTCTACTCAATTTCATAGGGAGCATAGAAGATACTCTTTTCTCTCTTCTCTCTTCTCTCTCTCTCTCTCTCTCTTTCTGTGTGTGTTCCTATATGTTTGTGTTTGTTTCTCTGTCTCTCCGATTCTTTGTGTGTGTGTGTGTGTGTGTGTGTGTGTGTGTGTATGCCTGTGTGTTTCATTTAAGAAATTACAACAAACCAGTTGTCACCTGTTCATTTGCCACATGACACAGGCTTCTGGTGACATTCAACTAATGAATTTTCTTCATGATTAACTACCCATTATACGTGGTCATTATCATGGGATATGTGCTCAGCCCATGCTATCGCCCTTACAAGCAAGGTGGCTATGCAAAGGCTCATTAATATAAGTGAGCTGAGACAGTGTCCTTTTATGAAGTCAGAGAAAACTGGAGCATGAAAAATATTACTCACAATCAAACAAATTGCTGAAACAACAGCTTGCTCTGCTGAGCTGTGATGGTTATTCTTTTATCTAGAAATGGAAGGGGAAAGATATGAAAATTAGATAATGAATTCAATGTAAGAATTTTTCACTCTTTTTGTATTTTTCTGGCGGCCCTGGAGAGATGGCAGAAAGAAACAAGAACAAGACTCAGACGCTTCCCATTTATTGTTATTGTTAATATTAATATTCTCATTTCCTTAGCTTACCAGGAACCTCTGTAGAATTACACTCGAAGCCTCTCATCATAGCTTAATCTCTACTGACACCTGGTGGTCTAAATTACTTAAGTAGTTGCGAGAACTCTTATGTGCTCATTCTAAGCACATCTTGTGCTCTTTAGTTGACACCTTTAGTACTTGGACACCATTCTGAAACAATTAAAATTTTCCCTTTATTTCAATGATGAGTATACGTATGTGATTGGGAGACCTGGGGGATGTAAACTTATAAATCCGTATTAATGTCTTACATAGGGACAAAAATTAAGCTGTTTATAATTTAGCCCCCTTTAAAAAGAATTGGTTTTATATACTGCATTATTAAGTATACTAAGTAAAGTGCTTGTCTGCTTGTAAATCATATTCTTTACATCCTTGAGTATAGTAATTCACTCAGTAAATACATTATGTATATATACTTGGTTAACATAGTTTGAGGGTTTCATGTTGCTGAGATCATTCCAGCCCCCATTACCTCCTAAGGGTAGAATGCTACAAAGGTCTCTCTCTCTCCTCTCTCCTCTCTCCCCTCTCTTCTCTCTTTCCCTCCATCCTCACTCTTTCCCTTCCTCTTCCTCCCACTTCTTCTTTTTTGTCACTTCTCGGTTCTGAGGTGAATGTTTTTTCTCTGTCTCATGCTCCCATCAGGATGCTTTTAAGTCTAACAGTATAAAACCTCCAAGTCCACAAGCCAATTTTTTTCCTTTTTGCAAGTAATTTCAAATATTGATGGAAATCTGATATAGCTTTATAACTGACAGTGTCTTTTCTAAAGAAATTCTTATTAGGTCTCACACTAGGTTCCTATCATTGTTAGGAAAAGAACAAATCCTTTAACAACATACATCCTTTATGTAAACTGTATGTATACGTTTTGCCTCAGCCTACACAGGAACTTTCTTTGAACTATTCAAAGTTCATAGTTTTCAACTATTCATAGTTTTCAAACTCCTCCACCTTCCCATACATTTGTTTCTCTCTTGAATCACCTCTTCTATCTTTCTTAATCTAGAAAATCCTGCTTTAGACCAACAGTTCAGTTTGCACATTATTTCTCCATTAAAACCTAAGCCAAGCACATAGTTTAGAATAAACATTTCTAATATATCAGCATACAAATTTTATGTCATACTTCAAGATCATGGTCTCCTTTTTTCTTGATAATTTGCTACTATTTTGTTTTTCCTGACACTGCAGTTTCATAGAGAAGAAGAAGGAGAAGGAGAAGGAGAAGGAGAAGAAGGAGAAGGAGAAGGAGAAGAAGGAGGAGAAGAAAATATTTGATGAACTAAACCACTTGTAAGGACAATTTGCACGTTGACAACTGATATCTACAAACCAATGGTTCTTCATCTGAAAGTAGGTATGCTAATATTGAGGTCAAACAACTACCTAATGGGATGGTGCCTGCAACATCCATTAGCCAGGCAAGCCATCTAGGGGAAATTACCACTGCTACTAGTAATATAAGTAGCATGCTTCTCATTATGAGTCCACATCTAACATGAGTGCATGCATGACTTTCAGTTGACTTTGTAGAGATTGTAAACAAGGCACTCACTGAACTTTCTTGAAAATAGGTCTTAGGCAGCAATATGATCTCCAGAGAAAATAAACAATGAAGAAAATGTGCTGTAGAAACAGAGACAGTGCTAGGTATTCTAAGAAGTAGAACAGAAAAGCAGAGAAGTAGACTACCTGATGAACTATTCTCTCTCTCTCTCTCTCTCTCTCTCTCTCTCTCTCTCTCTCTCTTGATATGCCATGAAGAGTTTTAAAGTTACAATTTGGGAAGTGCAATTTTCTTTTTTGAATTGGATGTTTTCTTTACTTATACTTCATTTGATTATATTATTTTTCAGAGAAAGAGATTAGTCTTACATACCAATAGACCCCTTTACTCAGTACATGGGCTCCCAAAATGTTTAATTAATCTCATTTGAAATGGAGAGCATGTATCCACACGTGAGATGAGTTGGACTCTCACCTTCACACCTTGTTTCATAAGAGTACAACAGGAAGAACAGCATTACTCTATACAGAATATAGAGTAAACATTTAAGTACGAAAGGAGAGATATCATGCCAGTTTGTCTATTTCATTCCTTAACAACTCAGTTTCCTCATCTAGAAAATAAAGGCCACAGCTTTTTCTTACTCATAATCATGGTAATATTAAATGTGAGTACAGGTGAGATGTTTTGAGATGGGCTCTTGTCACCTGGAAAGTGTTCTGTAAATGGTGGTTTCATTTATTGTACTCTCAATCAGTGGAGACAATGTTCTTTCCTCTTGCCTTGTCCAAGTGATTAGAGATCATTTACTGCATCTCTTCCTCAGTTAAAATTACATTATAACATAGTAAAATTCATTGAATTGATATGGTCTTCTCTTAATCAATCTAAGCACTTGATAGAGCCACACTCATTTTAATAAATTCTGTGAAGCATCTTTGTAATTAATATTTATTAAGCACCCAACAAGGAATAGACAGCATTAAAAAAAAAGGAGAAAGATCTGAGTAGATCTGCCTAATATGATCCTTTGTCTACATTGTAATTTTAATCAAGAATACCAATTGCCAGGCTAATGAAGATTGTAGCAGCTATAGAGCTCCTGTAAATGGCAAAAGAGTCTTCCATTCCCCTCTGGTGCTTTGAAATGAGGCTAAATGTAGAGGGGAAAGCAAAGCTTGGATTACATAAACACGTTCCTGAGTTTAAAACCAAGATACTGGTGGCTTTAAGCACTGGATGTGGTGGCTTTCATCTACAATCTGCACACCAGAGACAAGGCAGGCCAAAGGGTGAGAAGTTTGAAGTCAGAATAAGCTATACATGGAGCCATTCTCTTAACAACAAACAAAAAATGCAAAGGAAAAATAAAGTTGTCTGTGTGAGTTTCAGAAGATTATTCAAACAGTTGGGTCCTAAGTTATTTCCCCTTTAACACTGAAATTAATATATCTATGTAGCAGGAATATTACCTTACATGGATCATTAGTAGTATTCATTTTAGCCACTTAAAATGACTTCAAAATATTATTGTATTTCTAAGCTCATTTTAGCTTACCTGAATTATTTGAATATTTTCAGGGAAATCAATGTTTTGGGGAACCATAAAATTTCACATTGGTCATAGGAAGATGTGGCACCCACTCAGAAAAGTAACTTCAAAGTATTTTGAATTTGTGGTATAGAGCTTTGCTATGGGGTGAGGCTGATGTGTCTCGATCCATAATAAATGACCCGTAGCACGAAAAAGAATAATCATCCTTGCAGTAGCTGGCTTTGTAAGGTGATTCACCTTTCCACTTCAGAGGTTTCTTTGCATATTTAGGGGAATGAGAACTGTACAGAGATGAAAGCACATCAGACATTTATCTCAAGAGTTTCATTTTGTAAGGAAGAGCAGGTGTGTCCTACGATTTCTCAAAGGGGCAATGCTTCTCTAAAGTCTCTGTCAGTGCTTCCGGAGATAGATGGTGTGGAGGAGATAGCATTGAATGGATAGCTCAAGAAAAAAATATTCCATTTAAAGAAACGGGGCCAGACAATACATTTCTTGCAAGACTAAATGCCCAAGAAACAATCAAATTGTTGTAAACAAAAGAAAAATCCTCTAGGAGACAATCCTGAAAATTGACCCAGACTCAATCTAAAATATCTTTAAATCACACTTTAAAAACTCATCAATTATTGCTTCTGTGAGTCACAGATCTCTCTTTTCTACGTCATTCCACCTCTGATATGAGGCACATGTTCATAAACTCCACAAACAGCTGCTGCTACAGTTTACCTCCTCTGTCAAAACTGTATAATACCAAAATATCTAAAAAAGATAATTAGTAGATATATAATACATTGTGTGCAGGTTGGGTGCTTTTCAATTATTACATAAATAGCAAAACATCTTTCCCATATGAAGACAGTAATTTTCAAATGTATATTATCTGTAGATTTCATTCAATAACCACTAGTTTAATAGGAAGTCACAGTAAACAGAACCTCAACCAGTGTTATACTAATAGCTTACCATGCATACATTTATGATGTCACCAGAATTATCACAACATTAGAAGATTACTAGATGTGTTAAAATATAGATGATGATATTGAGTACCAGAATGTCTCAGTAAACTAAAATTCAGTTACTAAAAAACACTGGAGTTAAGACTCAGACAAAAGCAATCTGTTTCAAGATCAAATATTTGCAATATGAAAGTGTATCTAACAATACCCAACATATTATAACTGTAAAAGCAAAGAATCTTATGTATATTTTTCATCCAATACTTAGTATCTACTAACAGTTATGTCATGTGCTAATCACTGGAAGAAGAGAGGAGGCTATATCTCATTCTTAGGAGGTTTGCATTACAGCACATATCACACAATGAAACAAATTATATATATATAGCCACATTCTACAGAAGTCACCAAATTAATTGTTCAATCTTAATCTGTGGAATTTCCTATGAATCATGAGGTCTTTTTTTTTTTAAATCAATTCTTGTTTTGCAAGCTCTACTTAACATAATTCAAATATGATTCACTACCAGTACTTTTAGAGCACAAGGCTACAACCATCCCTTACATAGATTATTTTCTGAAACCTCCACACTACTTTTCAAATTCCTGTTTTCCTTCCTCTACCACATCTTTTCACAGCTGGATGTTCTTTTGTTTGTTTGTTTGTTTCATTTTTTAACCATGTTGTGCTTCCTCATTGATCCTTAGATGTGCAACCTTTTGTCTTCTGTACCATGAAGTTCCTCAATATGTACCTGCATAAAAAACTTCCTGAAACCTCCTTAACTATGAATACACCAAATAAGAAACAGGAAAATGTATTTAAAAAGTTCTGTCCTGAGAAACAATGTACCATTGATTTTAACCTATTGACCATTAGACAGAACTTTAGGTTTCTCAAAAGTTATATACTTTCATCATTCCCGGTACTAATTCAGATTATTGTGTGGATCACATCAATGTGATCTTTCTATTATTTACACATCAGAATTCTTTAGGCTTCTGTGTTAAGTGATTTCAGAATTTCTTACACTAGACTCTCATTCATATACATTTGCTGATTACACTGCTAACTTTATTCACTGTGGTTCATTAGATACAACATGGATATTTTTGAATACATGTTGTGGTTATGTTTTGGCTCTCACATATGCTTTGTTCTTCATCTTTTTAGCACAAAATTTCAAACCCAATTGAGACTTCTGAGGATCTTTCCCCATCCTCCTTTGCAAAATAAATCAATAATCATATCAGATATGCCTATATAATAGTACTCAGAAAATAGATCTTGAATTTGATGTAACATTCTCCATATCTTGAATTATAAAGCATCACTAGGCCCTAGCATATATTCTTCTGTAAAACTGACATATCAACTTTTGGTGTCAAGATAATGCTTATATATATGTTTGTGTGTGTGTATATATATATATATATATATGTGTGTGTGTGTGTGTGTATATGTATATGTATATATATATATGTTATTTAAATTGAAAATGACAAAGTATGTGAATTATAAATATTTAAGAAACTCATATTCAATTCTTGCTTGTGCATTTTGAAAGCAAATGGTATGTATTATTACCAATTTAACCTCTTGAATTATATTTATACTTAATAGGATAAACAGGCTTATGTTTGGACTTGCTCTATGCTCAACTTTCTTCAATTTGCTCTCTACAGAAAGTGATTGTACAATATGAAGTCAGATTATGCCTCTCTCTTGGTTAAGACACTAGCCATGTTCTAAGTGACAATAAACCTCCCTCCCACAGCTTGGTTATTGTTTGTTCTGGCCCCCACTACTCTCTTCACATTTGTGTCTTCCTCTATTATCAACTTTCTCCACCAGAAATCTATTTTATATTTGAGTCTCGTAACTAATGTCTTTATCATATGATATTTTGAATAGTGCTTATTTTACACATTTAAAGACATATTTTGCTGTCATTATTTCAAATGTTTTATATCATTTAGGATAAGAAATGTCTTAAGCATCAAAACATTTTTGACCAAGCCCATACTTCTCAGTCTTGGAAAACTATGCTGCTGTTCTTAATCTGTCTTCCATAACTCCTTGATACTGCCATTGTCGTAAACTTCCTATGTTTATTTTTCCATCCTGCTTTCTTGCCTATATACCTCACTGAACATCAGTTTAATTCTTCTACCATTATATTTATATTAGTGTTTCCAGAACTTAACTTGGTCTATGATACAAAGTAGGTATTACACAAACATTGCTGAATAGATAGAATGAATTATTGTTTAGACTTGGGACTCAGGCAAATGATTAAGAGCATCATGGAATACAAGAACAATGAATCTCTAGGAGTTATCCAAATTTAAACAAGAAAGACATAAACCAGATGCAATTCTTAGTACTTCACAGAGGGTGAATGAGAGAGAGAGAGAGAGAGAGAGAGAGAGAGAGAGAGAGAGAGAGAACAAGAGGTGATAAATCTGTAGTGAGAATGAGAAGCTCTTGGTGAAACAGAACTTATTTTAGTAAATCCCTATCACCTTAGAAATTTGCTGCTTTCAAAAATAGATAAGCAAGCATATGTTGGCATTCATAAAGATGAACACAGATTTGCCGTTAACAAGAACAAGAAAAGGATATATGAATTGGGAGTCTGAACTTGACTGAATATTTATTCTCTTTTAGGTTGGTTTCATCTTTGTGTTCATTTTTCAGAACAGAATGAATTTAGATTTTTCTCAAAGAACTCAAATGAGCTACTTTTGTTTAATGAACCAAGGAGACTGCCTTCCTCTGCTATTGTCAAAACTCTAGTGAACTTGTTGTTTCTTCTAATGCATTCGCTATGCTACCAAAATATCCTTGTCTAAAATTAATAAAATAACAGTGACTATGTTTATGAAGTCTACAATGTTATCAGTTTCTCTAACTCAGACATGAACTCACATCTAATCAATTAGATAACTTAACCTTTCCCAAAAAATTATTCTACGAGCTAAGTTAGGTCCATAACCATCAGCACAGAACTTTAGCTAGAATGATTAGAAGAGAGATTTATACTTCCCATTAGAAAAGACTGCCTAGTAATATGTAAGTTTTAAGAAAGAGGACAATACAAATCACAAAATAACAACAATTAAAGTATAAATTTAGAAGTTTATTTGACAAGAAAAATTTCCTATATGGATAGATTTGTTGGGAGTCTATATCCTATTAATTTTGAAAATTAATCTTTCTTAAATGTATTAATACCTCTGCTACTAATATGCCAGCGACCTTAGACCAGCTTAGCCTCTGGTTGCTACCAGGGGTCCAGGTTAGTTGACACTGTTGATCTTAATACAAGATTGCCATAAAAACTCAAGTGAAAGCACATGTAGGCCAGGATATGGAGAAAGAGGAACACTGCTTCATAGATGATGGGATTTCAGACTGGTACAACCACTCTGGAATTCAATCTGGCAGTTCCTCAGAAAACTGGAAATAGTTCTAACTGCAAACCCAGTTATATAGCTCCTGGGCATATACACAAAAGATGCTCTACTATACCACAAGGACATATGTTCCACTATATTCATAGTGGCCTTCTTTGTAATAACCAGAAGCTGGAAACAATCAAGATGTCTCTCAACTGAAAAATGGATAAAAAAAAATGTGGGTCATTTACACAATGGAATTGTGAATTCAGTGTTAAAATCAAGGACATCAAGAATTTTACAGGAAAATGGATGGATGTAGAAAATATCATCCTGAGTGAGGTAACCCAAACCCAAAAGATCATGAATGGTATGTACTCACTGATCAGTGGATATTAGCTCAAAAGTACAGAACATCCACAATACACCCTACAGAACCAAGAAGTTAAACAAGAAGGAAGGCCCAAGTGAGAATGCCTCTATCCCACTTAGAGGGGGAACAAAATGATCCTGGGAAGGAGAAGGAGGGACAGAACTAGGTGGGAGAGAGAAAAGAAGAAAAAGACGACAGGACCAGGTATGGGGGAGGGGACAGGAGAGAAGCCCAGAGGGTCAGGAGAATGAATGTAAATATGCAGGTGGTAGGGGTGGGGATGAGAGGAACTTCTAGAAAGTCCCAGTGACCTGGGACTGGGGAGGCTCCTAGGACTCAATGTGGGTAACCATAACCGAAATACCCAACAGTCAGGAAATGTAACCTGAAGTGACTGCCTCCAGTAGTTAGACAGGATACCCAGTAGAGGGATGGGAACACCAACTTACCTCAAAATTCCGTCTAAAAACTGTCCCCATTTCAAAGAAATTCAGAGACAAATATGCAGCAGAGACTGAATGAATGGCTGACTAGTGACTGGCCCAACTTGGGATCCATCCCATGGGCAGGCACAAAACCCTGACACTATTACTGTAGTAATACAAGTACTCCTGTAGACAGGAGCCTAGTATGGCTGTCTTCTGAGAGTCTCTACCAGCAGCTGACTGAGACAGATGGAGATACTCACAGCCAAGCATTGGCCTAAGGTAGGGAGCCCCTATGGAAGAATTAGGGGAAAGAAATTTGTTTTTCATAATCATTTCATCTCTTGCTATTAACTTAATTGTCTACCCTAGTATCTCATGAATATGCATCTCACTCAAGATCATAGATCCGTATCCCTCTGTCCTTTGCTTCTGTCACTTCTTCACTCTGACCCCATTGTCTCTCATTAATATAGTGAAGTATCATTATATTGGTCTCAATAAGATAAATCAGGATAATTGTTCTCATCTTAAGACTATTTAGTAACATTTTTATAAATTACAATATATTCAAGGTATCCAAGGATAAGGATGTGGATTTCTTGCTTAGGGGCTATTATCTGCCATACTGTAAAATCCAGCTCTTAGAGAATCAACAATGATCACTATAAAAGCTAGGTTTCACTTCCACTATGACTCCACTATGACTTCACTTATCCACTATGACTCCAAACAGCAATCTCTCATCTATTGTCTGTGATATTTAGACATTGCTTCATATCCCACTCTACAATGATATAAAAATACATGGAAATTTAATGTGAATATATTCTATTGTCAGTCTCCCAGATAGATATTTTGCATCAGGCCTGAAGCCTCTCTCTCACTGTAAGCTGTAGGGAAGTGAATTGTTTTCTGGAAAATTGCATCTGTGGGTTTTCTCCAGGCAGTCAGAAGATATTCATACCCCTATGATTTACATTGCCAAGAAATCTTTGCACACAGTTAGTTTCCTGTTGACAAATGATATGATAACATGCATCATTCTTATCATAAATGTTTGTGAAAGTCAGTCAAATAACAAGCTTTATCGAGAGCCTAAAAATATGGTTCACGTAAGTCAATGTACTATAAGTAATAAGAATAACTTGAGTGTCACTGATAATATTTGAAACTATTCTTCTTTAAGGAAAATTTTGACAAATATACAGATTGTAAAATCACACACACACACACAATGTAATTGTACCACAAAACTATTGTGTGAAATCTAGAACCTTAGAAATGACCTTGGGTTTTAAATCTCTTTGATTGTGCACCCTTGCATCTATCCTCTTTTGATCTTTTCCATTTAAACACACAAATACATGTATGGATGTACAGAGTATTTTCAATGACCCAAAATTTGATTTGTATATGTAATGCACGTTTGACGTGTATATGAACACAGGGAACAAAACCAGCTTAAATAACTTGTAACTGTAAGAGACTAGACTCTAATGTAAGAAGGTTCCTTATCATAAAATAGATACCAAAACGTTCAAATGTATTTTTGGATTTATTATTCACTTACTTATGGGTCCCTTTTCACCGTATCCCACCCAATCTGCATATTCTCAAACTACATTACCTGCTTAATATATAACGGTACGTTAGGTATAACCTTTCCTGGAACACTTCTCATTCACATACAATGTTAGAATCCACATTGAACACTTCTATATGGTCTAAAAGTTACCACTTTATTGACAGATTGCCACTCATATGGCATGGCTCTTGATCTGAGTTGTCTAGTACATCTTGAACACGCACAAGGTTGTATCCTATCTGTTGCTCTCCAGAACACACTCCAAACACAATTCCCACCTTCTTCAGGTGAAAAAGAGCTGCCATTCTATTACTAAGATTAGCACAGAATGTAGGAAGTAGCATTTCCATTAAACTGAAGCATATATGCTTCAAAACATTATTCTTCATAGGCAATAATAAAAATATCAATTATATAAGAAACGGGAGTCAGTAAGAAATTAAGTATCTTAAGTCACCATCAGCAGCAGCTGTACTCCAGCCTCCACACTTTGATGACTTGTGGCTTGACATATCTAAGTTAGTTCTCAATCTTTCTAATGCTGCAACCCTCATATTGTGGTGACCCCCACAAACATAAAATAATCTCATTGCTACTTCATAACTGTAATTTTCTACTGTTATAAATTGTATTTTAAATATCTGATATGCAGGATATCTGATATGCATGGCCCACAAGTTGAGAACCATAACCACCCAAACTGGAAATTAACATGGACATGCTATTATATAATATAAATTTTATTTAACTTTTGTCATTTCCTGCACTAATTCTCTATTTAGGAGCACGTGACACATTTACTGTCATAACGACTAAGCTGTTCCTTTATCAGAAACTACTCTGAAGCCTTTTTTCATTCTCTTGCTTTTCTTGAATCAGATGCAGAACTTGTGAGGAATGGCCCTTAGTTTGGAGTTATCTGACTTGTCTCAATGAGTAGATTCAGGTTATTTTTTTCTTGCAGAGGTTTTAAGAGTTTCCTGCTCTTAAGATATTATTGTCTCCTTTGAAATGATCAGCATCCTGTGGGAAGATACTTTGAGGCAGTCTTGTACCTTAGACTCTAGGGAAATACACACTGAAGCAAGTTGCATCTTTTACAGTTATGGATGGCTAGACTTTTAATTAGATTTTATATCACTGATTAAATTAATTGGTACTTTAACTACTGTGTTTTGTGGCATGTTTGTGCAAGTGTGTGTGTGTGTGTGTGTGTGTGCATTATTTAATATCTAATTGCAACTGTGAAAGGGTAGAACATGGGAAGTTTTATGAAAATAATACCATTACACCGTGAGATTATATAGGATAGAATTTCTCCAGGGTAGGATTAAGTAGAAAAACTTTGGGGTTAGAAAAATGTATCCAATACTACCAATAATATGGAGAAAGAGAGAAAATAAATATTAGAGAACAAAATGCAAGTGAAACTGGTAAATGAATTTAAAAAGAGCTGGAGTGATAGGCTGCATATTGACAATGGGCTGCCTTTAAGGAAAGGTTAAAGGGTAAAATTTAATAGAAAATGATTAAAAATTTTTCAGCAAAATGGTTTTTATAATGTTATTTTTAGTAGGATTTAATGTTTTTTGTTGAACTGACTACTTACTGTAACTAAAATCTTGTGATGTCTAGCTTTCTGATTTTATTTGGGGTATGGCCATTGGTGGTTTATCATGTTGGAAACTGCATGAGCACACATAGAACTATGTAAAATCCCTTAAAAGAATTAGAATAATTTCATGAGAGAAACCCAAATTTTCACTCATTGTGACTCATTTTAAATTTTTTCCATTTCTATTTACTTCTTTCACTTCATTTTTGGACCCATTATTTTTGTTCTTTGAAAGAAAAAAGGTACTTATACATGTGATAAGTTCATAGTAATATATCAAGACATTGTTCTCTCTTTACTAAATATCACATTTCTTTTGTTTTAAAAATAGTTGTATATACAAGGGAGTAATGTGGTCATTCACCCACTAACATGGAGTACTGGAGTTATGTGTGTTAGCCTGTTTTTCATGTGCCTTGTGTAATACCACAGCTAAGCCAATATTTTTATCTTCACTTAAGGTTGACATTTGTATATTTCATATGAATTCCCTCATATTACCTTAAGTTAAAGACAGGAATAGTAGCACTAAAACTTGTGATCTGAGGAATCAGCGCTCAATTTCATGGTCTACACCTGTCAAACATTAAATTTCCAGTGTTTGTTCCACCTTCCTAGTATAACTAATTAAAAACAGGTTCTCCCAAATCATGTGGGGGTTTTTTTTCTTATTTTTTTTTTTTTAACTTCTATAAACATTTGAGACAATAATATAATTACAACTTTTCTCTCTTCTCTTTCTTCCCTCCAAAACTTCCCACTTCCAATGCCTCACTCTGGTTCAAATTCATAATTTTTTATTTCACTAAGTGTAATTGTGTGTGTTTCTCTGTTTGCGTATGTTCATAAATACAACCTCTTCATTCCATATAATGTTATTTGTATGTATGATTTTAGGCCTAGCATTTGACACTGGAGAACCATCCCTCCAAAATGCTCATCCCTAGGATAGACCATCTCTCCTGCTATAAGTTTTCTTTAGCTGACAGCTGGCCATATTTCTTTGTGTAAAGTTGAGGACTTGTAAGATTTTTCAGGTCTACTTTGACATGTACATTGGTGTGGTTCTTGTTCAACTCATGATTCGGCAGTCATATCAGTAAAATCTTATAGAGTTAACTTCAAACATTACTGAGAAATATAATCGCACAAACAGCTTCCTGATCCTCTGGCTCTTAGAATCTTTTCTGCACCTCTTCTGCAATGATCTCTGAGTCTTAAATGTGGAGTATTTTGTAGACGTGTCCATTGGTCTAGTTGCCTTCAAAGTAATTGTTAAGGTGTCCTTTATGTTCTTTAACAATATCCTAAATTGTAGTTCACAGTAATATGAGTGCCAATTAAGGAAAGAACATATATCCTGAGTATATTCAGTAATAAATTTTAACATGCCTTGCATACTTTTAAGGAAATCAATCATAAAATATATGACTGTATATTAAACCAGATGTTTTTAATTCCCACTTTACAAACTGTATGTTTGCTACTCTTGTATTTTCAAGTCATTTGTTTCAATACATCATGTTCCATTTTCCTTACTTCCAGCCTTTCAGGGTTTCCACAAATTATTTACAAAGCTCACTAGCTAATTCTTTCAGTCTGTTCTCAACTGAATATTACTATTTAAACTGGAATTCTTCGACATTATCTTATTTATCTGGGTGCTATCAGATGATGTCATCTCACAAACTGAATATATAAAGGAATGATATGGGAAAAAGAATTATCACTACAGCACAGTAACAATTAGAGAAAATCATCTACAATCAGCTTTCATCAATTAACCCTAGAAGCAGCTTCTGTTTGATTAGCATGAGATATATATAAATACATATTTTATACTATTTTAATGAAGAAAACAAATGGAAGCATATGCATAACCTTTTCTGAATCCTCAGGTCAAAATCACAAAACTGCGCTGGCACTGACACTACACACACAGATACCTTCTAGTTAGAACAATTTTCCTCCTCAAAGAACAGGTACACACACCAAAAAAAAAAAAAAAATATGCCTCCTGAACAAATCATCCGATGCAATTCACAGGGTAAAGTATAGATCTTTGTGTTTCAGCGATTTCTAACCTTCTATTTAAGTTCATGGGACCTTTAACACAAGATGTAACACATTGTATAGGAAACAAATCTGGATTGCTCTTCACTTACTGTAAAACGTGCAACTTTGCAATAACAGTTATTTCAACCTCTGTAACTCATGAATAACAAACATGCATGCTTCTCTTATTATATTACATCCCCCAAACCTCTGTGTTTTTTCAAATTAACTGTTAGAAAAAATTAACAGGCTGTGATAAAATTACTTAAATATGTTTTTCCAGAGTACTTGGTTTGATTTTTTTTAAATATTCCTTAGCAAACCCATAGGTACGCAATACAGAATATTTCTTAGTTACTACATCTGAGAATCACAATGCTAGAAAAAATATGGTATATATACTGAACAAAATTGGAAATGCAAGGATATGGTCACTTACCATTCAACGTCTATCTTAGCATTCGTTTCCAAACAAAATTGACCTTAAAAGAGTAAAAACCAATAATTAATATATATTAATGAACATATAAAACATACATTTCATATTAGTGTTCTGATCATTCATTTAACTCCTGGGTATTGGTCCTCCCAACCTTTAATTCCTATCACAGAATGGTAGTAGCTGAGTTTTGGCCCACGATTGCTGGTTCATAGCTAACTTAGTTGGATATTTCTCTGGGATACTGATGGATGGAGGTTAGAGAGAGCATGTGAGGAAGGAGTACCTGACTGAGTTGTAGCATGGAAGTAGAAGGTTTTCTTTATTTTTTTTTTTTTTTAGTTTCTATCTTAAGATAAACTATGCATGGGTCTGGAAAACACAACAGAAATCTATGTGGTCAGCAGTGATACATCAACCTTCTGTCACATTCCTAGCTCTTGGCTCAAATCCAGAGGCCAGATGCTGGAACCTACATTCACCAGGAAACTGTCAGGAGTGAAGGCTGCTTTAGGAGATCTTGACAATGGACTGATCACTTTAGAGAAATATTTGTCTCCCCAACATTAATATACTCCAAGACTCAAAGGAGTGATGTTCAGATCCAGATCTCATCACAAACACAAAATCCAAGCTAAGCTTACACTTTTCCCCACCATTGAAGTGCTGGTGACATAGAAAATTAACATCTTTTCTCCACAAATATTATTGGTTGCATTTCTGATACAGCACTTGTCATTTTTTTTAAAATAATTATGGTCACCACCAACTGAGAAAGCTGCCTGTTTGAGATTAAATTGTATAAATAAATGAACACATATTTTATATCTTATAAAGCCCAAGTACTAGGCAGATTTTTTATTATTCTTTTTAAATTTTATTTTATGTTTTGAGATTATCATATCATTAAATCCTTCTCCTACTCCTTTTTCCTCCTCCAAATTCTCACACATACACCTTCTTGCTCTCTTTCAAATTCATGGCACCTATTTTATTAATTTTTGATAGACCTGTATGTATATTCATATATTTCTAAATATATAAAAACAATCACTCTGTTTGAATAATGTTACTTATATGCTCATTTATAGGGTTGGCCATTGGCCATTTTGTAAGAATAACCAATTGGTTGGTCTTTTCTGTAGAATACTATTTCTCCAGCTCTTGGCATTTCTTTGTTGCCTATAATACTTTGTGTAGCCTTGAGACCTTCCAGACTCCCGATACTATTCATTGTAACATGTCTATTGTGATTTTCTGTGTTAATCTCAAGTTCACATAATAATGTTGCTGAAACTTTTTTGATGCAACTTCTGACATTCACAGATAACAAAAATCCCATAGCAAACACTCTGAACCTCTGGTTTTTACAACCATCTCACATCAGACCTACCTCAGTGAGCCTTAGGTATGGGAATTGAATGTATATGTATTAGTTGCTACTGGGCTCCACTAGTTTGGTTTTCTGCAATGGTTTCCTAGGCAACTACCAAGGCTACTAAAGTTATGAATCCTGGAGGCAAACCTATAACCACCACCTATAGGAGAACCTATAACTCAATCAGAATAATCCTCAGCTACAGTTTAATAATTATCTTTAAGCACACCAATAGGTGTGGTTCTCACTCCTTATCCAGGAATCATCTCTTTGCAACAGAAAGTAATGTGTTATTACAGGGACTGAAGATATTGAGAGATGGTGTTAGAAGTTAAAGATGAGTAAGTGGAAAGAAGTTTACAACTTAGTTGAGTGTTTGAGGTTGACTAATGAATATTTAATAATTTAAACAATACTATTTAAATAACACACTATTAGAAGAGATCAGAAAGTTGATTTTCAGTGAGTAAATTTATAAAGAAAAGCATACAGAGAGAATTCTAGAGCAATGAGAAGACCATAGCTTTAGAGGTGAGATATTTATGAGTTTTCTCAAGAACACAGGAAAATTATTTTGCCTGCCAATTGACTTGCTTACATTTGCTTTACCATTTTTCAATGATGAAAAGATGTTCAGACCTAAAGCACAAGTCAAAATCTTCAGCATAAAATAACACATTTTAGTATAAAGTAATGCATGAGGCATTTAACTTTCTTTCTTCAGTTACCAAATGTTCTTAAAAACTGACAAATGATAGAAGACTTCAAATGGGTTGCACTCCCATGTCAAAAATTTCAAATAATTGTTGAAGTTTGCTGTTTATTGCTGTGATAAACACCATGTGATAAGTGTGACTTGGAGGAAGAATGGGTGTATTTCAGCATCCTTCCTGAAGTCTCTCATGAAGGGAAGTCTGGGCATGAACTCTGGCAGGAACTTGGAGGTGGAGACTGTAAAAAAAAAAAAGGCAGTAGAGAAGTGCTGCAACTTGGCTTGCTTTTGCTCACCTTGTTTTCTTTAATGTTTTTATTTTTTACTTTTCTTATTTAACCCAAGACCATCTATCTTAGAGTTTCTATTCCTACAAAAAACATCATGACCAAGAAGCAAGTTGGAGAGGAAAGGGTTTATTCAGCTTACTGTTCCACATTGCTGTTCATCACTAAAAGAAGTCAGGACTAGAACTCAAGCAGGTAGCAGGAACCATGCAGAGGCCATGGAGAGATGTTACTCATTGGCTTGCTTCACCTAGCTTGCTCAGCTTGCTTTCTTATAGAAAACAAGACTACCAGCCCAGGGATGGTACCACCCACAAGAGTCCTTCTCCCCTTGATCACTAATTGAGAAAATGCCTTAAAGCTGGATCTCATGGAGGCATTTTCTCACCTGAAGCTCTTCTCTCTGTGATAACTCCAGCTTGTGTCAGGTTGACACAAAACCAGCCAGTACAATTGACCCCTTGTCAACTTGACACACAAATATCACTATTAAGCCTCGACCCTTACTTCCTTATTCATCCCCAAGATCTAAATAACTTTAAAAGTCCCACAGTCTTGCATATTAAAAGTTCAATTCCTTTAAAATATGCAATATCTTTTAAAATTCAAGGTCTTTTAAAAATTCAAAATCTCTTAACTGTGGGCTCCACTAAAATACCTTCTTTCTTGAAGAGGGAAAAATATCAGAGCACAGTCACAATCGATAGCAAAATCAAACTTCTACTGTCCAGTGTCTGGGATCCACTCATGATCTGGATTTCTCCAAGGGCTTGAGTCACTTCTCCAGCTCTGCCCTTTGTAGCATACAACTTGTCTTCTAGGCTCCAAATTTCTGTACTCCACTGCTGCTGCTGTTCTTGGTGGTCATCTCATGGTACTGGCATCTCCAAAACACTGCTGTCTTCTGCTGTAAGTAGGCTTCACCAACAGCCTCTCATAGGCTCTCTTTATGGTTCCAAGCCTCAACTTCTTTGCATGACCCCCTCAGTCCTGGGCCATCAATTGCAACTGAGGCTGCACATTCACCAAGGGCCTATTCGAAGCCTCTCACAGTGCGCAGCCTCAGCTGCTCTTCATGACCCTTTCATGCCTTCAAAACCAGTACCACCTGGGTGACTCTTACACATTACCAAGTCCAGCCAGAGCACTAGGTACAACCTTGGCTATCTCTGAAACACAACCTCTTTGTGCTTTCAAAAAACACTTCCCAGAAGATGTCACCTCAGTGATGCTGGTCTCTTCTTAATCACCACTCCAGCTAACCAGCATCAATAGTCCCAGTAATGCAAAGGTTTTGCTTTAGTAGTTCTGGTATCTTGTTAATCACAGCTGATCCTTCATCCCCAGCTAAGTAAAACCACAGATTCTTCACAATCAAAATAGCAACCGACCTGATAAGAGTCTTTAATCTTTCCTCTGAAATTTCACAAGCCAGGCCTCTATCTTCTGCACAGTTTTCAACATTATCTTCAAAGTTCCTATACAACATCCCACAAAGCTCAACACCGAATGGGTCTTCTAGCAAAAATATCCTAAGTCCTTCCACAGTTCTCCCTAAAACATGGTCAAGTTGTCACAGTAATACCCCACTATGCTGGTACCAATTTGTCTTAGTCAGGGTTTCTATTCCAGCACAAAACATCATGACCAAGAAGCAAGTTGGGGAGGAAAGGGCTTATTCAGCTTACTGTTCCACATTGCTGTTCATCACTAAAGGAACTCAGGACTGGAACTCAAGCAGGTCAGGAAGCAGGAGCTGATGCAGAGGCCATGGCGGGATGTTACTTACTGGCTGTCTTCCCCTGGCTTGCTCAGCTTATAGAACGCAAGACTACCAGCTCAGGGATGGTACCACCCACAAGGGGCTGTCCCCCCTTGATCACTAATTAAGAAAATGCTTTACAGCTGGATCTCATGGAGGCATTTCCTCAACTGAAACTCCTTTTTCTATGATAATTCAGCGTGTGCCAAGTTGACACAAAACCAGTACACCATCTGCTTGAGCATGATACCATTCATACGAAATTGGATTCACCCACATCCCTCACTAATAAGCAAATGCCCACATACATGTCTACAGGGTAGTCTGAGGGAGGCATTTTTTTCAATTCCAGTTCCCTCTTTCCAGATGGCCTCAACAAATGTTGACAAAAACAAACAAACAAACAAACAAACAAACTGATCAATGCAATGATAACTTGACTGTATATATGAAGTTCTATTATAAATAAAATGAGGAAATAAACTCATTTTAGTTAATATTTCCAATTAAAATAAATATAAGGAGTGGCAAAATATTCAGTGTTTTGGGAATTAACTGAGTGTCTCTGTAGCTAGTTCTACTTCAAAAATACTTAAAGTGAGACACACATGTGCACGTGAGTTTGAGAGAGAATCACACATGAAGGAGGAGAGAGAGAAATATTTATATAAGTATATATATATATATATATATATATATATATAGAGAGAGAGAGAGAGAGAGAGAGAGAGAGAGAACGCACTATAGTGATGTTCAGAATGTCTGGTGTAAGTCCCCACTATATTGAAGCTCAGAGCACCTGGTGTATGTCTTCACTGTGCAGATGATCTATTGAAAGTTTTGACCTCCATGTGAGCATCATTTCAATTCTTTATAATTTTTACCTTTTTATTTATTTTTCTTTGTGATTCTGCCTTTAAAAATTGCCAGGAGAATTGTGGTTATGAGGTTTAGACTGTTATTCATGAGCCCACAAAACATCTGTGATATACTTTATGGAAAAAAATCGACATTAATATGAGCTTTATACAAGCGTAAAGTATAAATCTGCTTACTGTGAGTCAGAGTGAATAAATCTATGATACACATTAAGTATGATTTCCTCATGCATTAATCAAGATTTGTCATGATCTTTGACTCTGGGTTGATAGGAAAATAATTCAATACTTTTTATAGAAATAGAAGGAATGGAATTAGTATTTGTTAATTCATTGTTTAAATGAATGTTACTACAGCAAACACTGTGACTTTTTGTGGATAGAAGTGTACTTTTGTGCTCCCATGTGTTTTCTTATGTGTGTGTATATGTGTGTGTGTTGGACAGTATACTTCTTAAGTTTCCAATAAGTTGCCTAAAAGTTTCAATTGGCACTTATTACATTGCCAATAGGACACAATTTTTAAAGAAAAGCCTAGTCTCTTCCATTAGAAGATAATAATAGCTAATACATTAAGCATAGTGTTATTTACAAATATTGGAAAATGCTGGACATTTCATTTGTTCAATTTTAGGGTTCTTGTGTTTAGTATTTAAATAAATAAAATAAATCAATTGTTACACTGAGATTCATTACAAGTCAAAATATGAATGAGTGTCTCCTCCAAGATTACTTACAAAGAAGCTTTGTTAAAGAAAAAGAAAGTAATTCTGCCTCAGTAAAATATTCTATTAATATTAAGGATATGGAAGGATTTAAGATGAAACATAAGGAGTTTGGTCTGAAATGCTCTTTATTATCAACTCCATCTTTCTATTTTTGAACTCATCTTCCACAACTGTGGATATTCTGTATAAGGTCCATTGTAATGAAAATTCTTCAGTATAGTTATCTTGTCTTTCAGCTCTTCATAGCCCCAGTCTCTGACAAAACATCTCATTACACCTACAAAATCCTATTTAGTAAATTCAGGAAAATTATCTCATTACACCGAAGTGTCATGTGACTGTGAGATTGGTGTATATATGTTTATATAACATGTAATATTTACAGCATGATATTTATCAATAAACCTTACAAAAATTTTCTTAGATGTGCTTTTGAAAATTTCCAAATTTTTCTTCAGTCTGATCTGAGCCCAGTGTAGTAAAACAATGTGTGAACTTTGGCTAAATAGGATTTTTACATGCTCACTTGACTACTTATTAATAAGAAAGCATTCAAAATTATGAAAATATTCTAACTTTTAGCTTCCTCATATATCCCACAGAGCATACCAATTTTCAGTCTTCAGAGATAATGTCTATGCACATGGCTTGAAGTAGTTATAATGATAACTTTGTGGAGAAGTTATCATTGTCTTAATTTAATAGGATAGAAATCTAGATGCAGCTGGAGGGCCCTGTGTTATCAAAAATGTCTCTGTTATAGGCAATAATTTTAATGTTAATTAGCTCCATCTGGAAGGAAAAGCAGGTGTTGGAATTGATCACTTAAGTACAGAAAGCAAAAGTTGTTTACTAAACTCACCTTAAATTAATTTGAGCTTGTAGTTAAATTGCTTTCAAGTCACTTTTCTCTGAATGCCTTATACCAAATGCTGAAATTGGAAAAAGAAGTTGACCAAGCAGATTCTAATGAAATGTAATAAATTGTTCTGAAAGGTCACCTAAAAATAAAATTACACTTTAAAATTATTCTTTAAAAAGAAAAAAAAATGTAATATTCATTTTTTTCTTCAATAGCACATAGAATTTGGGGAAAAAAACCTTTCCCTTATGTGGTGCACAAATCATTCACCTGCATCAAATTAATACAAGTGCAACAGAAAGGGTAAAATTCTGGGCTTTCTGCCAAACATATGGAATTAGATTCAGCAGCAGGGCCTGGGAATCTGTATATGTACAAATACCCAAGTAGCTTTTCGTCTTGTTCAAATGAAACTGTTATTCTAAAACTAGACAGCTAGTGATTCTCATTGACAATGAGACAAGTGCCTAGAGAGAATGAATGAAGATTGTGGTTTTCTCTGAAACACCAGTGACAATCAGGTGTATCGTGACAATTCAAAAACGAGGATCAAAACTCTCTGTATTGTTTCAAAATTAAACTGTTATAGAGGTAGTGGATAATTAGTTCGTTTGTTCCTACAACTATCTAGTTCCTCCACAAAAAGCCTAGATCTCTTAACCTTCTCTTCATGTTCTTCCTTAGGCATCTGATTTGGTTGTCATCTTACAAAGTAAGGCTAAGTAGCATTGACATCACACGAGTACACAGAAACAGAGGCTTTGTGCATGAACCCTAGAAATCTGCTTTTTAGCAATGTATGCCATAAGGTCTTCAAACCATTGTGTTTCCTTTACTGGTCGATTTTTTTAAATAGTCAACCACTCTGCACACATCATGTCCATGAAAAATAACAACAGAAGTACCACAACTGTCTTTTTTTCCCACCAGACAGAAAATGGTCCGAGGCAGTCATAAAGATCTCAAAAGAAAAGACAAAGAAATATCCATTTCTTGCCTCTCATTATTCTTCTGAAAGCTTTGTGTTTGTGACCAAACTTATCTTGATGCTAAATAACAACCTGAGTTTAAATATCCTCACCATTCTTTCAAGTTAAATAATACACAGAAGTCAAATGGCGAAGTCAGTCAGACACCTGCTGAAGAAGCCAAGAATCAAACTGTGAGCATCTGGCACATCCATACAGCTCAGGTTAAATTTCCACTTTTCCCATTGTCTCCAGATGTTTCCACCTCTCAAGCATCATCTAAGGAAGCTAAGAACTTCATTAAGTCACACCATGCCCCTACTATAGAATGAGATTATTGCTTGGCTTAATTTCTTGCCAAGACTAAAATAAAGATATATTGGCATTAGATCATTGTGTTTCTACCATTCCTGTTTGATCTATTCAAAGTCTAATCATGCCCATGCTTCCTAGTGCCAAAGCTTCCTGTTGTATGAAAATAAAAGCAGCAGAAGCAGAATCTGCTAGGCTTCCTAACTGTAAATGGGAAATAACATTATAGCTCTTTATCATGAAGGAAATATCTTGAAATGAGAGGCAATTAGTGAAAGCACATAACGTTCGAAAAATCATATGCTCATAATGGATTAAAAGTATTTTTTTTCCATGTACAGGTTTTCAAGTAGTTATCGATGAATAAAAGTGTTTTATATTTTATACCATAATCAATACTGTCTTCATATTTACTCAATGTAAATTGTTTTGAGGTTTTATTGTAAATATTTGTCTTGTTTTGAATTATGAGTGTATGTGTGTGTGTGTGCGTGTATTTAAAGATTTGTTTTGAATTATGTGTGTGTGTGTGTGTGTGTGTGTGTGTTTGTGGATATATATACAAGTGTAGTTGCCATCAGAAACCAGAAGATGGTGGAAGACCAGAAACTCCTGGTGCTAGAGTTTCAAGCATCTGTGAGCTGCCTTATGTGGGTGATGGGAAGAAGACTTGGGTCTTCTGCAAAATCAGTATGTATTCTTAACTACTGTGTCATCTCTCCAGGATATGTGCATGTACACATGCATGTGCATGTGTGTGTGTGTGCATCTGTGTGTATGATTATATTAGGTTTTATTTAACAAATTTCAAACATAAAACCTGTATCAGTGCAGGATGAAGGATAATTTTCAAACTGTCCTGATTATCAAATTATTCTAAGGTGCATTTAGAAAGCTGTATTTTTTACTGTCTTCCCTGGACACTTACTGAGGTCTGGGTAAGAATTTCAAACATATTATATACATTAAGTGATATGACAAGGATTTTAGAGAATTACATAGGAAAATATAATGGCAATATTATTGAAAATACTGCCATTGCTCAAGACATTTAAAAACAAAATATAAGCTTAAAGCAAACAATTTTCATATTTTGTCTAATAAATTCTAAAATCTTAATGAAGGAGATGAGTTTATTCATTTTGTATGGTGTTTGTTAAAATACATTGGATCAATACATGCTTAGCTGTTTTTTCTTTATCTTAAAATATATGGAAGAAGTACAATTATTCCTAAAAAACAATAAATGTCCTTTAAAGATCTCAATACAGAGAGATTAGGTTGTGATATACTAGTAATGAATTAGACTGTGAACATCAGTATGTAATGAATATGTCTTGCCCCTTCACAGTGAAGGTCCCAGGATAAACAGCTGAGATTGGTAAAATGAGAATAAAAGGTCTACTCCATATGGTTACTGAATAAACTAGCTATCATCTTGTGGCTATACTATTGGGTCTTGAAGCCTATTCCATGATGAAAGAACTAGAAAGTTTAGGCTGAGTTTCTGGTTTGGACATCTCTCCATTTCAAGGAAAAATTGATACATAGCACTGTATTCCACAGTTCACCACCCAAGGTCGACAAATGGTCCAGTCTAAATGAAAATAAGCATAAAGAATAGAGTCACATATATGGAATATTATAAGCCTAATGTCGTGGTCTAGGTCTATTTTATAACTAATGACTGTCCTATATAATGACTTATTTGTAAATAATGTCAAATAACAGAGGAATCTCAGAAGGAAAAAAAAGTGAGGAATATCATAGACTTGAACTTTGCCTCTAGAACATTATATTCACTGAAGATGGCAGTGGGACCTCAATAAGTTACAAGGATCATACAGTGAAAAGATTCAATATGCAATACATGGTCAATTGCAGAGAACTGAGTGACTTTGGTAATCCTGGCATGTATGAAAGAAATTGGATATATGGGGATTATAAGATTATTAGACATCTAGAACTATGCAGCCGGACTAACATTATTTAAATGTTTAACCATAAAAAGACTTGACACATTTTTTTTATTGAAATAAACATGTAATTTTATACATATTTAATGAAAATACAAATGTAAATTTAAAAATTTTGTTTCTGATGCTTCCATTGTCAAGCACGCTGCCAATTACTCATGTACCCTGATAAATTTTTATTGAAAAATATCCCTTTCAGATAAGCATTATTCTCCCTTTACAGACAAGATCAGAAACATAAGCAAACAGGTTTATATCACACAATTACTAAATGTCAAAACTACAAAACAATGACAAGAGTTTGTGAGCCCTGACTGAGTCTCTCAGAGCTGAGGACAGAACATTATGTGTATGTTTGGAATGAAGAGGGTATCCATTGCCAAACTTGGACCACCTTTCTGCCCTGGACAGAATTAAGAACAGCTCTCCAAAGTAGCTCTTCAGGCTCTCTTAATGAAGTCATCATCTAATCACTCCTAGAGTCAGCAAGCCTGTTTCACTTATGTCTAACATTTCTGCACTACAGGACCATGGACATGTAAAACAAATAGGCAACTTCACCAAGGCTTTAAACAGCTCTACTCTGCCTTTTCCTTCCAATTTCACGAGAATCGGCAGCTAATTATCAGCTCATTAGCAACATTGATAAACCATGTGACAAAAACAAATGCTGCTGGAACAGAGAGGACAGAGCTTTCAGATGAATATGAAATGGAATGTGCAGCTACAGCCAAATCAGTGAAGTAGTTTCCTAGGATTTCGGTTTGATCTGATGTGTGATGAGTCATTTGCTCACTCTGACATCTTTCTCAAGCTATGTAGTAGTTTGGAGGGTGAAAAAAAAGCAGGAAAATCCAATAGTTTTCTCTAAAGAATTCATGATGCAGAAAGTGATTAAGAAGTGTGCACATTCTATTTGTAAATGAGTTTCAAGGTGCAGGAATATGATATTTAATAGGAAAGCACAATGTTAGGTAACATACACCATCATCACCACCACCACCACATACTTGCTACCTAGAATGCTATTAAAATAGATGTAACATATACAGCCAAGTAAGTACACACAAAGCTTTGATATGAATAAAGAATGAAGTGGAATATATTAGAAAACTTTATTTCAAGTGACTATAATTGTGGTGAAAATTTTCACTTTTTTTTTTCAATTAAAAACATTACTCTCCTTTTCAAGAAAATCTTGATTTCTCTCAATGCACAGGCTCATTATATGTTTCTGTTCACTTGATGGGCCTACACAATATCTTATCATTCTAAGACTGTCACCTTACTAATTCCCTCCATCTGTACCGTTCTTTGTCACACTTCAAGACATCATCATAACATCATTAAATGTTAAAAGCAAAACAAAAGAAAACAAAATGAACAAACAAACATCAGAAACATAACTTTATTTTACACTGGCTAAATTAATCCCAGCACAATTTTGCTTAAATTAAACTCATTATATCACATAACACAGATTTTATTCTATCTTCAAATATCTGTTTTCTTTTATTTTTGGTTTCAAATTTTTATTTTATTTTTTATTTTTAGATTTGGTCTAACTAAGTGGCAGATATTCTATCATTATTTTGGTATCATTGATAGCTAATAATGTCTAAAGATATACCATGAAATTAACAAATTATTAAGTGAACTAAAAAAGATTAAAAACATGACTGTTATACAAACTCAAATATACAATGGTAATGTGTGGGTGACTCAGTAGTGCTTATATAACATTAGATATTTTGTGTAAACTATTCATACTATATGAACTAAAAATATATTTTTGATTTGAAAGAAAAGTCCCCTTTATTGTTTAAATTTGGAGTGCTATTGACAGGTAATTGGTACTGAAGGTTCAAAGCTCATCAATTGCTTGGTTTATTGATTAGTTCATTCTTGATCTAATATTAGGGAATGCATCTGATCAAATTTAATAGATCACTATGCATTTGACAGTATATCTAGTCACTACCTTCTTTCCGTTTCTGCCCCTCTTTCTCTATTTTTTCTCTCCTCATTTCATCTCTAAATATCCACTCTTTGCCTGGGATGAGGTGAGGAGCCTTTTGCTGCCATACCCCCTGGACAAGATGATGTTCTTTCTTACTATGGGCCCACAGCAATAAATCCAGAGACGCATAGACAGAAACCCTGAGGAAGACCATCTCCCCACATTCAAATAGTGTCTTGGGCATTTTGCCACATGAGTTTTTTTTACAGTATGCTTTTGCAAAGATATTAAACTTAACAATAAAACTTAAAATTCTGAATTTTCTTAAGGACAGATTAAAATAACAAATACAAACAACTGCTTGGTCATTACAAATAAAACAAGAAAACAAAAATGGGGCTTAATACATTGATAGCATGAAGAAATTTGAGTTGTAAAAGGAGACTAATGCCCATATTTTCAGCCTCTGAGTAACAAAATGGTAATATGGGTCTCTCACCTCTTATTTCAATGTTTTGTTAGCTGAGTCTTCCTTTCAATTTACTTGATTCAGTTACGGGGATATTTTCTCCAAATAACTGGATTCTACTAGCTAGAGAATCCAGGCCAAATGATATGAAGAACTGATTCCATTAGATTTCAAACAGCATCTAACTAGCAATGTTTTACACATATTTCAACTCTCTTGGCTTTATGATGGCATATAAAAGGAGGAAAGAAGAAAAGATTGGTGGTTTACAAAATGAGGAATCAGGCGGTGTTACTGAGATAGAATGTGATTATCAGTTGGATCTTACCTTCAGCAAAAAAAGGAAGAGACTTTAAATTAATATTTTATTAACTCTGAGACTTAGAAATGATGAAAATCATAAATCTTAGTGCTTGTATCATTATTACTCTTTGAACGTTTCATACATGTATAAAATGGATTTCATTTATTTTCATTCCTATTATCATTTTTTATGGTTGCTCACTCTCTTGCTGAAATTGTTCTTCCAAAGTCCCTTCCTACATCCATTTCTTCTTTTTGTGTGTTACCAAACAATTTTAATTATAGTTGTTATCTTAAGCATAAGAGGATATTTCTTTACCAAGGCATGGGAGACTTACCAATGACTACACTACTGAAGAAAATAGAATACTTCCTGAGGAACCATTAACTATCAATAATAGTAAAGGAGCAGACAACACTGTCATAAAAAATTGAAAATCAAGAAGTTCAGCCTTTGCCTACTTAAAGCCTTCACACCTACTGACTTTTGTTTAGAGTACTGAAAGATACTGTCCATGCTACCAACAGAGAAAGGTGCAAACCATTTCATCTACAATGGTGACCTTCATGCATGATGTTCTAGTGCAATAGTTGTCCAATGATTGTAGGACTGACTTAGCAATATCTATTGAATTTAAGACCTATGCCATGAGATGAAATCCATCTCTGACACTGTTCAAGTGGCCAGCAAAACAAAACAAAACAAAACCAAAAATCAAATCAAACAAAAACAACAAAACCAGTCTAGACAGAGACCTATGGAGAACCAAATACTACTGTTCTACTAAAGGGACATAGCAATAAAATGGCCCCTAATAACATTCTGTTACATGAATATATCAGTATCTTTCTCAGCCATCATAAAAGGTGCTTTATTCTAAAATAGATGGAAATAAATAGGAACACACAGCTAGACAGTGTACAGAGTGTGACAATATTTTCAAACGTACTCTAAATGGGAAGTTTCAATCACTACTCTCCCTTCCATATCTAAGGAACCCTGCTGGGGGCAGAAAGATGGTTAAAGTCAGGGGATGGAGAACACCAAGGGAAAGAAAACACCCTTTTTACACAGCATGACCAATGTACATATGAACTCACAGATTGTGGCACCAGGCACAGGACCTGCACATGTTTGTGTCTGATAGAGTTTCACTGCTGAGAATGGAAGTGAACATAAACTTTTATCCCTAACCCCGAAGCTATCTCTATCTCTACTTGATAATGACTTCCAATTGGAAAAAAAAAAAATTAGTTTTCTTCAAGGGAGTCTAACTGGGTATATACAAACCACTCCAAGGCCATGTCCAGCAGTAGATGTCCAACACTAAAGAATTCCAATTATATTTTTAGAAGGGGGAGAGAGAGAGAGAGAGAGAGAGAGAGAGAGAGAGAGAGAAAATGCTTTGGCCATTTTTCTCTTTTTCCTTTTTTTCTTACTCTACAGTTCATTTGCATATGAACTATAGGTTCTGATTTTGGGTTTGTATGAGATTTCTGATTTTACCTGTGTTTTTTCCCTTTATTTCCTTTTGGTTTTTGAAAAAACATGGATTTAGGTGGGAGGGGAGATGGAGAAGATATTGAAGAAGTCGAGGGTGGTGAACCATAATCAGAATATATTGTATGAAAAAAAATTATCTTCACTAAAAAAGGACTATGAAAAAGGTAATCAAAATGGAACTGTTTTAGTCTTTGAATAGTTACCTAGAGTAACAGACTATGAAATAATCATGGTGATCAAATTCCTCACAAGGCACACATAGAAGAGGAGGGAATTTTTCTGGCTCACAGTTTAAGTAGTTGCAGTGTATCCCAACAGCTAAAGTGTCTTTGTAGTGACAAGAGACTGTGGTGTGTTTTGACCACTCTTGGAGTAGGATGAGGAGAACTCTGTAGGAAGCAAGCATGGCATGTGATATCCAAAGTTCATATCTGGTGACTGAAGTTCAAATATTAATCCTAATAGGTCCTAATCCCTACAATCCCAAAACAACCATACCAACTAGTGACCACATATTCAAAATTAAGAGTCTATGGAGCATTTCAATTCCAAACTAGAACAATGTCTTTTATAGGATGGAAAAAACAACCATTCTTTAGATAAAATAAGTCTTCTTAAAAAATAGTATGTTACTTATAAATATCACATAAAAAAGGTTCCCAAATCTCTTTTTGTGGTTTGGAATTCAAGGCAGCCCTGTAAATTAATGTGCAACTTACTGGGGGGAAAAGGTGAAATAAAAATTATCATTTATCTGAATCAGTAGTATGTACAGATACAGCAGTTAGCTGATGTTTGAAATGGTGGTCATTCTGTGATAAACATTCTATATGTAGATAAAATTAACAAGGAATATTACAACAGATAAGGAGGAAAGATGATGCTAATTGAAAATTGACTGATATATAAGTTAACTAAGTCTACTATTCCACAGTAGATGAGAGAGGGTCATAAAACTCAATTTAAAGAAAGACTTTGGCAAGGATCTGTACAAATGTTGAAAATTTAAGAGAAAAGATGGGGAAATGCTGTTCTTTTTTTAGGTTTGTTGCTATAGTCAAATACTAACCAGGATCAACTTGGAAGAAGTGAGCTTTTAGTGGCTTATACTTCCCCTAAATAGTCTATCATTGAGAGAAGTCAAGATAGTAATTAGATCAAGAATCTTAGGCAGTTTTTCTTATGCCATTCTTTCTACATAATTGTTCTTTAAAATCTGCTTTGTTTTTACTGGTCTCTTAAAAAAAAAAAAAAAGAATCTTGGGCATAAAAGCAAGCAAAGACCATGTAGGAGCTTGCTTACTCATGAATCCTGTTCAGCCAACATTTTTATTAGCCAGGCCCGTCAATACACACAGGTTAGTCCCCACATGGACTGGGAACCTCCTACATTAATAAGTAACATAGAAAATTCCCCTAGAGACATATGTCTACAGACAAATTTAACTGAGGCAATTTCTCAGATAGAGTCCCTCCTTCCCATTTATTCTAGGTTTGTTTTAAGTAAACAACTGAGGCTAACTGTGTCAATGCCAATCCTTGATTGGTCAACTGTCAACTATGATGGATGATAACGATAGCTTTAATACAGAAGATGAAATCCCAACTGGGATTTGATGCTTTATTAAAAAGCTATACAAGGTGTTATTACAAGTTTAAGAAACTTTTGAATTGATCAATATTTATATATCTTTTCTTTCATCTTCCTTAAAGTATGTCACATCAACCTTCATCACACATTCCCGTCCATTAGTTTCTTGGCATTTCCAGGGCTACCCTGCTCTCATAGTCTAACATGCTTTAAACATGAAGTTTCAAAGATAAAAAAGACATCTTTGAAAATCTTAAGACAAATTGTCTGTTGTTATATAATGTACCTTTACATGCATATAATAAAATCAAGTAAGAAGAAATGAAATTTCTCCTTATAAAGTCTCTCTTTTAACAGCAATATACATGGAAATTGTTGGTAACACCCTTTTCTACTTCCTTATGAATAGAATTGGAATGCTTTATTAGTCTGTGTCAATGTTTCTTTTAATATCCAAGTAAGACTCATTGGTATTCATGTATACAAAAGTAGAAAGTGAGGCTTAAGATGGGTAGAAACCTGGTCCATAGCACAAGTGACACAAGAGGGATTTGAACCACTATAGTTAACTTCGATGTCTTAATTATATTATCGCTTTCACAATGTTACTGCTTAAGAATCCAACTGGGAGACTACTTACATTACTTTCAAAGGAGAGGGAACCACATTTATCTTGAAGTGACTGCTGCTTTTGAAGAATCAGAATTTATTCACTATGTAACAGACAAGCATTTCAGCCAAGGAATTTGGTCTAAATTTGAACTTTGCTTATAAGTAGCTGGGTAACTTAACCTCTCTAAGTTTCTGTGAAGCCTGGATGATGGTAAGGTTCAGGAGGTTTTGTGGGGCAAGAAACTTTAAAACGTTGCCTCAGAATTCAGAACAATGTAAGCATTCAATTATGTTGATTCCTCTCTCTACTTCTCGAAAAATAGAATATTAAAAATCTCTGTGGCAATACTATCTAATGCTCTGCACTCTCCTTGGAGCAATGTGATGTAAATAAATCTCAACTACTTAGAAGTTATTTCAAGGTCAAGCATTTAACAGTAAGTCATTACTTATGTTTTTTCTTTTAGTAAATGATTATCAGAACAAATCATTATGTGACCTTTTCTTGGCTACAGTGATCCAATAAAACTTACATTAGCCAGAGTTTCAGGTACATTAGTCTAATGTGCTTTCAGAGATTGCCTAATCTGAGCAGTGTAATAACTTTGTGTGAAAAGCATAAAGCATGTAATATATAATAAAATTTGGACTTTAATGAGCCATCTTGGCATACTGACTCAGACTATAATTCAATGCTAGGAATCCCTTAATTAATGAATTAAGCCAGCTGGCCTCTACTCCTCTCTCTCTCTCTCTCTTTCTCTGTCTCTACTACTTCCTCAACTCCTCTCTCCATAACCCTAAATAAACTCTATTCTATACGAAAAACCTTATTATATACTAAGAAAACTTAGTGTATTCTCTAAATGCTACATGTGACTATAGTAACCCATATTTTGTATTTTACTATAAGACCAATTTTAAATGAGTCTTAAGTGATCTTGATTATGAAATTATAGAAAAATTAAAAATTAAGTACAAAATTAAAAGACATTACTAGTTTGTTTACTTTCTAGAACACTCATTTCCTGAAAATATTAGTATATATATATTTTTTCCACATAAAACATGAATAAAATGCTGAGATTCTTTACTGAAAGATTTCATGAGCATTAGACCAGTAGACTAATTCAAGGAATAGTCTCTTCTTACTTGTATCTAAAGCCTTAAAAAATGCTTTGTGCTACATTTATTATCCCTGTAGTCTTTTGAATCTTTATTGTATTTCCGTTTATGCCTGCCATAGCAATTGAGTCATCAGGAAGAGAAACTTCTCACACATATGTGCATTTTTCCTGACCTTCTACTCAAGGATTTCAGTGTATGATTGATGAAATGGTACCGAATGAACAATAGAATTCCTTAATCTGTGCTAAAATATTTCCTTAAAATATTATATGGTTTATATTGACAATATCAGAACTTTCATACCTATTATGTTATATTAAAGATGTGCAAACTCTTCATATAATATTGCCATGTCTTCATTTCTAAGACACATGCTTGGAAAAAATGCTTCTTACAGTCAATACTGCAAATATAGTTGTTAAACTATAATGCAATAAGCATTAACACCCACCAGAAACAAAAGTAGTTTACCACCTGTTAAAAGGGAGCCATGCAATAGAAAAACAAATACACTCTACAGATTGGGAAAATATCTTCACCAAGCTTATACCTAATGGAGGGCTAATATCTAAAATTTACAAAGAACTCTAGAGGTTAGACACCAACAACCCAAATAACCCAATTAAAAAATGTGGCACATAACTAAACAGAAAATTCTCAACAGAGGAATCTCAAATAGCTGAGACACATTTAAATAAATGTTCAAAATCCTTAGTCATCAGGGAATGCAATTCAAAACAATTCTGAGGTACCATCTTACACCCATCAGAATGGCCAAGACCAAAATTTAAGAGTTACCACATGCTGGCAGTTTCTCAGAAAAATTGGAATAATTCATCCCAAAGACCCAGCTATACCACTCCAGGGCATATACCAAAAATATGTTCCAACATCCCACAAAGGCACTTACTCAACTATGTTTATAACAGCTTTATTCATAATAGCCCAAAACTAAAAACAACCTAGGTGTCCCTTAGCTGAAGAATGTATAAAGAAAATATGGTACATCTACACAATGGAATAGCTATTAAAAACAAAACATCATGATTTCTCAGGCAAATAGATGGAACTTGATACTAACATCCTCAGTGAGGTAACCCAGTCCCAAAAGGACATGCATGGTATGTCCTCACTTATAAGTTGATCTTATCTATGAAACGTGGGTACCATGTTACACTGCACAGACCCAAAGAAGCTAAAAACAAGAAGGAAGGCACAAGTGAGGAAGGCTGAATCTCACTTAGAAGGTGAAATAAAATTGTCATAAGAGGCAGATGGAGGGAGGGAACTAATAGGGAGTTAGGACAGAGAGGGGAACGTGGGTCTGAGGATCAGGTGTGAGGTAGGAAATGAGAGATAGCTAAATAGTCATAAAAATGAATGGAAGTTCGCAGCTGAAGGTGGCAAGAGGTGGGGGGTCATCTCAAGTATGTGACAGAGACCTCAGATAAGAGAGGCACCCAAGAATCAGTGGGGTGGTCTTAGCTGTGACTCACTACATTGGGGATATGGAAACTATAGCCAAGCAGAAACCCCAGTGGAGCGACTGAGACACCAACCCACCCACAAAATTTTCAACCCAGAATTTATCCTGTAGACAAGAAATGCAGGGACAGGGTATGGAGCAGAGACTGAGGGAATAGCCAACCAATAATAGGCCTAACTTGAGACCCATCTCATGGGCAAGCACCAATTTTTGACACTATTAATGATACATTGTTATGCTTGTAGATAGCGTCTAGAATGGCTATTGTATGAGATACTCCACCCAGCAGCCGACTCAATCAGATGCAGGCACCCACAGCCAAACCATGGATGGAGCTTGAGGATTCTTATGGAAGAAGTGGAGGAAAGATTGTGTGCCCTGAAGAGGATAGGAACTCTATAGAAAGACCAACAAAGTTAACTAACCTGGACTGCTAGGGCTCTCAGAGTCTGAACCACCAAACAAAGAACATACATGAGCAAAACATAGGCCTCGGGGCAGATATGTAGATGTGCTATTTGGTCTTCATCTGGATCCTGAGAAACTGGAACAAGGGCTATCCCAAAAGTTGTTGCCTGTATGTGGGATATGTTCTTCTAGCTGGGCTGCCATGCCTGACCTCAGTGGGAGAGGAATTGTCTAGCCTTGTGGAGACTTGAAGTACTAGGGTGGGGGAATTCACAGAGTGAGGGACACCTGCTCCAAGGTGAAGGGGAGGATGGAAGAGGAAAGGACAGTGGGAGGGGCTGACTGGTAGGGAGACAAAGAGCAGGATGTAAGGTGAATATGTAAAAAAATTAAATTTAAAACAAAACCAAAACAAAGAAATGACTTAAAAACAAAATAAAAGGGAGACATAAATTAGAAGGAAACTGGTTTATTAGTGATTGCTATTAATGAATTATTAGTGAATATTACTTTGGAGTGCTTGCCATATGGAAAGTTTCAGAAAATGAAATATATAGAATCTATATATTTTGTAGTTCTTTCACAAGAAATTCAACTATCAGACACCTAAACATCAGACTATAGAAAATTCTTACATATATTTTTTAGATGGGGCTGTAATATAGAAAGCATTCTAATAACTTCAAAGCACCTGGACTTCAGTTGTTATAGAATGGATTTAGCTCTTAAAGGAAAAACAGATTTTAGATAGAGCTATTAATGTTCACTTACCTCTAATGTCACTACGAATAGCTATAACAGGTGACTATTTTTTTCTACCTAAACACATTTCATGACATTTTATTGCAAAGAAAACCACATGAATATAAATACTTCATACCAAATCTTTAAATTTATATCATATAGTAAATAAATATCTACATATATTTGAAAGAACTACTACCTTTATAAATCTCGAGTGACAAGAAAAAACATTTATAGTAAACTCTGACAAAAAACCATCTGCTTCAGAGAATTCAACATTCCTTGTGACTTTAGATTTTATACTATCTAAAGCCCAGTGAAAATAAATATATACATTTGACTTCGAAGACATTTGAAACATTTTAGATACATTAAACCAAATTAGGTGAAGATGAATATCTAAGTCACTGACTCCACTTTTCTATATAGTTTTTATAAAGAGATTTGTCATGAAGAAGGCAGTTTATCATTTAGTTATATATTCTTTCATGATGTGCCTTTTATACTCAGGCCCCAAGCTAACCTGATCTAGCCTTGTTTGGTTCTTCTGCTGTAGAAAACTACTTATCTACCTCCAAGTCCTATGGTAATGAAATGAAGTAAATGAAGTAGTGAGGTTCCACACTGCTCATCTCTCTCTCTCTCTCTCTCTCTCTCTCTCTCTCTCTCTCTCTCCTTTTCCCTCCCTCCCCCCCCTCTCTGTGTATATATAGTAGATGATCTTATTGGCTAATACTATAGTACTGAATACTTAAATTTATACTATGTCATACATTTCCCTAAAAGAGGTACACAATAAATCTCCTTAATGTGAAGCTCATATCTTTCATTAAAGTATAATATTGGTATTTTTTTGTACCCTTTACAGTTCCTTGAAACAGTGTTCCTCTGCCTCTCAACATGCTAATTCATATCTGTGTCATCACCATGAAAAAAGGGGTCCATCCTTATTGTTCATCATTTGGAATGTTGATGTGTCAAGTTTTATCAATGTTGATACTTGTATTGCCAACAAGAACTTAGAAATGCTCTTACCATTCACTGTGTTGTAACAGAAAACAGGCATAATTAGACATGTTTTTACTTTTGGTAAACCTAGCTAAGATATATAACTGGGTTTTACTATAACTCATAGTATTTTTGTGAAAAATAAGTGAGTGTGAACTAGTCCTAGTTGAGGGTGATAGAATTAACTGTTTGAAAACATTATTATGAATGCTATGTAGACTTGACTACACTTCATCTTTGATCTTTTAGTTTATAAAGTATAGAATGAGAAAATAATGGGTAACCATCCAACAGAAGTTCCATGTAGTAACAAACATATTATACATATATAATTACTGAAGAACTGAAAATATTACATAATAAAGTTAAACTTATTGGTCTGTGTTGCACTAAGAATGCATGTATCTGTCTCCTCTGCAAATATGAATTCCATATGACAAACAAAATTGCCCAACTTGGACAGAAAAATGTTCTAAAAACTCCTAGTTAGCTCTAGTTGACTTTTGTGTGTTACACTCACAATTGTCAACAGAATAAATTGTATTAGGGTATTTCAAACAATGGTATAAATAATGACCATGTCAAGAGAAAATGCAACCTTTAGCCATGCATGTTTCAGAATATTTAATTCCAAGTAGAAGCAATTGGAAATTTAAAGCAGAAAACAGAACTTTCTAGAAATAACATTAAATAAAATGGAAGAACTTTAAAGATATGTAACAGAAACCCTGAAGTCATTACATGACTCTGGTGAGGGTCTACTCTTGGGAATGTATCAGGGCTGTAGGGAGCAGAAGAAAAGGAATGGGTAAACGAGAGATTGCAGATATTCTTCTCAAAGTCTGTTTGTTTTGTTTCTGTAAAAAGTTGTTCTTTTTTTTTCCAATTAACCTTGGAACTTGAGAGACTTTTAGCAATGGTAAGTTAAGGGAAGTCCAGTTTTATGTACATAAATAACATAAGCTGTGTTATTTATGAGCATCTCACTTGATATTCATAAAATATGAAGTTACGTTTTCCAATTAGAATTAATTGAACCATCTTCTATACTATTTTATGATTTTCACCATGATAAAATAATATGATTGGGATATAAATCTCTATGTTAGCTGCTGAAGCTAACATTCCATATACATCTTCATTCTCTCTTAAGAGACCATACTAAAGAATTAAAGAAAAAAAATGAGTGTGTGTGTATGTGTGTGTGTGTGTATATATATATATATATATATATATATATATATATATATAGTGTGTGTGTGTGTGTGTGTGTGTGTGTGTGTGTGTGTAAAAGTATATAGTTAGGACTATTTGCTCAGATGTGACATTACCCTAGTGATTGCCCACATTAACAATTAACCAAGATAATGCACTACTGACTTGAGTATACAAATGTGATAGAGCTATTTTCTCATTGGAAGATTCCATTTACCTAATCATTCCAGATTTTCTCACGTTGGGAAAAATACTAGCATGCCCAGTACACCAGGGTAGACATACCATTGGAGTTTTTAATACATATTTAATATACAATATCTCTCCCTATCCCAATCCCAACTGTAGTTCCAACTTAGATAATGTAGTGTGTTTGTATCTTTTTGTCAGTTTTGCATGTTCTTTTACTCCATATTAAACCTTTAGATCTCACCCATCAGTTGACATACCAGGCCATTCTTAATTAAGTAACCTTGTACAAAGATAGAAATAATTGTATTCAATAGTATACCTTTGAATACACTAGTTTTAAATAATGTTCAAGTATTTGTTTCTCTCCATGTATTTATAAAATTTTTTCTAGATATTTCTTTGTGAACCTTGACATAGTTATCTCAAGAAAAACAATGAATTGACAGAACACTAAAATTTCAAATGGGGTTTTCCTTTTTAAATAGGAGAAGTTGATGGTTTCTGTGCACTTAATTATTAATTTATATTCTATTTCATATAATATTTAAAATAATCTCATCTGAGCCACATTACTATACCATGTTATCTATGACAGAAGTAATGCTGTTAACATCAAATAGCAATTGATACAAATAGAAGTTATATCCGTTTTCTCTGACCTATGATTTCATGTTCAATTCATTCCACATTATTTTTTGAGATATTCCATTTAAAAGAACATGCTTTGAAGCAACATTGTTAACACTTTTACTCATATGTTGACAGAACACAATTAGTGTTGATCAGATTTAATTATGAAACCACTTTGACAGCCATCTCAAAACTAATACTTTCTCTTATTACAAAGTGTAGGAATCTAAGTGAGCAAAAAGATGCTGAGAACTTATTCTCTTGAGGCAATGGCAACAAGTAGGGGTGACAAGGGGTGAAAGCAGATCCAGTTTTAATTGACTTCATGGTCTTACCCAAGAGGCCAAACTGCCCATGTCATAATTTTCTTCATACCGAGAAATTACATAATTTATAAATTATGATGCTGCACAGTAATCCACTAAAAGCTTTTGCTTACAAACCTGGAGCTTGGCACACCAAGCCATATACTTATTTTTATTTATGTTTTTTTCATTATTTAACTATTAATTTTTTGTCACAGACAGATTACTAGGAATTGTTATGGACATTGATAGGGAAGTTAAAAAAACTCTCGATGTCTAGATGATGAATATTTATAATGTATTTATTTTTATATTCATTTATTAGAATGCCTATATATTGAGGCAAAATGCTAGAATCTAAGCACAGGAATAGATTGCTTTATTATAGTATTCTCAAATTTATTAATCTCTGTGGCACTGAGTCCCAAATTGGCTTTTGTATAAGAATTAATAGGATTATTTTCTTAAATGCAACTTTTCAGAGTTTATCACTGATTTAGAATGTCTGGAATAAAATGCAGTTACAATAGTGGCTTCTAAATTAATTTTGACACTAAATATGACAACAAGCTTTTGTATCATATAATCTCAGCTAAGCTTTTCCCAGAATTCTTTTCATTTTTGTGGTTCTGCTTAGTTACACTGCATTTTGGTGGTATCGTCTGTTGGCTATATTTTTTCATAGATGTTGTAAGAAAGAAAGTAAGTGGCAAATACTTTCCTTTTGCCTTCATAAGGTCACTGTATGACACTAGGCTGTCAACATTCCCTTTACCTGTGACTAACTTGCTAGCAGATTTTCCCTGGTGTGGTAAAGTAGCAGGGAGGTTTGCAGATGCACAATTGTCTATGGAACTTAGTTTTAAACTTCCACTTTGTAGGTCATCTATATAGTTCATTCCCAGTTAAAAGATACCAACAACTATCTTTGTAGAATAATCCCAACATTGATGTTCAAAGTTTAAATTGATAATCGATATAAAGAAAAAATGACCTTGAAGCTTCCAGATTTTCTATCGAATATAGTATTCTCTCAGTTGTCTGCTCTATTGACATGGCTCCAAAACAAAGATTAATAAATCAATAGTTTAGGTAATGTGTTTCCATGGCTCAACGAATTAAATTCCTAGAATTAATCTTTGTATGCATATTGTGATTGTGTGTCCACATGTAAAGGTATGATTACAGTTATATGTACATACATGTCTATAACAAAATGCATGTGCACACAGATACACAAGCAATCACACACACACACACACACACATGTACATACATATAATCATTATCCATGTATCCAAAAATATCCTAACAGACCTAATTTCCTAATTTATGCATCAATGATATAGAACTGCATACAATTAGTAATTTAACAGGCATAAAATTTTAATGATGAATTTCCTAAATTAGATGTATGTTCCTTTTTGTTGGTCTGCTGATCTAGTTTTGATATTGGTATTTCTATGTGCATATATGTGAACATACATACATGCACACACACACACACACACACATACACACACACAAACATGCAACGATTAATTGTAGAAATTTTATATTCTAAATGGGAAGAAATGAGAATGTAATACTACTCTTTAGGTACCAGTTACACATGAGGTGCACAGATATATGCAGGCAAGATACCCACATATATAAACTTGTGGTTTTCAAAAAAGAGTAAGCAATCTATGTAAGTTACAGCTTATTTTCATGGGCATCACAGTTTTACTGCCACATTGAACTTCTCAGAAGGGGAGAATGATAGAAGAGCTTTTGAAGACTTGCTCCAGACCTGGATGACATCAACTTAACATCCAAGAGTGCTCTCTTTCAGGATGCACATCTCACATCAGCAGTGGCATTGCCTTTTTGTTGCAAAGATTAATACAAATTCATAAAATGAACATTATTCTAGAGTTTCCAGAAGGACACTAATTGATTTCTGAATAAATTATGTCTAATAATACTTTAATGATAATTAATTAATTATTTATTTACCCAGATTCAAATTGCCAAATAGGTGACAACATGATCCCAAGGCATATGGCCTAGATTATCAGAAATATAGATTTAATAGGCTCAATCCCTAAAATGAAAGAAAAGATTGAATTGTTTTATTTACCTCTACCTGAACAAAAGAATTCTTGGAAGAAAATGAGTCCAATATGTTAAAACAAAGCCAGAAAAGAAGACATGAAGGGATACTGTTGTGACTGATGATTGGACCAAACCAAAATGTTTGTAAATCTGTTTGTGATGAAAGTAAGTTAAAGGTGATCCCCAAAGTTTCACATTAATTTAAAAAGTGAAATAAACAGAAAGACAATGGACATGCTTGTCTCCTTGCAGAACTAAAAATACCTACTGATAGTGTCCATCACATTTTGTAGAACTGTACTTAAAATGAGAAAATCTGAAGGATGAACTGTCTGCAAGTGGCGAGGTGCCCAATCTTAACACCTGAGCGTCCATTCCTCTCAGAAGTCTTCAGTCCTCCTTCAGTTACAAATTTGCAGCCTAGACCTTACATATAACCTGGATTTGGCAACTTGAAGCCTGGTGTCTGCTCTCTAGATCAGTTTTCTCATCCATATAATGACAAAATAATATGGCAATAAATTTTACATACTGTATCTATGACAACCCTATGCAAAATTACTATAAATTTCCCACTCTAAAATCCTGCTGGGTGTGGAGTTAGTACTCAATAAAAAGTGTCTATAATTATTTTATAAGACAACCAAATTTACATGTTAGACACTACCATGATACAGTATATTTAGAATAGGAGGCGTGGATTATAAATCAGAATGTATATAGTAAATACAACAAAGGTGACACAAAATGATCGAGACTATAGATAAGGTTCACAAATTATCCAGAGCGATAAGTTTCCTCACTTCTACTTGAAAAGACAGGTGTGCTGTTAGGTCAGACTTTCAGCACCTCTCGAGATCCTATTGGTATCAGTGTTTTATTTACCTGTTTTCTAATGTATTCCCACTGCTTTCTTCATGAAGTTGTCTCTTCTGGAACAGAGCAAGTGTACTGCCAGCCTTAATTAAAGCCTCCCCTTTGCTTTCAGTTCAATCCAATCTGGCAGCAATTAAAAGGAGTGATCATTCAGTGACAGGCTAGCCTGAGCTTCAGCCACCTTTTAGATATGGGATAGGGGACTCACTTACAGTAGGAGATAAGAATGATATTGGATGAGAAATTAAAATTACTGAATGTCTCACATAAAAAGTGCTGCTTCTTAACTGCAAAGGGACACTGGGGGGAACTTGAGAAAGTAGCAGAAAAATGCACTCCAAAGGAGGAATTGGGAAAATAAAGTTCTCTGAATGCAGAAACCATAGGACTTCCTGTTACATAATTTTCCCTTCTCCACCCTCTCTACATGGCCAAAATAAAATCAGACTCAAAGAGAGATTATTTAATTATGATTGATTTATGCCCTATTTCGGTACAAAATTAATTAAGATGGTCAATTAATGTATCCTTTTGCCCCTTTGGTTAAGCTCTAAGAAATCTGATTTTGAACTATAGCATAGACTCACTGGAGGGTTTTTCTTCATTGATTAATGACAACAAACTACATAACTGAACGTCTTCAGAATTAATGTTATTACTAAGATGGAGGAACTTACTTGGTCTCTGCCCTTTAGCTCTCCTCAACAATCTTTCATCACCACATGCCCACGTCTTTCTACAGTGGCCCCTACTCAGGCCTATTTGCTAATGGTGGACAGGACACCTAATATGATCGATCCCACAGGGTCCTGCTCCACCTTTCCAGGGGCATGTGTGTCTTCATACCTTTCTCTGTCTTCTTTTTATTTGGTATTTATTCATTCTCATTTGTTGAGGGAAATGTATTCTTGGTGGATATTTGACTAGAAGTTCACACACATTGTTATGGAGTGATGCTTGTAGTGAAGGATGGGTGAGAGATATCGAATACAGACAGATGTCATTTCCTGTACTTATGTTTGTGTGGTACTAGGAATATGGCAATTTATTAGTTTCTATTCTCCTATGTGCATCTTTGCTTTAACACAATATTACATAAAATTTGAGATGACTGGATGGTGTATGATAAAATGTAAAGTGCATACAAAGCCTGGTATCTGTGACATTTAACATTTTTTTCTTGAGTTATTTAAAATAGCATTAGTTTGGGATGGAGGTGTGTCATTCATATAATTTTACCAATTTTGTTACCAAATACACTCACCTAAATAGCAATGGACACATTAGTAATTTCTTTCCAGCTACCCATATCTCTCACTGTAAAACTGTGTATAAGAGGAATGTAAGGATCTTCACATATAGCTACCTTCAAAGTCTGTTCATTACATAAATTCTGTCTGCACAGCTTGTGACACATTTAAAGTTACATTAGAAGATTGTCTTTTGCTTGATTTGTTTCCAGTGGATGAAAAGAAATAGCTGCCACTATAATTCTTTGAGCTAACTGTCATCTTTTAAGGAATTATTTAAAAAAAAAAAAAACAGTTGAGTGACAGTTCTCTGGCAGGTACCATTGTCAGTTGGAGTGAGACTTGACTAAGAATATAGAAACAGAAAAGAGATAAAAAGAATATAAAAGGCTGGAAGATTAGGTGGAGTGCTGTGAAATGCTGTCTTCTAGAAATGCCATAGCTAGTGCAAACATGAACTCACAGAAGCTTGGGTAACCTGCTCAGGAACAATCCATCCAACACTCAGGCATAGATAAGATAGATGAGCTTCAGGCACCACCACTTACAATGGAGCTTTTGATAGCATGTCATTGCTGGGAAAATGGAGTCAGGAGCTATTGATAGTGAGAGCATGTGTCATTGTTGGGAAAAGGGAGTCTCCGCCACCCCTCCCACCCTCCCCGTTTATCTCTCCTCCTTGTGGCTACTAGTAGGTTTCCCACCCTCTAGATGATGGCCACACATTTTTGAACAAATTAGAAACACTAACTACATTTGGTAGACTATACAGAAGAACGGAATGCAAGTGGGAGTGGATTGTTCATCATGAATATGAGAGAGGTAGAAACAGGAAATGGATGTTAGATATAGTCAGTTTTTGGTAAATGTGTAAGAAATTCTCTAAAATAAAAACATAAAACTCCTATGTAACTATCATTAAAACTCCATGGGTTAAATATAATTATGCTTAATGGTAAGGGAAAATGATTTTTAGAGAGGATCTTGGTTTATGTAATGTGAAAACTTTGTCAAATAATAGAGTTGAGAAAAAAATTCAGGTCTTTATGAAACTGAAGCTCAAGTTGTCTAAGAATTGCTCCACTCTGACCACAGTTCTCATGGATAATGACCTTCCAGTCTGTCACTAATGCAATGGTAATATCAGCACCCTCAAAGGGGATTTCAGTGACTTAGGAAAATGTAGGCAGTAAATGATGAAAATTGAGTTCCAGGGAAAATGTCAAACATTGGGGGGTTTAAGCAGCATGTCAAACATCTGGTGCAATGCATAAAGACACAGTAAGACCAGGCATGCAGTATGTGCATGCACATGTTATGCATAATAAGAATGTTGTGTGCAGTGCTCAGTGTTTTGAGCAGTTGAGGATAAGGTATGTTTTCTATACTTAACCATCCCTGCCACTGTGATGAGAGCCATTAATGTTCAATAAATAATAAATTAATTTCTTCATGACAACTTGAAATTTGAATTGTTGCATTAGGTTGTTCTGGTGCTTCTATATATTCAAATGCTAAATTCTGGGTCCCACGTTTGGGTTGCCCCTGGTAGAGCAAATTTTCATGTACCCCAGCTTATATTGAACAAGCCATGCTTCCCCAAATAATTGGTCAACAAAAGGTTAAATCCTGTGATTGGGCAGTAGAGAGAGAAAGGTAAGACTTTCTGGGAAGTCTGGGAAGCACAAAATGAAAGACCCTTTGATCAGGAGACACGCAGTGATACAGACATGACTATGGGCTTGGAAGGTGTAGCTAGCCACGTAGCCAGATGGGATGAGCTGGTTGGGTTAATTTAGATGAACTAGTTGAGAGTCATCTCAGATAAGGCTTATGCTTTGAAATATTAGAAGATCACTGTGGGATTATTTGGGTAACTAGCTGGTTAATAATAATTGTCTCCAAATTAATTTTCAACATTAATTAATACCTACAGAATATTCATCATCATTTTATAGTATTTTTTCTTAACTGAGTAATAAAAGTAAAAAAAAAATTGGTTTTGTTCCAATAACTGATTACCTTATCATAGACACAATGTGATGTATACTGGTATCATTCTGCTTTGAAGACATCTGTAAAGTAAGGGTCTATGATCTCCTGTGTTCTTGTTACTAGCTGGGATTGATACGGAAGATGACAATTTGAGAAAGACAGGTTGCCATCATGTTTATGGGAAGCCATTGACATACTATGATATTGGAGCACAGGCAATATATCTTCTTATAGTGTACTGAGCATACACCATTTACTCATAGTGCCACAAAGAAGTAAAATTTTGAACCAAACTGAATCTGTTAAGATTTTCCATACTGAGATACAGATGGGAGTAGCACAAATTGCATAAATGAAATAAACTTTCATTACTCTAATGAACCCAACAACCCACTTTGGAGCACTCAGGATGAATTTATAAATGCCCAATGCTCTTTTACATAAATGGGACTGTGAGACTCAGAGACTTTTATGTGATGGTTATGAAGGAATTTGGATTTTCCTTCTATTATTTAGGGGGAATTTTGAGGCAACTCTAGAACACAGAAATCAATTCCTGATCATTATCCCAGAAAGATGAGCTCACAAGTTTCTGCAAGTTGAGTGGTTTGATAAACATCCACATTGATTGTACACTGATCTAACAGACATATTGATTGCCAAGTTTTATGCAAATCTTTCAAGGCATAAGATATAAAATCATGAACTGTGCAAAAGTCCATATTGTAAATGGTCCTTTCTACATACAAGACTAAAATGTGTAAGGGACATAGATAGAATAACGCAGAATAATGAAGAGTAAAGTATTCTTAGTGATCAAATAAAGTGTCATGAAAAATGTATGGTTGACTTGAGCATTTAGGATCAGAGAAGGCTTCCTCATTGGTAGAAGTAATGGAGAGGTTTGAAGTACAGTGAGAAGCTGGGTGTGTCCAGGAATTCTGAGAAGTGTGGAGTTAGAATGATTAAACTATTTATTATTTTAGAATTTGGATTAGGTGCAATCTAAAGTCCTTGCTATTTCTGCTAGTATACATTCACAAGAAGGTCTTTGCCAAATGGCAATGGGTATGGATCATTCCAATACCACCTAAAGGAAAGCAGATTTCAGTATTGAGACTTGATATGAGACTCTTTATTGAGACCCCATATGAAGACTAATCTCCAAAAACAGATGAAGAGACCAGATGTGCACAGTTAGGCAGCTATCACACTGGTTCAATAATTCTCATTATAGTGATCGCAATGTAATGTTGGTAAAAAAATGAGGTTCAGATAGCCTCCTTTTCCCCCTCTAATTTTACCATATGGGACAGAGCCACCAAGGAATTTTCAGAACAGAGAGGACAGGGTGCCTCTGCTACAGATAGACCCCTACAAGAGCTGTTGAAAGGAAAAGAAGTGTTTGTGAGTCCCTAGGCTAACTGTGTGTATTATACCAAACATGCAGGCATTCCTTAAACAAGATGCTGAGACATGCTGTGCAGCAGCCGCCACAGCAAGAGCAGCAGCCATACACAGCTGCAGCACAGGCAGTGTGAATTTGCATGAGATGTAATTTTATTAGATAGATGGCCCTATTTGATTAATCACAGCAACTAGTGGGAGACACTATTTGCATAGCACATCTATTTTTCTGCCCTAACATTCATTTATATGTGAGACACATTCAGCGAAAAGCAGTTAGGAAATGGGCATCAGGCACATAAAAGGTTTATGTTGTTTTTACGAACAAAATTGCTGTTTACAAATACCACACAGCAGGTTCTCTGTTTTATGGAGAGGAATAATTCACTTGTAAGCTATAAAGGTCCTGCAGAAATGGGTTTGTGTATCTCCATCCTATTTTAAATTATGAGATGCCCCTGCCACCAAGCTCAAAGTTTGTGCTTTTCCTGGCAATACCCTGTGTTTTCACGTGCACCAGCCAAATGATGAATACTACTTAGGGATGCTTGTGGGCCACAGTCCATTTCCAGCACATAAGCTAAATATCATTTTTTGTAAGTACAAACAGAGGGTTTTCTATAGCATAAAAGAGGAAGAAAAAATAGCAACAGTGTATTTTTTTCCTTACCACAAGAATGAATTTCATGCCATTTTAAGGAGACAAAAGTATAATTGTAGTCAAGCCAAAAGCAATTCCCATTGCAAAAATTGTGGACACATCATGATACATACAACTATTGTTTTTATGAAATAAATTTAACATATATTCTTATTTTGAGCCTACATAGTCTTTATTATACATAATAACCAAGAATCAAATTTGAAGAATTGAATATAAAACTTAAAACATATAATTTATTATATATAGAGAGAACTCCAGTGCCATTCGTTAAAAGTATTGATGGGACTTCTGGATTCAAGTGACAATTAAAATGCACTCTGATTGTCTATCTACTGTGACATACTTAATATACATGTATATGATGACCACAAAACCAAAGAAAAAGTAAAGTCTTCATAAGTCTGAAAATGAAAGATAGAAATAGCAGAAACATTGTAAATGCTTCAGAATTAACTAATAACTGGGCAAAGAAAAAAATTGAAGATAAATATTATCATGAGATTTTTAACTGTGTTAAAGTTAGCATAACTTGAAAGCATTCAGTATCAATGTTAAATCATTTCATCTAAACTGTTTTATATAGATATTATCAAATCAAAACTAAATATAGGATATTGCATGGAATACTTCACATTATATGGATACAATAGTGCGAGCTCAAGCCTCATTAGTGAGTCCAAGGTACTTGCAAATAATATGGACCACTGCCATTACACTTAGGTACTTGACATAGTTTGAATATAAGACACTATTCATAAAGTTGAGACTGAAGACTTTGAGGAATAAAGCAGAAACTGACCCAAAAACTTCTCCTATGAAGTTTAGCTCTCATTGGACTAGGAGAAATTATGCAAGTTTAAAAAAGAAAGCCAAAGGAGAGGAACAGTAGTAAAACTTACATCCTGAAGGTGATAGCCACCTGGATGGATTTAAATCAGGCTCAATAAAAGGGAATACAAATCCGGTACTGTAAACCAGGTGTACTACATATGACTGTTGATGTCATAAGACCTAACGGTGTAACTACTACTGGCACTCCCTAAACCTAATTACATTTTAAATACACATGTTTACACCCTCACATAAACATAGATCTCACCCCTTTTGCAAAATTGTAAAGAGAATTTTACAAAAATCTATAAATTGTCACATTGTGAACAATTATCCATGTGATACCTACTCCCAGTTGACATATAAACAATACTATACCTAACTAAGGCTCAGGGAGCATTGCTGAAGATATTAAGATCCAGAACAAGAATATCTGCTGGAAGATCATATCTTTTATACATGACAGGAAGGTTGTATTCATGAAATCCTAAATAATAAGTGAAGTAACAAAACCAATTGACATGCCATTGTGGGTGGGAGAAATCTTAAGAGACCCCATTTCACAAATAAAGAGCCATAGGAATTAGTGGTTGCTGAGAAATAGAGAATCAATCTTTTCTACAGATGAATCCTTCCATAGGTTATGCAGTCCCAAGCAGTCAGCTCTAAACACATAAACAATTGAGGAACAAGTAAGTAAACTCAGCAAATGGAATTTGGATGTAAATAAACAACACACACACACACACACACACACACACACTGATGAAGAAGCAAAGGACATTGGAAGAGTTGATTGAAGAAGAGAGGAGGAAAATAATGCAAATCTAGTACTTATGTACGAAATTATCATCACCATCATCATCATCATCATCATCATCATCATCATCATCATCATAGTATTAGTAATAATCTCTAAAAGACTTTGTTAGCTTCTAATTCTGCAAAGGACCAGGGATCCCAGACAGCAATTTTTCTTAATAAAACTTTACAGTGAGGTTCTGTTACATACTAGATTTGACAGTCAGTTTGCTAGCTAATGCCTGATATAACTGGATGCACTTCCATGAAAGCTGAGCAATGACCCTCACTAGTACTTTTACTATTTATTATATTAATGTGTCTGCAACAGGTTCTCAGGTCCTCCAATTTATATATATATATATATATATATATATATATATATATGCTGTGTATGTCTCCAATTATATACTAAAGATATTTAAATCTTTATTATTATATTTTGTTTATTTAGGTACGTGTGTACTATTTCTGTATGTGGACCATCTAGTCTTTCATAAATAGTGGAAAACAATATTTCAACAAATGATCCTGGATCACATTAAGGTAAAAGAATGACAAGGGTGGTTGTTTTATGATTTTCAGATGTGGATTAATGCTATTAGACACATTCTCAAGTAATAATGAACAGGCACAAGCACACATGTGCATGGACATGCACAGACTCACATATACAAGATGTAGCTATATCAAGAGGTTTTAAGGAATAATAAAAATTACTACATGATAATCTTTTTTATCCAATGTCAGCATATTGGGCATAGTCACAAATGGTGGCCAATGATAAGTATATTAAAAAGGACTTGTAAAAATAAAGAAAATGACATCCATATTTATATATTTTGTTATATGTATATAAATAAATGTATATAATCTCTTTCTTTTTGTGTGTTTGTGTGTGTGTGTGTTCATGAGTGTGTGTGTGTGAGCAATGAAAGACAAAATGGTCATAAATTTGAAAGAGAGCAAGGGAGTATGTGGAAGGAAGAAAAGAAAGAGGAGAAATGCTCTAATTATATTGTTTTAAAATTTAAACAATTATTGTATAAATACAGTTGCAGTGTAATTGTTAATATTTATATTATTATAAATACTTAATTCATATTATTGTCTAGCACTTTAAGAACACTTGTGTGCAAAAATGTTAAAAATAGATAATTCCATGGAAATGATCATATCTGAAGTTCATAAGGGCCATGAGGTTAAATTTTAGGAATTGGTTAAAGGTGCTGACGCTGGGTTTGGTGTCAGTTTATGTAGACAGGTGGTGGAGCACCCTCAACGAGGCAGGGGGAGGGAAGAGGGGGTAGGGGGCTTGTGGAGGGGAAACTGGGAAGGGGGATAACATTTGAAAAGTAAATAAATAAAATAACCAATAAAAATGAAAAAAGTGCTGATGCCAACTGGAGAATGGACATTTATATTTCAGCGGTAAGACAACTAAGAATTTGAGGTCAAATTCTGGAACTATTTTATTGAAACCATTTGTTGTAGTATTTCAAACTAAACATGTAGCTGAACTGGATGTGGAAAACTGGCTATTGATTTTGCAGTTTCAGTAGCCTTTAAATGAGTTAAACAGGCGTCTTCAAGGTGAGACCCAGCTTATTGAGGCAATGCTTCACATCATAAGAGCTGCCTAAGAGAAAGTGAAATTATGGTAAGTTCAAATGAAAGAAAACAACTGATTTTTATGCATTTTAACAAACTGATTATGAAAGACTCATAAACAGTGAGAAATGTACAGTCCTGATGTGCGATCTCAATTAAGACTACTCAGAAAACAGATTTATGATTTCTGAGACTCCTGGCAGTGGAAGCAGTCATGTTCCTGACTCTTCTGGCTGCTCTTAGGACACTTTTGCTCCCACCAGGTTGTCTTACCCAACTACTGCCTTGTCTTGCTGAATCTTGCTTTGTGGGTTTGGTTGTTGTCTCTTTGATGTCTGCTCTTCTCTGAAGGGAAATTGAGGGATAGTGGATCTGGGAGGGATGGGAAGAAACAGGGATCCAGGAGAAGTGGAAGAAGGGGAAACTGGTCAGGAGGTATTATTTGAGAGAAGAACTTACTTTTCAATAAAAGAAACAAACAAAAACAAAATTAAAAAAAATTCTGGGAAAGTAAACAATAGTTTAGTATATTTCAATTCTATTTTTAGTTGCCATTTACTTCTGCTTCCAACTTCCATTTAATCGGAAGGAAAGTGTGATCATGTCTATTTAACACATTCTTTCTCTCAGTATTTAAATATTCCTCTCATCACAGTTACAGCTTAAATCATGTCAACACTCTAGGGCAGAACCTACATGTGTGATGAACCATTTTTAATAATGAAGCACTCTAAGAATAAAACCAGGATGAAAGTTTTTCATAAGCAGTTTGGAGACCACTAAGAGAACTGAACGTGTTCCTGTGGAGCCACATGTTGGTACACTCCTTCCTCAGCTAATAGGAAATACTGTGGTAGTTCCATGTTTCTTTTTACTTTCATAATCAAAACATCAAAGACATCCATGATGAGTTTTTGTTACAAAAATATGTTAATTTGATTATTTTCCTCAAACTTGAAACCAAATTGATTTTAACAGATAACACTATGTATCGAAGGGGAAAATGTCTTTATCGAGAAGACTCCACCTCTAATTTCTGTCCTAGTGTTTTGGACAGATATTTTACCTGACCACTATCTTCAGGTTGTACAATAGACACTTTAAGCTGAAATTGCCTCCATATGAGGTTGTACATAATTAAAATTTTTTCCTGCCAGGCAGTGGTGGCACATGCCTTTAATCCCAGCACTTAGGAGGCAGAGGCAGGAGGATCTATGAGTTTGAGGACAGCCTGGTCTACAGAGTGAGTTCCAGGACAGCCAGGGCTATACAGAGAAACTCTGTCTCGAAAAACCAAAATAAATAAATAAATAAATAAATAAATAAATAAATAAATATTTCCTGAGGACTGCCTTGCTTCTCTGTGATGACAATTATCACTAAAGTTATACTGACTTTAGCCTGACAGCTCTATTTAGCTTGGCAGGTATATTGAAAGTCTGGCCTAAGTTATTTGTCCAATGTTGCATGTAAGTGCCAAAAAGCTAGACGACCCTCATTTTGGAGGCAGGATGCACCCAGAGAAAGTAAGTTCCTGGAGGTTGTTCTTTTGGGTTATAGCATGGCCTCTATTAAGGATAACCCTCCTCTCTGGTTACTGGTCCACGGAAAAGTGAGCAAATAGCTTCATGAAGTCATCACAACTGCCCCAATGCTGCTAACCACACAAATCCCTTGCCATGATACACTGTATCTTTAAACAATGAGCCCAAATAAACAATTCTTCCCTAACTTGTTATTGTAAGATTTTGGTCAAAGCAATGTGAAAAAAAAAAATCAACTGTAATAACCCTCAAGTACTTTGAGATCTTTATATGCTTTCTCCATTTTTGTCTGCTGCATTACCCTACTTCATATGCTTGGTATTCATCCTCACATATGTGCCCATGCCACATATGTAAAGCTACATGAATCACCCTGTAGCCTATTCTTATAACATCTTCAGTCCCAGGATTCAGTTTTCTTGGGCCCTCTTATTTGGATTTAGGAAAGGGATAGCTTCTTGTAAGTATCTCTGCATTTTGTAAAATACCATAGTGTTCCTTTCATTCCATCTCATTGCAAAGTTCACTTCTTAACTGCTGAGAAAGAGAAAATAGTAATGTCTTAGAGCAGAATCGTTACATTTTTGTATCTTTCAAAATGTCAGAACTGGTGAGCAACTCAATTACATGTGATTCTTGACTATGAAATTGGAATGACTTTTGACTTCTGTTCTGAGCCTATGAGAATAATGAAAAGCTTTCTTATACCTGCTGACCACAAGAGATGAACTCAGCAGCTCCTGTGGTATTCTAATTAAGAGATGTTGAGGCTAAGTTCAGGTGCTAGGTATTCTCACCAAGGTTGTAGAAATAATTAAGTGGCATTTATGACAAACACACACAAAAATATAATAACATGTGAAGAGTAAAAATGATAAAGATAATAGAAATAATAAGAGAATTCCAAGTCTCTGCCTTGATTATTGAATAAGTCCAAGAATATTTTACAAAGGAGTCAGACATGGAGGTCAAGGTATATGACAGCAAAGACTATGGCTAAGCAATAAGAGAAATTTTAGCATTTCTGTAGGGCAACTTTAAGACAATGGTCAGGAAATTCAAAGAAGAAATTTTGTTACAAATGTGTTTGTCCCTATGATGGGTAGAACTTCAGGAAAGGATAATGACAAAGATACTATTTTATCAAAGGTAGTACTTTTTCGTTATGTGGTAATACAATTCTTTTAAAATTACAAGAGTCACTAAGAGCCTTTTTTCATTTTCATGATTTAGGCAATCTAACATTTCCAGTTATTTGACAGTCTGGTATTTTTATCAGTAGGTGTAACTCAGCTGGTAAATAAAACCCTCTAAAGGGCACTAAAGCAGGGCTACCAAAAACGTTGCTGGCATTTTTTCTAACACAGGTTATGGAAAGTATAACTCCTTAAAGCCTTGTAGAAATGGCTCAAAACTTAAACACCAAGGCTGAGGATTTCTGGGAGTTTGAGGCCATTCTGTGATACAAAGAAAGACTCTGAATAAAAGAAGTGAATAAATAAATAATAAATGCAAAGGAAAACATGGCAAACTGAGATATGTAAGGACTTCTGAATGTGCAGTCTTTAAATGCTATTAATGTGAAAAATTAAGCTTGCAGCCTCGAAATGATGTTTTCTTAATCTTATTGTCTAGATCATTGAAATGTGTTCTTTTCACACCAATTGAGAGTGTGCCAAAACTAAGTATGGGCTTGTCCCAGTAAATGATTACACACAGGCACTTTCATTAGAAAATGAACATTTCATTGCCACCCATGAAGCATCCCCTAATAACAGAAGAGCTGAGTAAGTTTTGTGACATCTCTGACATATTTTAGATGCTAAAGAAACTTGTATCATCATACAAACATTTGAACACCTTTAATCCACAGATCAATAAATTATTAGCCTGCTATTTTTGCATCCTAGGAGTGCACAGAAGATAAATTGGTTTTATGATTGCTTGGTTTGTCTTCATAAAACATCAAACTGGGTTGGAATGTGATATTCTTTGGCAATTTGCCTAGCCCCCTCCCTCTGTCTTCTCCTAGCTTTCTCCTTACCTCGTGTGTGTGTGTGTGTGTGTGTGTGTGTGTGTGTGTTCACCTGCATGTGCATTTTGATCTTTAGATGGAAGATTAATCAGCAGATAACTTCCTCAGTTGCATTCCTTTTCTTTATCTGTGCCCCTGAACTCTCCTGTGCACATAGAAAAGCTATACTTGGGTACAAATAGTTATAAAATAATTTTAACCACTAAGTCAAAAACAAAACCAAAAAAAGAGAAGCCATATTTACACAACTACATAATTCAGTTGCAGAATATCTAGAATAACCTACTCAAAGGTGCAGTCTTCTATCCTGACTCTCAGGAGCAGTAGTGAGTTTACAGCTTGTGGAAAATGTTCAAGAATGGAGACTGCTTTGCCAAGCAGAGAGATATGAAAAGATAATGTAAAAGATGTGGCAAACAGGATGAATATTGATGGATCCAAATGTCTTATCCTCTGTGGAGCTCTACAATCTACAAAATGATGTTAGCAGAAGAAAAAATGACTATTTGATTGCTCGGACACTCCTCTAGAGATAATCTGTCTGCTTGGATCAGATTTGGCCCCATTTATATGAAGCAATATCATAGCATGTAGATTTGGAAGGACTATAAGAATGAAAGAGATAATCATGTATAATACATAGAAAAAATTTTAATGTACAAATCTGTCTCAAACTGAAAAGGCAAACTTCAGCAATAATTCTCTAGCCCTGTAGGAAATGAACCTGAGACAAAAAAAAATCACAAAACAAGGAGATGCTTGGGAGTTTCAAGTATAGAGGATGAATCCTGAAGATCATTCAATCTGTGTCCTTCTGTCTCTTACAAATATATCCAGAAGGTTCTCACTTTCCAATTCCTTTCTTGAGACTTTAATGTAAGTTCAAGTGAACTGTGAATAAACAGAACCCTAGGACTTCATGAAGGATAAAGTGGCTGCATTCAAGTGTAAGTAAAATCCCTACAGAGAAACCAGGAGATCAATTCCCTACTGGAGGCATCAAAGAGGCACACATTTTCTTAGTGGTGGTAATTGATGACCCTTTGATATTGCTCCCAGGACAAAATTTAACAAAGTTCAACATAGTGCTTACATTATAGGAGAGATTCTGTTTGTTTATAAGATAAACACAAAACAAAATGACAAACACCTCCTCACCTGGAGTAAAAACCAGCTGTTCCATTTTCCCACCAGTGAGCTAGCAAACAGCAGCCCTGTGCTGTGACTAACTTTGTAGCACCTCATCTGAAATATCAATTATTCTGCTCTTTGGTGACAATTTCAAAGGCCTGTAAGCTATTGAAATGCACACAAAGGGTTACTACAGTCCTTCCAGTTATTTATTTTAAAAATGTAATAGATGTAGTATCTACTGAGTGTCAAAGTTGTAAAGACCTAAAATTGAAAACTACTTTGGCTACTTCAAAGGAATTTCAAATCCAGTGCGCATAATATAACCAGGGGTTCCCAGGTAGTCTTGATAAAGTCCTGAACTAAAAAAAACAAAATGAAGAAAAAAAAAAACCAACAAAACAAAACAAAACAAAAACAAAACCCTTAAAAAAAATTCTCAATAGGAATACAGAGGGACAAATGGGCAAGAAAGATGGCAAGAAGTGTGACATCCACTCATTGAAGAAGATATATGTGAAGTATTACTCATCTGGATTGTTAGAGAAATTAGGAATCATTGTTGTGAGTTGGATAAAAGCAGACCAAGGAAATATGATAGAATTGGGTAGTCAATGCCAGGTTTAGCAGGGTAGAATAAAAAGGTAAGACGACAAAAAGAATTTTTTACTGATGTTGTATTTTTTTCTGTTTTTACAGCCAACCATGAGCAGTTCACTTCAATGGTGTGTGTATGTGTGTGTGTTCTTTTTATTTAGTCTTCTCTTATACAGTACATCCTACCATAGTTTCCCCTTCTTCCTATCCCCAATGTCCTCTCTTTCCCAGATCCACTCCTCTGTTTCCCTTTATAAAAGAGCAGGCCTCCCAGGGCTATTAATTATTGCTTGTATTTTGCATAAGCATGATGTTGTCTGGAGGAACTTTAGAAAAGCTTTAGTTAAATAGATGGGAATCCAATAGAACTAAGTTTCTCTTCCTATATAGTTTACAATGTTGGCATCTGCTACAGTGGCTTGGGATCAAATAGATCAAACTTAAATTTTCAGGTGCAAAAAAACATAACATAAAATAAATTGGAGAGTAAATATGCAATGTACTGATGGGGACATTTTCCAAAGTGTTAACAGTGAGCTCCAAACACTGTACTGAACAGGATGCAGTCCTTGCTGTGGACGGCTATAAAGAAGTACATTTAACTATTTTCAATCTCTTCTGCATGATGGGGGAAGTATTGTCCTCCAAGTGGGCTACTGCAATCTCACAGTTGTATCTGGCACCCATCATCACGAATCACAGTAAAGCCTTCAAACAGCTTGTACTAGTCATGGTCTTTCAACCTCTAAGTTTGTGAAATAAATAAATTGTAATCTTTAGAAAGTTAGCTGTCTCACAAGTATTGTTGCAGTGTCACAGATATAACACAGGCTTATATATGTTTATATATATATATATGTGTGTGTGTTTGTGTATGTAACATAATATATTTACATATATACATATATATATATATTAACACAAACTTATGTGTGTAGATGCATATCATATATATATATATATAACTATCCTGGCTGGTTTTGTGTCAACTTGACACAAGCTGGAGTTATCACAGAGAAAGGAGTTTCAGTTGAGAAAATGCCTCCATGAGATCCAGCTGTAAAGCATTTTTTCAATTAGTGATCAATGGGGGAGGGCCCACTGTGGGTGGTACTATCTGTGGGCTGGTAGTCTTGGGCTCTATAAGAAATCCAGCTGAGCAAGCCAGGAGAAGCAAGTAGGCCAGTAAGTTACATCCCTCCATGGCCTCTGCATCAGCTCCTGCTTCCTGACCTGCTTGAGTTCTAGTCCTGACTTCCTTTGGTGATAAACAGCAGCATGGAAGTGTAAGCTCAATAAACCCTTTCTGACCCAACTTGCTTCTTGGTCATGATGTTTGTGCAGGAATAGAAACCCTGACTACAACAATAACACAAACATATATGTGTGTGTGTGATATAATCCCCCAATCATATAGGTATATTATGGATATGTCTTGTAATAATAGTCAAGGTTATTGGACTTAAAGTATGACATTTACTTTAGCATAAGTTTGGCATTGCCAGATGTGTGATGATGGACTGTGAGAGAAAGCCTGGTAAGGTCAAACCAAAGGGTAGAAGCCCTGGAGACCACAGGAGCTTCACCTGCAATTGACACCAGGTCCCTGTCAAGTAGCCGTAGCACCCCAAAGAGAGGTTTGTGGCCATCAGTCAGGTAGGGGAAATGCCCCCATGTCCTTCCACATGTAGATAAGGCATCCCTAAAATGTCAGACCAAGGCAACAAGAAAAGAAATGTGATTGTTGTCACATCGGTTCAAAACAAAGTTCTCCATGCTAATGAGGTACCTAGACACCAGGAGGGCTTAGCCAGTAAACTTCTCTTCCCAGACATTCCTCCCTGCAAATGGTATTTAATCTCAGGCCCACCCTGAGAAGTGGGGTATGGTTTTATACCTCCACTTTCCGCCAAGACAATACACTTTTTAGAAACATGGGCTGTCTCTTTTCACCAAGATCTGCCTTGGAAAGTCAAGAAGAAAGCCTTCACCTACAGAGCCACAGCCTAAACTCCAATAGAAGGCCTCTCTGAACTCCCAGCCACAACTGTCACTGAGCCTGCATCTGCCAAGCTAAGGACAATCATCTCTTCTAGGACAAGCTGGAGCTTCCCTTCCTTCCCCTGCACCCACCCCGGGCTAGACGCTATCCCCTGCCCAAGTGCACCCTGATTCTGACTCTGTTCTCTGCTCTTCAGCAACTCCCAGTGGAGCTTGGATGTTTAAGAGATTGAGAACCTCATTGCTCAGGCCTCATCACAGGCCAGGGCCAGCTCCCTGAGCCAGCTCTGGCTTTCCCACATCTCAGACTGAGCTTTCATAGCCCTGAGTGGTGCCTAAGCACTTTCCTACAGCCCAGAATCTACCCTGGAGGCCACAGTCAAACTACCAGCATTCTGTCTCCCCAAGTGGCCATGCCCAGTGATGAAAGAGATGCGGGCCTACAACTCTATAGCCAGATGCTCAGGTTCATAGACAGAAGAAATTAGGTTGACAAGGACAAACTCTTGAGAGAAAAAAATCATTAAATATATGGTGTCCAGCAGATAAGCATTTCCAGAAAACAGAGCAAGTCTTGAAAGCACTGGAATTGCTTTAAATAAAAGCAACTATTTTCAAATGTTTTTATAAATGTTAAGGACACCATGATTAGAAAAAAAAAA
>JADRCH010000193.1:1161600-1330223 GCA_019843965.1 Rhynchomys soricoides | reverse complement strand
AGTGATTTTGTAGACATTACATCATACAAAGAATCGGGTTTTGTAGGAACATGCAATCAAATACAGCTGATAATGTTGCTTATTTTAATGTAGAGTCAAAATGGAACTGAAATGTTCATTAACACTTTGCATTGAGATAACCAATGCTCAGAGACTTAGCTCAAGATCACGCCAATTTAATTCTACACTAACAGGTGAAGCAAATAGCTCTTCTTCTGCATGTCAAAAACAGCCCAAGGGCCTTGTAATTATGTGGGCCTATAACAATTCAATTAGGCATTCACTTATTTTCAGTTTAAAGATAGAAGTATAGAAAAAATTAAGTGTACACATTTCACCCCAAACACTGATATTTTCACAAATGTTTATTTTTTTTTTCTAGCCAGAAAGTTATAGTCTAGTGTGAATTTGCGAAGTCAATATATGACTGAGAAACGTCAGCTTGTGCTCTCCCTTCAGTCAGTCAGTCCACAGTGCCCTAGTACAGTTTAGAAACATTTTCATATAGCACCTGGGATTCCTAACTCATCTTCAAATAATGATGAGGGAAGACACTGTTGCTAAAATTTCAAGATCACTCTGATGTTTTTTAGTTCTACCTAGGGCAAATGCCTCTGCTCCCAAGTGGGCTCTGCTTTTTGTTTTTTAAATGTCTGGTGTTGCTTCTCTGACTACATCCCATACCTAGAGATTCACCTGACCTATCCAGAAAGCCTTCTTCTCTCAACTTCTTCTTTCACTTGAGCCTAAATGTTATTTTGTTCACAGAACTCATCAGACAGCCTATAAGTAAACTCTTAGGTGTCTGTTACTCTACTACCAGAGAATTTTAGGTATAGGACTGTGTACATCATATGGACTAATGTACAGGGAGAATAATTGTGGACTGGTGAAAAGCTTGCATGACACCTTTAAAAATGAAAGTCACATATAATTCCATCATATCCCATTTGCTTTCTTTCCTCCAAAGCCTCCCATATACACATCCTTGCTGTCCCTCAAATTTATAGTCACATTTTCATTAATTTTTGTTACACAAGTAGAAGGCTTTCAACTTAGTTCCAGCTCAGGAGCTATCAGGTTCTTTATCTGAAAGGAATGGTTTTTTTCAGTGACAATGACTTAAATACCACCACGGGAAACAACCAAGGGAAATAGTAGCAGCCTCTAATATTTTGTGAGTCTCTTGGACAACCATGACAAACAACATAAAAGAGAAGTTCTCAAGTTAAATGTTGGAGTTTATTAGTTCTTGGAGGGAACATTGTCAGCCCAGATGAGGTTAGTTTTTATGCAAGGTGATAGTTACAGACTACTTTCATTGTTCTATAGTTAGGCATCCATTTTTCCTGGTACCCTATGTTGAAGATACTTCCTATTCTCCAGCAAAAGCTTTTGGTATATTTGTCAAATTATATATATATATATATATATATATATATATATATATATATATGTGTGTGTATGTATAAAGATATGTGTATGTTTAAGTGTACAGGTATAAATATTATATATAAATTATATGTATTTATATAAATGTGTATATACATTTATACACAAATATGTTTTTACATACATTCATATACAAACATATATTTTTATCTCTAATAAATAGTATTATAATTTGCAGATATGGATAGAATGATGACCTCTTTTCTGATTTGTATGTCTTTAATTTCCTCCTCTTGCTTCATTCTTCCAGATAGTACTTGTGACCCAGTATTGAATAGGATTGGAAATAGTGGAAAACTCTTTCTTATTACCTACTTAATTATATTTTCTTCAAATTTTTCTCCACATAAGATATTATTGCCTGTGTGTTTCTCATATATAGCTTTTATTATATTAAGGTATATTCTCTCTAACACTCCTCTCTTCTCTCTGGGACTTTCATCGTAATATTTTTGTCTTTAATTCTATTTATATGCTTTAGTATATATAGATATATAGATATATATGCACATATTATGTTGAACCACATCTACATATCTTGGATAAAGAACACTTGGTCATGGTGGATAATCTTTTTGATATATGTCTATATTCTGTTTGCAATAGTCGATTGATCATGTTTAGGTCTTTACTCATAAGAGATATTAACTCTTTTATTTGTTGTGCCGACGTTTCCTTTTGGCATTAGATTGATATTGGCTTTATAAAAGGAGTTTGTGAAAATTCCCTTTGTTTTCATTTTTGAATAGTTCAAAAATGATTAAATTTAGACTTTTGAAATTCTAGTAGAATTCTTCTGTAAATCTACATGGCCCTAGCTGGATATTTCTTTCTTTCTTTTATTCTTTCTTTCTTTTTATTTCTCGTGTGTGTGTGTGTGTGTGTGTGTGTGTGTGTGTGTTTGTGCTGGATATGTCAAGTGATATTGTGAAAGGCTTTTTGTTACTATTACAATATCTTCATTTGTTATGGTCTACCTTAAATTGGTGATTTCTTGGCTTAATGTTTTGTGATTTGGCTGATCCTAGAAATCTATAGCTTTTTCTTTTGTTTTCTCTTTTCTTTTGTTTTCTCTTTTCTTTACTTTTTTAGATTTTCCAACATACTGGAAAGCAAGATTTTAAAATATTCAAAAAAATTTTGGTGCTTGTTGTCATGTTTTCTTGTTCATTTCTTATTCTGTTTCTTTCTATCTTTTTTGGATACTTTATTTACATTTCAAATGTTTTCCCCTTTCCAAGTCTCCCCTTTGGAAACCTTTTAACCCATCCTCCATCCCCCTGCCTCTATGAGGGTATTGCCTCACCCACCCACCCACTCCCCTCTTCCCTCCCTGGCATACCCCTATACTAGGGCATCTAACACCCTCAGACCCAAGGGCCTCTCCTCCCACTGATGGCCAACAAGGCCTTCCTCTGCCACAAATATGGCCAGCACCATGGGTCCTTCTATATGTATTCTTTGGTTGGTAATCTAGTCTCTGTGAGCACTAGGGGGTCTGAAAAGTTGACACTGTTGCTCCCTCAGGGGCTGCAAACTCCCTCAGCTCTTTCAGTGTCTTATCCAACTCCTCCATCTGGGACCCATGCTCAGTACAACAATTGCTGTGAATTGAATCTTGGGTATTCTGAACTTTTGGGTTACTATCCACTTATCAGTGAGTACATACCGTGTTTGTTCTTTTGTGACTGCGTTACCTCACTCAGGATGATATTTTTAAGTTCCATCCATTTGCCTGCGAGTGTCATGAAGTCATTGTTTTTAATATCTGAGTAGTATTCCATTTTGTAAATGTATCACATTTTCTGTATCCATTCCTCTGTTGAGTGACATTTGGGTTGTTTACAGCTTCTGGCTCTTATAAATATGAATGCTATGAACATAGTGGAGCATGTGTCCTTATTACATGCTGGAGCATTTTCTGGGTATATGCCAAGGAGTGCCCAGGTGGGTTCTCAGGTAGTATTGGGCCCAATTTTCTGAGGGGCCACCAAACTGATTTCCAGAGTGGTTGTACCAGATTGCAATCCCACCAGCAATAGAGGAGTGTTCCTCTTTCTACATATCCTCACCAGCATCTGCTGACACCTGAGATTTGATCTTAGCCATTCTGACTGGTGTGAAGTGGAATCTCAGGATTGTTTTGATTTGCATTTCCCTGATGACTAAGGATGTTGAACATTTCTTTAGGTGATTCTCAGCCCTACGAGTTTCCTCAGTTGAGAACTTTCTGTTTAGCTCTGTTCCCCATTTTTTTGATAGGGTTATTTGATTCTCTGGAGTCTAACTTCTTGAGTTCTTCGTATATATTGGAATTAGCCCTCTATTTAGGTCCTCACTTGCTACTTTTGTTTAGCTAGGCTAAGGGTCTTTTGATTTTGTTTTTCATCTTAATGAACCAGGTCATAGATTCATTGACCTTTGTGTTAATTTCTGTTTGTATTTCATTAATTAGTGCTATGAATTTCATAACTCTTGTTACTGACTGGGCTTAAATTTTGTTTGTTCTTGTCTTCAAACTTTTGGAATTATAAAATTAAGTTGTTTATTTGTGCTCTTTTAATTTTTAAATGTCAGCACTCTTGTATCTAATTTTCTAATGCCATGACAAAACATCCTTACTCATACAACAGAAAGAGTTTATTGGGAGCTTACCCTTTCATAGAATGTGTCCATGACTACCATGATGTGGAGCATGGCCTCAGCCAGGCACGGCACAACACTAAGGAAGTAGCTGAGTGGATATATCTTGATCTAAAAGCAAGAGGAAGAGAGCTAACTAGGAATGGCTTAGTCTTTTGAAATCTCAAAGCTGAACTTCAGTGACATCTTCATCAACACAGCTAAGCTCCTAATCATTCACAAACAGTTCATCAACTGAGGACCAAGTTTTCAAATATATAAACCTATTGGAGTCATACTCATTCAAACCACCACAGACAATTAGAGATATAAAGTCTTTTTGTAGGACTGCTTTCAGTTTGTCCCAAAGGTTTTGTTTTGTATGTGTTATGTTTTCATTTTTATTTAGTTCCAGAAAAATTTTTATTTCTTAATTGATTTATTCTTTGATCCATTCATCATTAACAAATGAGTGGTTGAAACTTCGTGAGTTTGTGAATTTACTGGAGATTTATTTGCAGAAAATTTTATGTTTCATTGTATTGTGTTTAGATAGAATACAAAGATATATATCAATATTATTGAATTTGTAATATTTTGTTTTATATACCAAGAGAGTTAAAATTTTAGAGACACTCTTTGTTCTTCTGAGAATAATGTCTATTGTTTGGTGTTTGGGTATAATATTTTAAGGATACCTACTCGTTCTATTTGATGTATGATGGCATTTATTTCTCATTTTTTGTTTATTTTCTATAGAGATAACAGGCGCATTGCAAAATGGGATAGTGAAAATACTCACTATTAATGTTTTAACACTAAAGTGTATAATTAGATCCAGTAATACATTTTTAAAACTCAAGTTCAAGTGAATCAAAGAACTCAACATAAAACCAGACACACTGGATCTGTGAAAGAGAAAGTAGGGAATAACCTTGAAGTATTATTGGTACAGGAAACGGCTTTCTAAAAAAAAAAAAAAAAAAACAAAAAAACCCAAAAATCCCCACCATTATTAAAGAGATTAAGATCTATATTTGATGAATGGAATCTTATAAAACAATAAATATTCTACATGGCAAAAGATACCATCATTCAGACAAAGTGGAAACCTACAAAATGGGAAAAGATTTTTACCAACTCCACATCAAATAAAAATCTAATATAAAAAATACATAAACAATGCAAAACACTGCATAGAAAAGCAGACCCAAATAAACCAATTAAAAATGAAGAACAAATATAAATAGAATTCACAAGAGAGAAACCTGAATCATTGAGAAACACATATAGAAACGTTCAACATCCTTAGTCATCAGGAAATGCAAGTCAAAACAACATGATTTCAATATATGTTACAAATCGCAGCTTAGAATAATAAAACATAGGGCAGCTCATATTGGTGAGAATGTGGAGCAAGGAAAACACATATCTATTGTTTGTCAGAGTGAAAACTTTTACAATCACTATAGAAATCAATATGGATGTTTCTCAAGAAGATGAGGATCAATCAACCTCAACCTTTAGCTCTACCCACCTTGGGCATATTTTCAAAGGGCATTTCAACTTCACCATATCACAAGGAGCCTTGCTCAAACATGTTTATTGCTGGTCCATTCACAATAGCTGGACAATGGAAATAACCCTAATGCCCCACAAAATACAAATGGAAAAAGAAAATGTAGTATGTTACAGAGTGGAATATTATTTCACCATTAAAAATGTAATAATCCAACTTTAGGTAAATGGATAGAACTCAAAGAAATATCCGGATTGGTGTACCTCAGAAAGATAAATACAGTATTTTATTCTTTATATGTGATGATTAGCTGTTAAAAATCAATAATAAGCAAGCCAGAATTCACAGAACAATGGAGGTTAGGTAGATAGCAGAGGATAAGAGAAGATAGATAGACCTGCCTAGGAAAGGGAGATAGAATAGATAGTTAATGGATGGATGGGGACAGTTCTGAAATTGGAAGGTCAGTCAATAAGAGAAAGAGAGAGATTTATTTTGTTCTTTCAATTGTGAAAGTTAGTCTTGTTGGGTATATTAGTTTAGGTTGGCATTAGCCTGGGATTCTCCTTCATCTATCCCTATTAAAAAAAGTTTTGTTGTTGCTTTGGTTTTTCACATTTCCTGCATGTTTCTTTCCTGTCTTTTTGTTTTTAATTTTTCATAAGCCTTATTAATTTGTCTAGATCCTCTACATTTGAGTCCTGAAATTCTATTTTCTGCTTGGTTCATTCTACTTGTAAGACTTTCTTTTAGTTTTTGAGTTGGGAGTTTTAATTCCATCTTCATTTGACCTGATCCCTTTTCAATGTTTATATCACTTTATTGAGTTCTATTTTTATCGTAAATTGTCTTTATTGTTTCCATCAGCCTTTTGTTTGTGAAGAAAGCAATCACAATGGAGGAGAGAGGGAGGGACCTGGGAGGGAAAGTGGACAGGGGACAAAGAGGGGAACACCATGTGGTATTGGGTGGGGGAAAAGGACCTTGGGAGTTAGGAGGTTGGGGGAAACCCTCCAGAATGTACAAGAGACCTGGGAGGCGAGAGAATCTCAGGATTCAAAGGGAGGGACCTCAGATGAAATGCCCTACAGTGGGGAGAGGGAAATTGTAAATCCCACCTCCAGCAAAAAGTCAGGGCATCAAGTGAGGGATGAGGTTTCCATCTCACAGACAAAACTCTGAGCTATAATTGTTACTGTCTGAAAGAATTGCAGGGATGGAATGGAGAGGAGCCTGAAGAAAAGAAGGTTCAGTGACAGGCTTAGAGTGGGATCTAGCTCAATGGGAGGCCTCAAGGCCTGACACTATTACTGAGGCTATGGAGTGCTCACAAAAAGGGACCTATCATGACTGTCCTCCCAAAGTCCCATCAAGCAGCTGAAAGAGTCAGATGCAGATATTTACACCCAATCAATGGACAGAAGCTGCTGACTCCTCTGGTTGAATTAAGGAAAAGCTGGAAGAAGCTGAGGAGGAGGGCAACCCTGTAGGAGGACCAGCAGTCTCAATTAACATGGACCCCCGAGATCTCTCAAACACTGGACCACCAAACAGGCAGCATGTACCAGCTGATATGAGGCCCCCAACACATATACAGCAGAGGATTGCCAGGTCTGTGTTTAGTCAGAGAAGATGCACCTAACACTCAAGAGACTTGAGGTCCCAGGGAGTTTAGAGGTCTGGTGGGGTGGGGGGTGGGGTGTGGGGACATCCTCATGGAGACAGGGAGCAGGGAGGAGGTATGGGATGTGGAACAGTTGGAGGGTGGACCTGCAGGGGAATAAAATCTGGAGTGTAAATAAAGATGAAAATAATTGCACATAACTCAAGGGTTTATTCTCTTAAGTTCTTCCTGCTTAATTTTATTTAATTGTTTATTTTTCCTTTTGGTCTTCTTTATCCGCCTTGACTTCCTTCATTAAGTTTAAATTTTGTTAATGAAAGTAATTCTCATTTCTACAAGACTAGTAGGTATGTGAAGGAAGATACTGACTTACTCTTTTATACTGTTTGTAATTTTGTGATGAGATCTGAGCATGTTGATTTCTTTACTTAGTTTTGTGTCTGATAGGGACAGACCAATTTGGAGCAGAAGGGAGAATACATGGATAAGATTGGCTGTAGTGTTTGGAAATATCTTATGTGGAATAAAGTCAGAGGGACAGAGATGACTGGTCTATTGTGCAAGATGTGCATCCTGGAGTGTGGGGATAAATCTGGATTGATAGAGACATTGAATATATTCTTAAAGGGGCTTGTTGGTTGGAGAGCATCAGGGCAGTTCCTGTTAAAATCATAGAGATTGACAGGAGTGGTCAGAGTAGGCTGGGATGGGACTCAGAGTAAATATGGTGGACGTAAGAGGCTTAGGAAGAAAGGTTCAGGCCAAGTTCCCAGGCTAATCCCTACAGAAGGATGGGCAGAATCACATAGGAAGGAAAGGTTGAATGGAATATGGAAGCAGACAGCCTTAAAAGTAGCCTATCATAGATATTGGTACATGATCTCTAATGTCTGATGATGCTGAAAACAACACTTTGCTTCATTTATTGTAGAGATCATAGGATTTTGTCTAGCCATAGGGATATCTTTTACCCACCTACAAATTTAGTTTATGAATATCCATTTCACAGCTAGTTAGATAATGAGTAAACATTCAAAGACTATTCACTTTTAATTATAATAAATGGTTTGTTTTTAAATCTAATTATTTATTTTCCAAAAAATTCAGTGATTAGCCTGATAATTTAATAGCCTAGGTGTAAATTCAATTCAATGTTATTTTGTTTTTTTTGTTTTATTTTTTGGTTTTGGTTTTGGTTTTGGTTTTGGTTTTTTGGTCTTTTTTTTGGGGGGGTTGTTTTATTTTGTAATCTCCTGTTTGTTATCAGACCTGTGTAATTTACACTCAGCACATGGTAGACAGACTCTGTTGAGAATCAAGTGGTGATTCAAGGAAGGCTACTTCATTTATAAAGTTAACTTATCTAGAGGATGGAGGACTCCTGTTCAAAATCTTCCTTACTCCGATGGTTGCTTAGGGTTGTTTATATATATTTGTGGATGCCTTCTCACTCCATTTAGCTCACTCTGCTTTATTATGATTAGCACATCTATGATGGTTTGAATAGGAACAGCCTCCATAGACTCATGTGCTTGACTGCTCAGACCATATAGAGCAGCAATATTAGGAAGTGTGGCCTTGTTGGAGTGGGTGTGGCCCTGTTGTTGGAAGGGAGTTGTCACTTTGGGGATGGGCTTTGAAGTCTCAGATTATAGCTAGGCCTAATGTCACATTTACTTCTAAGGACAGAAAACTGAGATAAAGAGCTCTCAACCCCCTCTCTATCATCATGTCTGCCAGTACAATGCCATGCTGTCTGCCGTGGGATTAATGGACTGGAACTTTGGATGGATTGGAACTGTAAGCCAGCCCCAATTAAATGTTTTCTTTTATAGGCATTGCTATGGTCATGGTGTTTCTGCACAGCCATGAAAACCCTAATTAGGACAACAGCCAAGTTCAGAGCAACTCTCTGTTAGATATAAACGGGAGAGGACAAAGCTCAGAAGTGTAGAAGAACAAATGGCACATATCATATGGGGCTGTGTCAATACATGCAGGTTGTGCTTCATTACATTCATTGAATAGAATGATAACTTATTTAAAGAGAGAAAGGTATTTCTATAATATGAAAATTCATGATTGCAAACCAAAAATGTATTCACAAATACTCAAATCTTCCTTCTCTCCCTTCTCTACTCTGCTACACTGTTGAGTCATTCCCTACTTTTATTTTATAGACAGATTTCTGTTTCATTTTTTCCTGTTCACTTTGCTTCTCGATGTCTCTGTCTGTCTCTCTGTCACTCTGTCTCTCTGTCTTTGTCTCTATATCCATATGTTTGTCTCTCTGTGTCTCTTTCTGTCTCTCTGTCTCTCTCCGTCTCTTTCTGTCTCTCTCTGTCTCTCTTGTCTCTTTCTGTCTATATATTTCACTCTCTTGGTATATATGTGTGTATGTGTGTCTGTCTGTCTGTCTGTCTGTATCCCTAGTTCTAGCTCCCTCTCTGTTTTGATAGTTTCTTAAATTTCTCAATTCAATTGATAAATGTACCTATGTTCCAACTTAATAACCAAAGTTTGAACCTTGAGCATCATGTGGTCTAAGGATAGCATAAACATCCACAAATTGTCCTCTGGCTTCCACATATGGACTATTGCAAGCATACTTATGTGAGCATGCTACATATACATACAGTCAATAAATAATACATTATAATATTCTAATATAATTATGACATTTAATTTTATTCTTCTTTATGGCTATCAGTATTGAAAAGAAAGACATACTTTCTTAATTAAATTTTAATATTATATGTAGACAATATACAACTTGGCTTGGTAGTAGGAATCTAAGACAAAGAGTTCCATGAAGGCATAAACCCAAAAGGCCACTGTCCTAGTTTGCACTGATTAAGTACTCCAGAAAAATGCACATGGTATAATTAAGTTTAAGTACCTCCTCAGGTGCTTTGCAAAAAGACACTCTAATATAGTTAAACCCATCTATCCACACAGGTAGGGGTAAATTGAACCATGGGAAAATAGCTTCCTTTTTTATGCAAAGTTCATTTGCCACTGCTGTTTATTACTCACCTGAAGTCATTTGCTTGTTCTGTGACACCCCAAGTGCTGGCTGTATACATTATGATTAATATACAAAACAGGGAGTAAAGTGTCTTCTTGTACACAGGTGTTACAATCAACCAGGAAAGGACCTCTAAAAAGTGAGAGAAGTGAGACTAACACTTCAGTTGTTTTAAAGGCGCAACTGTGTAGAATGGGCTTTCTGCACTTAGGTTAGGTTAAATGGGAATCTTAAGACACCCCTGCTGTAGATATCTTGTAATTCCCTTGTGCCTCAGAAGAGCCTCATAAAGAGGCAATCTGGTAATGAGCAGCATCGTCTGACAATTTGCCAGAAGGAAGCTTCATTTATTTAGTTTTATTTTTTTAGCACATTCCCAGCATGATGATAATTTTAGTAGACAGGGTGATTCAAAGAATTTGTCTCAAGTCGCTAATTATTCCAATCTAGACTACTCTCTCAGAGGCCCAATTACAGCAATGCCCGAGAGAGTCAGTACCCATTTAAACTTCTAGAACAGTCAGTGTCTCAGCTTCCGGCTTCATCCTTAGTTGGTGGAGCTATGATTATTCCTCCAGATAACATCTTTCCTTGACAGGAAAATATTTCCAGTATTCATTTACTCAATTAATCATTCATTCATTCATTCACTCATAGTACTTAGAATTTTGTTGATCATAATTTTATTATTTATAGCAATATAGATGGAGAAAATATTCATCTCGACAAGAAATTTAATATCTATAACCAGTGATGTTTAGCATAATACAATGGCTCAGATAACTGAGGAAAACTGCATAGCGAAATGTAAGGTAGTGTGAATGGTGAAGAGATTCAGTTTCAGAGAGAAAGTGTGGGAATTAAGGACAAGCATCTTACAGAAGGAACCTAGTTCCTATAGTATGAACATTAAATTGAGTAAATGAGTTTTCTTCATGGAAGAAGAGTAGGAAGGTGGGAATTCACATGGTAGGGCATGTGGCTTTAAATAACAAAATATGAGGGATGTATAACATTGCCACTAACTTTCGGTGCACTCAATTGCTAAACCAATTTACGTTCCATAATATTTCCCTTGTACCAATATGTAAAGTGAAGGTTAAGGCTTACCTAAACATCATGCAGCTAAGGAGAAATTGATTTAGAAAGCAATCCAAGTAGTCTGATCTCAAAGCAATATTCTTAATCAGAGGCTATGTGAAGAAGAGCAGGATCTCATTTATAGGTTCCATTAGAAAGAATCTGAGATCTAATTTTAATTTTAGGTGGAAAATGGAACAGAAAAACCTCAAGATACTTATACAGAAAAAAAAAAAATCTACCCAAGAAAAAGGTTTGTGCGATGTTGACACAGAGTTGATAAAGTATGCAATGTACTAGCAACATGACAATGGCTCTGGGGAGATTTGAGTGTCATTAAAGAGATGCATTGAGGGCTGCTAGCAGTGAACAAGGACAATCAGGAAATGGAAGGTGGCTTGTGGGTTCCAGGCACAGATCACTAAGCATAAATGAATTATTTATGTAATTTTCAATGCAACAATTGAAATCATTATGATATTTGCAGACTTGATGGGACAAAAGTCAACCACCTTATCTTACAGTGCAATTCAGAGATAACAGTTTCATGCCCAGAGTATAAGATTTAAGTCCTTGGCACATCTAGGGAAATCCATTCTCTATGCATTAAGTTTCTCTAAACACTGTGTTGAACAGATTTTCTTCCCCCACTATAATATATACAGAAAATAATTCTCTCTCATCAATCTCACAAAACCTGTTCCTTGTGCTTTCAGCTTTGCAATGACCTTTTCTTATTGCCTAAGTAATGCCTGCCTAGCCTATTCTGTAACAAATACAGATTGCTTTCCTTCTCCTTCTGTCTGGTGATGAGCTGATTAATAGCAGTGCAAGTGGTTGCTCCTTGAGATTAATTAATCATCTGTCATAATTGTTCAGCAGTTAAATAACTATTAATCTGGGTCCTAGTCAGAGTGAAGGTTGACAGGTTAGGAATAGGAGGATAGTTCTCATCACAAGATCAGGACTAGGCTTTTGTTAAAATATAGCTTCTGAGCCCCAGACCACCTGTGTTAAGAAGTAAGGTGTCTTAGGGACTATGGGTCATATGAAAAAAAGAAATAATAAGCCATTGCATACTTACCATCTAGTTATTCAAATGTGCCTGTTGGGATAGTAATATAATTAGCACCAGCTAAAGGAAAGATGACTTACTCCCAGAGTTAAAGGCCAATAGAAACTGTCCCTCGGGATATAGGAAGTATAAGATGAACTTTGTTAAATGTACCATGACAGTGTTAAGATATGTAATATTATATTTTGACTCCATCCAACCCAAAATTAATAAAAACAAATGGAAATGTGAGTTGAGAGAATACTTTGGCCTTATAAGGTGTTAATTTGTTTGATTCGTCTTCCTCTCCATCAACTGGGCTATAGTCAATCATTTCAATGCTTATTCAAACCCATAGAAATATAATTTTACACTTTGAGAATAAAGGCTTAGAAGAGAATTTCATTTATCACTTCATCCATGCAGGTGGAACATTCCCTGAGTAAGATTTTGAACCAATAATATTTCCAGTTTACAATCCCTCCCTGCAGAATCCCCTGAAACTCTCAGTCATTTTTGTGTCTCTTTTGTCAATTTATGTGAATCATATGCCTTTTTTATCAAACTTTCTGCTCAGTTTTCAGATGCACTTGTCTCTAATTTCTTCTCCCCTTTTCCTTATTTTCTATAGTAATGCAAAAATGTATTAAGTGTCTTTGTGAAATTATAGCACATTTAAACAAAAATATAGAGAGTTTGATTCATATTAATTTTAAAATGGATAGGAAGAAAAGAGGGGAAAGAGATGATAGCACAAATAAACAATGAAGAGTGAAAAGAGAAGATGTGAGTACTAAGTTTACAGCTAACCTAAACTCCGAATCTGTTTCTCATTAGAGTAATATTATTAATACTTGGTAAATCTCCACATAACACTACTTGTCTACTTGTCATTGGTAGGTGAGAAGAAAACTGCCTAATAGAGCTATTGTGGATATTTGTCTTATAAGAGATTTAATAGTGGCCTGAGTTTCAGTAAGTAAATGGTAGAAACCAGAATTAAAAATAGGACTATACTGTAATGACTTTACACACTCTGGTTCCCTTCCTCACCTCTGCAAATTTAATTTATCTATGTAATGTTAGTATGTGAGAATCTCAAAAGATACAGGCTTTGATTTCATTTGTAGACAAGCACTTTTCACAGTGACTAAATTAAATTACTTCATAATCTCTAATCCAGTATGTTAGTGTAGAGTTGGACAGAGATGTAAACATTAGAGAACACCTTTTAAATTTGAGAGCATAGATGAAAGTCAAAGAACAATAAACATTTTCAGAAAACCCATAGCTAATGAATGAAGAACTCCAGCAAACAAGTAGAGATAGACTATGTTTAGGTATAAGAATGCATCATTTTGAAAGCACTGTCATAGACAAAAGAATGACACGTGTGCTAAACTCAAATGTCAATTCCTCTGCTTAGCTCTTTGGAGGAACCAAGTCCATGGATACTTGATCACAGTCCTTAACCCTGCAGAATTGTAAGACAGTAAATTATTACCCAACTTACCTCATTTGTGATACCTCATTACTGCAAGCCTAACTTGTCCAGTGCTGTGTTATTTTCTTTCTACCAATTTCACTTCTTTCCCAAATATTGTTCTCAGTTTTCTGTTTGAAGAAAAACATGTGATGTTTTTCCTCCATATATATCTTTCAGGTTAGGAAAATTTAAACTACTCTTTCTTTACATAGTATATTGTAGAGCTCAGACTGGAATGAGTGGATTTAAGAAAATAAGAATACATGGCTGGCCTCCATGATTTTCTCTTACATAGCATGAACACCCTTTCGGAGCTCTGACCTATTCTAAAGCTATAGATCTCCAGGGGACCTAAAGTTTGTAGACTCATTTTGTTCCCTTCTATGCTCTGCTTTCCCTTAATCTAAAGCATTTTAGAATTCAGACACTAAATATTTAAGGAGAGCAAAGCTAAGTCTACCACTATGTGGCAATTTTATTACATGAGAGGTATCAGGATTGAATTCCATATGAATTATGACATGTCTAGTCACCATATTTGAGCTTACTACTGATCTACAGATATAAGTAATGCATCTTTCAACAATGCTTTGCTGATAACGAACCAAATATTTGTGAGACTTAAACTTTAAATTACATGTTTAAGAATACCTGTATTATAACAAATGGCTTGGTGCCAGCACAATTAATGACTTAGTAATAGGAAATTTTATATTTGGGAGTTTTGGTCAGGAATATATGAGACATCCTATTAAGCCATTTTCCTCAAAGAGTTTGCTCTTTTGTAATAATTATGGATGCTTCTCACAAAAACACATTAGTTAAACCAAAATACAGGCAATCTTTCTAACTACTCTCCTACAACATTTCTAGACATGTATCAGACCACTGGAACATCTACTATCTGTGTGCCAGTGTTCTTATTAGCTGTCCCTTCTGGTAAACCTGTGGCAACTTTCTGGCCTGTAGTATGTTCTTCATGGGATTTCTCTGTGAATAATGCAATGTTAGAAGTAAAATTTTAAAATATACAGACTATCTCAACTATGTAGTGGGCTCTACAGTGAATTATTGTCTATTTAACTCCAGAATAGAAAGATTTGTCTCATATGATAAAGAAGATGACCTCAAGAATTTTATGAGCTTCCAGAAAAATCACTGTTTAATCCTGATAAAATTGACCTTTTCCAATAGAGTTGCAGATTCTCTCAGAGAAAGTTATCAGGATTTAAATTCTAAGAGAAGTTCCATTTACTTGTTAAATGTCTTCAACCTAGCCCTGACACAGTCTCCGGCACAATGTAGACATTCAGCATTGCTGAGTAATAATTGTGGTTGTGAAAATAAAATGAAGTTGAGTAATCATTCCGGAAGTCAACTTTTCCCCAATCCAAAGTTTAAAGATTGGAAACTGCCAGTTTCTATAGACTTCCTAGAAAAATAAAATAAATCTATAAAACATTGGTAAGAGTTCTTATATCAATATTTTCTATCCTACTACAGTTAAGAAGTTGATATTTCAAAGCTCCTACTTGATCAAACAGGAAGACAATTTTCTTCTTATTCTTTGAGCAAAGTTTACTGTAAACTTTAAATGAGATAAAATAGCACATGAAGCTACAAATGAATTTAATAGTTAAATTAATATTTTAAAATGAGATGGCAAACTGAGTCCAAGGATATCTCTATAGATAAGCCTTAGACTTTAAATTCCTAAGCAAAAGGACTATAAGTCTTAATACCTTTAAAACAACATGAGTCAAGTCACTCTTTGATTTCTTGATGGAAAGATACATGAGAAAATGACCATGTGTTAAACTGAGGTATCCAAGAAACTGATATGATACTTTTCTCTCTATTATATCTCTTAATATTGCAAACTTGATATTAGTGTCACTGTCAACCTCAAATCTTAGACCTCTGAACTTCAACAGAAAACTATAGTTGCAGTTACGTTGTTCACTTCTGGTTACATGGAACAGAGTTTTAGGACTTGGCCAAGATCAATAAAGACAGGTTGAATTATGGAAAATCTTTAACAATTAGATATTATTTTATTAAGTATTTGTCTTAGACGAGAGGCGAGGGCACTGCCTCACATAGAAATGAATAAGGCAGAGATAAAGGGAAGTAAGAAAGCCTAGAGAAAGGGAAACTATGGGAGAAGTAGATTTCTGAGCCTTCAAGTAGCAAATCAATATAGCTTTAGAATTTTAATTTTAATTATAATTCTTTAGAATTTTTATTTTACATGTACTGCTGTTTGCCTGTGTGCATTTCTATGCCTCAAGTACATGCCTGGTGCTAATAGAGGCTGTAACTTTAATTTTTCAAAGCTTATTTTTAATGATGTTTCTTAAATGCTTTAACCTCTCTTGTAGCTTACCACCCACCATAGGTACTGGATAAGATAGGATATGAAAAAGTGGACCTGTTTAGAAAGGTTCTTTTGAGCAGCTCCTGTCTGTGTTGTCTGGAAACCTGCAGTTCAGTTCAGAGATTAGCAGGCAACAGCAGCTCAATCCACTTGCAAACACTTGACTGATATACCAGCAGTTCAGTTTGGTAGAGTTGATTAGCAGCAGCTGTGACAAGACCTAGCAGAGACAGCCAGGCCTCAATCTCTGCTCCAGTCAGCAGGAGGAACCCATAGGGACACCAGGAGTTCTACACTGTGCTTCTCTCAGAGAAACAAAGAGCAGCGAAGACTCAATGTACACCAGCACTGCACAGCTAGCTCTACCAGCAAGCTAAGCTCTGTCTCTGTCACTCCATGGATTTTTATTTATAACCTCCTAAAATCAGAGGTTCACTATGTACCTTGCCTCAGCATGGCACTTACCTCCACATGGGTTTTGCCTCAGCACATCTTGCTTTACCACATGCATCCAATCAGCCCAATTCTTCAGAAGCAGCAAGGAACTGCAGTACATCACCAGAAGTTTTTTAGTGCATTTCTCTCTATAGAGTCCTGACAAATGGAGCTCAACTACGCAATGTGAGGCAGACCAATACATGTGTGTTGTTAGCAAAAAATCCTTCATCACATGTTCTTTCACATGCTTACTTTACAAAACATCCTATATACTATGTCTGCTTAAGTGAAATGTTCCTTCATAAGTTGGCCTTAGCCTTTCACACCTGTATCCACTTTAACAAAACATTCCTTCACATGTTTCCCCAGCAAAACACCATCTGATCAACTTTCCAAAGAACCCTTCAGTTTCTCCTTCAAGAGGCAAAAAAGAGAGTTTTTGCCTAGAGTTGGAGTTAGAGATGGTTGTTAGCCTTCATGTGAGGCATAATGTTCTAAATTCTTTAGCCAACAAAGATCCACTAACTCCCCTAAAAATTATAATACGTAATGTATTACATTATAGTATTTTGTTAAAGATAATTTCAAGATCCCTGCTTTTAAATTTCAAAGTAGACTTTTGCAAGTGAAAACGGAATAAATATAAGAACAACAACACAAAATAGTGTAGGAAAAAATATTGACATACTCTCTGATCCCTGTAACTGACTATAAGGACAAAGGTAATCATTTTAAGCCTTTGAGGGAACTGTTGCTAAAATACAACACAACACAACACAACACAACACAGCACAATACAATACAACAAAGCAGATCAGAACAGAACAGCACAGAACAGAACAAAATAAAACAAAACAAAACAAACAAACAAAAACAACAACAAACCTAGACATTGGACCGCCATGACTTCTCAGTGAAGAAAGAAACTTCCTGCAGCTATTCAGAACCGAAATTCAATCCCTGAAGATAACTGACTCCAAAATGTTGTAGTTTGCCCTCTGTATTAGTGCAGTGGTACAAGTTGAATCAGGCATACACACACACACACACACACACACACACACACACACATATATATATAAAGAGTAAGTAGATTGGAAAAGGTGAGACCATAGCCAAATGGGTCCTGATATTGTTTAACCCTTAGACCACTAAACTTGCATGGGGATAAAATAATGAAAAATTTCAAAAATCTTGTGAGAAAGCATTTTGTTTTGTTTAAGAGTTGTGGTGAAGAAAACAATACTGTAGTAAGGGATTACTATGTAATGAAGACTGTTTTTCCAATCAATGACAATCTCATTATATCTTTAAACATGTGTCCTCTGCATACATGTTTTCTAAATTAGAATTTTCAATATACTTACACATTCTTTAGTCCATGAATGAAAAAGAAATTGGCATTAATTCATACTTTTGACATTGACAAAGTTAATTTTGGCTCATAAACAGAGAAGAGCATGAAAACAGAGTTATAATATTTATTAAAATTCTTTGGCACATTTTTGTAAAGTAGAGATTTATTTTCATAAGAAGCATTTATGCAGTCTGAAGTCATATTTGCCAGAAGATCCTTTAATCAAACTTGGGTCATAAACTGGCTCTCTTAGTGAACTGAGAGACAAAGTTGTGTATGATTCTTACATTCCAAAGTCTTTGAACTATATGTGTGCCTCATTTGGTTTGTACTTATTTCTTGCTTGAAATTTATATGTTACATAAAGAAGTAGAGACAGATGACATAATTATTTCATGCTATACCTTCTTCAACTAAAATGCTTTCATCCTTTTGCAGTGCTTCTAGCTATTTTATATAATTTAAGCCCTTAATATATACCAAATAAATACCTGCTGATTTCATCAATAATAGAAAAATGTGTGCTTAAACAGATATTTTTTGACATAAACATTTAATACTGAAGATCTATTTTTCACTGTGAAAAGGGACTTTTATATGAAACTCTTGAAATTCCACATTAGTATGTTTTACCAGAAAAACAGACTTGCATAAAATAGAAATACATAAAACACAGGAATTCCTATTGGAATTCTAACCAACTCTGATGTTGGCTTGCTGTGTTGGCTCTCAACCTATGGCTCTGATTCATAGTTATTTGATTTATTGAAAATATATATCACTTCATTAAAGTGTGGTTGTGAAAATATTTACATTTTTATTTATTATAACTATTTGTGTGCATATGTGTGTGAGCGAGTGAGTGAATGTGTGTGTGTGTGTGTGCGTGCACACACGTGCACTATGACATAATTTGTGGTTGTCAGATGACAACTTCCAGAAGTTGATTCTTTCCGTTTATCATTTCAGAACTAAACTAAGGCAATTAGCTTGGGTGGCATGTTCTTTTCCCAATAAATCATCTTTCTGGCCCTATAAAACATGGTAGAAGATTCACCTGATTTTATTTTTTAAGAATGGAGAATATTATTTAGGAGTCCTTTTATCATTTCATAAAACTGGTAGCGTCTTATTGCTTGTGAAGCCAGCCTGGTTTCTACAGATAGAGTGCTGTTCTTCTGTCTCACCTTTTTCTTTCTGTTGAAAAACTAGAAAAGTTAACAAACATAAGAAGGTACAATAATTCATCTTGGATAAATACTTTTGTTCTACAGTTCAAAATAAGATAGACTGGAACTTGGAGAACTTAAAGGTCTGTGGCTGAAGTTCCACCACTCAGCTTTGGTGGCATCTGGTGTTTCATCTGGTAACATAAGCCAGCAACCATAAGGACTTTTTGCATAACCATTATTTTGTGTCTCCCATGTAGAAATCTGATTTTTACAAATTCTAACATGTACCAACTTTTCTATGAAATATAATCTTACCAATCACTACTTCTATTTATGTTATTAATGCTGAGAAAATCTTGAAATACATAACAGCAATTGGAATAAAAGACAAAAATGTAAAATTAAAAAGAAAAATAATGCTACAATCTGTCTTGTCTTCTCAAAAGAAAAGGTCACTAGGGGGCAGGTGTCAATGAGATGGTTCATCCCTAACTTCCTCAAATTGTTCTCTGAACTCCACATGCATGCTATGTGATGCTCCCCAACTGTGTGTATATAGAAAATAAAATGAAAGAAAGAAAGAAGTGTCAAATTAATTTTAAGAGCTCATTCTTTGATTTCTCTACTTTGAGGAGTAAAAAATAACAGGAATTTTAAAATATGTGGCTTTTATGGGTATAAGTACCATATCCACAAATGTTCTTTTCTGACTGCCTGAGACAGTATAATATTTTTCCTACATGGTAGATTTCCCTGAGGAATGTGGTAATTGTTCATTCAGAGTTGTAATTTTGTCCAAACACAAAATTCAAAACTATTTGATTGTGAGTTTGAATAATGACTTTCACCCTAGACACCAGACAAATATAACAATTAAATATTTGAAGAGATCGAGATTTTAATTCAAGAATATTTTAAATGATTTAAGAATACAGAACTTTATAAACATACCTGTCCATTTGTTATCCAAGAAAAATATAGCTTATTGAAATAATAAATTCATTGTAACACATGAACTTTATTTTTATACTACTACTGAAGTTAATTATACTGAAATACTTTAAAAGTTTTCAATGTACCATCTATTTAGATGAACATATATCCACCTGTCTCCAACTTATATGACACTCTCCCAACTTAGACACCAAGGTTCAGGAAATATCACAGAATAGGAGAAAGAAAGAGCATAAGAACTAGAGAAAAAAGTTCATATGAACATAACATAGCTAATGAAATCACTAACAAATTGGAGCAGTAGTTACCTGACAAGAATCAAGCCAACCAAATGTCAGTCATAAAAGAGGTAGCTGAATTCCAGTTGCTACACACTACAGAGGGCATAGTGGAAGTAAATTAGTTGTTGAGAATGTAGCCACTGAGTGATAGGATTCCTACACTCCAATGGTTGACCCTACATCTGTGTTTATATGAAGAGCACAAGCAAGACTTAGTGAATTATATCAAACAAACTAAAGTGTCATGGAATTAGGAAGGGATGTGCTTGAGGGTATATGTAGAGTTTGAGATTGCAAATAAGGATATATTTACCAAATTTCATAGTATGCATACATGAAATTCTCAAAATTGAAGAAACAGAGATTCAGAGGTTGAGAGATAGGGATATAGAAAAATAAATAAGTGATAGATACATGGATAATAAATAATGATGGTAGATACATACATATACAGATAGGTACATATACAGATAGGTGATAGATATACACAGATAGATGATAGATTAATAGATAGATGAATGATAATATAGATAGAGTTGATAGTTTACATAAATAATATTGATAGATATAAACAGATAATTAGTAGATGATAGATAGATAATAATTAGAAAGATAGATGAAATAGATGATAGATAGATAGATAGATAATAGAATTAGTATGATCAAGAATTATTTGGTAGCAATTATCATAAGAAACCCACCATAATAATGACACCTGAACCTAATAATTTCTTAAGGGTTTAATTAAAAATACCTTAACATTAGGAATCATAGAGTTTCAACATATAAAGTAAGATGTGGCAGACTGTAATTTAGTCCATGGTAGTGAACAAGATATTTTGAGACTATGTCAATGATAGAGGAGGGGAAGTTCAAGGGAAGGTAATTTCTTCATTGAACACTAATTGCATAGGTTTATGACACCATTATTTTGAGCAATGTCTGTATCAAACCAAGGAGTAAAGGTTAACCATAGTTGCTTCCTTAGTTCATGTCTAAGTAAATAGGAAATTAAATTTCAACAAGTGAATTCAAGTTTAGAAAAAATTGAACATATTAATATTGATATACATATGTGGAGAATTTCTCGTATAGTGTCATATTTAGATTCAAATAATTTAAGTTTTGTTTTTTGCTATATAATTGTTAAACTATTATTCTTTGACAAGTAGCAGAAATGTAATATAACACTGCTATAACATTTCCATACTTTAATATGTCAGTGAAATCTTAGTTTACAGAATTTTACAGAAATCTTTAAACATTAAATGATATTGTTTCCCAACTCTGCATATTTTAAAAGTATATCCTATAATACTACCTTACATTAGAAACTAATAAAATGCTTATTGCTTTTCTCCATTGGCTAATTTATGATTCAAGTCCTAAATTATAAACAATAATATATGTCTATAGAGATTGTTGAGTGATTAAAAGTAAATGCTGCTCTTACAGAGGACCTTAATTTGGTTACCTATGTCCAAGTGGCATCTCACAACTGTCTACTAATGTAGTTCTACTTAAAAGAGAAAAGCAATATGCATTTCATATGTATATGCGTATGTATATATGTATGATGTATCTGTATATACATATGCATATACATATTCATATGCACACAAATATACACACACATATATATTTTCTCCTGTAGGTTATCTTTGTTAACACAAAGATAAAATAAGTGTCTGTTGGAATCAAATATTTTGTGGTTTTTGGGTTGTTTGTTTGTTTGTTTGTTTTTCAGAGAACTTTAGAGAGTCCCTTGCTTATTTGTCAATTAGGAATAAAGAAAAAATTTCTCATCTTCCCCAGATGTTTTGGCAATCAAAAGAAATGTGAATCATTTAATTTTATGTATATAAACCATAGCAACATTGATATGTTAATACAGAGATTATAAAGTCCAGCATAGTATTTATTCCAAAGTGTTACTTATTTTCTTGGTGTTCTATATTACTGGGCAATCAGAACAGAGCAGAATATTGTGTACACCCTTTATGGAGGGCATCACTTGCAATGATCTTTGTGCCTGTGCGACACGTACTACCAGTGATTAACTGTATCTTTATCAATGAAGTTTTCTTTAAAAAAAAGATAAATTGTGTTTTATTGATACAATACCAATTAGCACAAAATATTCAGAGCTGTTCATTTTATTGCCATTAAATCACAGATAAATTGAGGTCTTAAATTGTTTTGAAGGGAAACTAATAAAGTCACAAAGTTGTCTTTCCTACAAAGACAACTACTCAGTTCAAAATATTTATGATTCTTTCTTCCCTAGAAATGGATTTGATACAATTATTCTTCAAAATAGGATATGGATTTATTTAAATTATTATAAATCTGTTCTTGGGATACATTAAAACATCATGATGAAAAACAAATTTTCAAAAACAATGGATTATGTGAAAATGTTTCCTGCCTGGGTTCAAATTATCCTTTTAAATCTGGAATACCTTTTTCTTGAAGTTGTTGAGGAATTTCTTTTGTGTTCAAGCTACAATGGCAATATCACATCCAATTGTCAAGTAAGAGAACAAGGACAAAACTAGATCTCAAAGTTAGTCAATGTTATATTCTCAGACTAATTACACCTAGTCACCATTACCTTATCCATAACTGTCCAAAGCAACATTAATTGTATTTATAGTAACCAAAAGTTGAAAACAATCAGGTTGTCCATTAGTGGATGTATAGAGCAATGAAAGGAGTTTAATCATCATAATGAAATACTATAAGCCTTGCCAAGGATAGTGATACTGAAATCATGATCATTAATATTTATTGTCAACTCTATGGTGGCAGACACATAGATCAGTAAAGGATACCTCAAGGCATAACTTTGTGGGTGTTTCAAAAAGACTTAATTAATATAGATGAGAAACTGTGAGCATATCTGGTATCATTTAATTGCCTGTTGGCCTGATGGGATAGAAAAGGAAGACAGGAGATATGCTAACACAAGCTTCCTCTGCCTAGAACATAAAAGTGTGTATACACACACTCACATACATACACACACCTTCACACACACACATATATTCATACATAGTGGGTTGTCCTAATGCTGCTTGTAACCTATGCTATTTTGGGGCCCCTAAGCCTGCTTGCTCCAGAAAAGAGAGAGTGCATGTAGACACTTGCTAAGTGACACTGCCCCTAGTTAATTGTAATTGGTAAATAAAGATGGTAACAGCTAATAGATGGGCAGAAGAGACATAGTGGGGCTTAGATGTTGTGGGCTTAGGGTTGCAGAGGAGGAAGTAGAAGTACAGGAGAGGAAATGAGAGAGACCATCAGGTTAGAGAGAGGAGAATGCAGCCCTGAGGGTTGCCCAATTGGACCTAAGAGCAGCCAAGAAGAAATATAGCAAGTAATGATTTGGGATTATCATTAGAAAAGTAGATTCTATCATCATGGCAGGTAAGCAGCTGCCAAGCTATTGTGCTGCTTAAGATATATTGTAAATATTAAGGCTGAGTTTGTCTCTCTTCCAGGAATTCAATGAACAGGGCAAGGTAGATGCTTTGGGCCAGGATTTTTAATAATTTTATAATACACTTATACACATATACACACATACATATACACATCAACACTCATAGAAACAAGCAAATCCCCTCAATACACACATAAATAAACAAATCAAAATTCTTTGGCTACCAACAATATCTTACAGCTCTTTAATATGTATATGCAACACATCGATTACATTTCATGTATACAAAGCAAAATTCATTTTGCTCCCATATTTCCCTCTCCATCCCTCTTCTCCACCTGATAGAGAGTTACTCTTGTCTGTCTTCCATATCATAGTACTGGAAATGCTCATACCATGTATCCTTGTTCTCAAATGTCAGAAAAAATGCTATAAGGTCAATTTTGAAATGAGCTTTTATTACCTGCCCTGTTCTTTAACTCTCAGATAATAATTCCTATTACCTTACTTCTTCTAATTTATGCAAAGCATAGATATTCTCATTTGAATAATTTTATTTTTGTCTCTCCTAATTAAAAAAGTCCCCTTCTGATATCAGATATTCCTCTTCTTTCGATCTCTTTTTACACAATACATCAACAGACTTCTACTCCTAACATGTTGGGGAAAAAGAAATTTTCTACAACTTCCCATCAATCTATTTACCTTACCATTACCCATTCTCAAATGTATATTATTCTCAAAATGCATCACTGACAACACCACCTCATCACCGCCTTTTTCCATGACTAATAGAATGGCACAAGCATAACCATAACTGTAATAGGACCTAACAGTGCCATGCATGCCAACTAGGCAACTGTGTTATATAGTTCCTTGTAAGGGAAGTACCTTTCTTTCCACCCTCAATGGACCCTTTTAAATTTAAATCCATCTCCTTCAACTAGGAAAAAAAATTAGAGGTCTGATTAAATGCTTGATGTGTTATTCTCTAAACTATTTGAAAGATTTTGTATAGTACATTAAGTCCCCTTGTGTTTCCCTTTGTTAATGTAAGTCGTAACTTGACTTTGGTTTACTATGGTTTCCCTATTTATGAAAATTTACTATGATGTTCCTTATTTATACTGGCTCATTTTATGTCACCTTGACACAAGCCAGAGTCATCAGAAAGGGGCAACCTTCAACTGAGAAAATGCCTTGATGAGATCTGGCTGTAGACAAGGCTGTGAGGCATTTTTTAAATTAGTGATTTATGGGGAAGGGCTTAGCTCATTATGGGTGGTACCATCCCATGGTTGCTAGTCCTAGATTTTATAAGAAATGAAGCTGTGAATTGTATCTTGGGTATTCAGAACTTTAAGGCTAATATCCACTTATCAGTGAGTGCTTAGATACTCTGTGTGTTCTTTTGTGACTGGGTTGATATCTTCATTCAGGATGATATTTTCAAATTCCATCCATTTGCCTGTGAATTTCATGGCCAAAATCTGGATGCTTCAGTGCTTCTTAGAAGGGGGGGAAATATCCACAGGAGGAAATACAGAGACAAAGTGTGGAGCAAAGACTGAAGAAAAGGCCATCCAGAGACTGCCCCACCTGGGAATCCATCCCATATACAGTCACCAAACCTGGAGGCTATTGAGGAGGCTTGGAAATGCTTGCTGACAGGAGGCTGATATGGCTGTCTCCTGAGAGGCATCGCCAGAGCCTGACAAATACAGAAGCAGAAGATTGAACTGAGCGTGGGTTCTGATCATGGAGTTGGAGAAGGAACTGAAGGAGCTGAGGGGGTTTGCAGCCCTGTAGGGGAAGCAACACTGTCACCTGGCCAGACCCCCTGCAACTCCCTGGGACTGGACCATCAGCCGAAGAATACGCATGGAGGGACCCAAGGCTCCGGCCATACATGTGGCATAGGATGGCCTTGTTGGACATCAGTGGGAGAAGCGGCCCTTGGAACTGAGGGGGTTCGATGTCCCAGTGTAGGGGAATATAAGGGCGGGAAGGTAGGAGTGGGTAGGTAGGTGGGGGAGCACCCTCATAAAGGTAGGGGAGGGTGGGATAAGGGGTTTCTGAATGGGAGACCTGGAAAGCGAAAAACATTTGAAATGTAAATAAATAAAAATCCAAGAAAAGAGAAGAAAGGAAAAGAGAGAAAGGAAGGAGAGAGGGAGGGAAGGAGGGAAGGAAGAAAGGAAGGAAAGAAGGAAGGAAGGAAGGAAGGAAGGAAGGAAGGAAGGAAGGAAGGCAGGCAGGCAGGCAGGAAGGCAGGCAGGCTGAATAAGCCATGATTAGCAAGCCAGTAAGCAGGACATCCCAGAGGTCTTCACATGAGTTCCCACCTCTAGTTTCCTGCCCTGCGTGTGTTCCTTTTCTAACTTCATTTTATCATGAATTGTGATGTGGATGTATAAAGTGAATAAACCCCTTCCTCTCAAAGTAGTTTTGGAAATAGTGTTTCATCATTGGAACAGAAACACTAACTAAGGCACATAGCTTTGTGTCTATTACAGAGCCCCTAAATGAATGTTTGGCTTTGTTTTTTGGTTGTTTGTTTATTGAGACAGTTTGACACATTGTAGCCTTGGGTAACCCAGTACTCTGTATTGAAGAAAATGACCTCATACTTGAAAAATTCTCTCTGTCCTATTTCCTGAGTACTGGTATTGCAACATGTGCTTCTTTGCCTTACATAAAATGTACATCTATAACTACTAAATGACGTAGTCAAAGTAGAACCACTTGCTCTAGCCAGTGATGAATTCCTTTTATCTCATCAGGTACAAGCTTAGGAGTAAAGTTTACATAAATATGAACATCCTTCTATCTTTTACAACCATTTCTCCATCTATCTGAATTTAAATGCATTTTATTTGAATCAATATATGTGACAACAGTCACATCCCTTAGGGTCTCTTTACATTGCCTCTAATAATCCTACTCATATCTGCTACCCAAGGTATATCCTCTATCAATTCTAGTTATAATTTCTAATTAAAAATATACTCAATTATCTACATGGTATGCGACTTCACTCTATACATGCTAATATAGGACCTTCTATATATAGTCTGTTTGTCAGCCTACTGTGTCTACTTCTTTTGCTTAGAGGAGGGAAAGCATGCTGAGAGTACTTTGCTATATATTTAAATTAAATTGATATAAATTTAAACTACATCCAATCTAATACTGTAAACTGAGAAAATGAAACATGCAAATTATTCCAAAACAGTTTACTTTTAATAACACTCTATTTCCAAAATAATTCCCCCTCCCCAGATTTCAGAATGTTCATCTGTCATCATTCTGAATGGTAGCCTGATTAACAGTGTCATTAATGAGGACCTCTCTACACATATCAGATCCACTACATAGATATTTTCATGAAGTACAATGATTCTCTTATTTTTATGTGATTGAGAAGATATTAATCCTGAATGAGAGAAAGCAGTTTATGTTCTAATTTTTGCAATAATGCATAATTAATTTTTCCTGTTCCTATTCATTATCAAACACATGACTATGTGATACCATCAGAACACTAGGGATTTGATTTTCAGGGATTTCAATCTAATCCATCTGCAATAATCAAAGAATAGCAACATTTGGAGTGATGGACAGCTTGATGATACAGCTAGATGAATAACAAGAACAAAACCCCGTGTTCCAGTTCCAGCATTCCCATGCCCCACCAGTACAATGTCTGTAGGCCATATTGCCCAGAAATTATGAGAAATGGATATAAACTCATCATTGGCTCCTAAAACAAACAGACGTAGTCAATTTACTGAAGCTGTTTCTTTACCTAGATCATTTCCTACTGACTTATAATAAAATATAAAGTTAATTTATTAAATTAATAAATGAGATCACTAAACAAAATAAGATATATATTCAAAAATTCATGTGATAGAATTACTATGTCAGTGTACTGATGGATCTGCTAATGTTCAAGGAGGCAATATAGAAGAGAACAGTAGCCTCACATAATGTTATTAAAGCAATTAACAAAATACAATAAATTAGGATACTATTTCAAAACAAACAGAATACTTTAAACACTTTAGAGTGGCAACATCACTTCACGTTTTCACTAAAATTGAAGATAAATATGAACAAATAAAAATAATAAAATATCAAAAATTTTATCCCATGAAACCCGTTATATAGTACCTATGTTTACATTTTTCCTGTGTTTGTTTGCATGTGTATGTGTGTGTATGCTTTAATGCATATACAATATATACAATATATGATATAGTATATATAAGATAGTATATATTATACATACACACACACATATATATAGTCATATATGTATGATGTAACTGTATATACATTGGTTTGTATTATGGTAATAATGTAGTAGAAAATAACATATATTATTATATACTACTATTATGACATAGATTTATGAAGAATTGTATAAAGAATTCTATTCATTATTAGCTAAGAATACACTACAGAGTATTTAAATAAATATTTAGTGTATGGAATACTAATGACTTGTTGAATTTCCCTATGCTATAATTTTTCTTGCTGTTGGATTTTAATTTGTCATAAATTATAATTTGTGCATTGTTAGATAATGGCTATAAGAGAAATGTTGGTTGATAAATTCAGCCATAATTATCAGGAATGTGACCTTGTTCTAGTCACATTAGAGTGGTCAAAATTAAAAACACTATGAAGAAATTTTCAAAGAAGTTAGGAAAAGATGATTTGGGAAGTCTCACCCCTAAGAAAGCACACCCCTATGAGAACATATTCAGTAATTTTTTATTTCATATTATATGTACATATATAAATGTCACATAGTACCTGAAAAATATGCCTTATTATGATATGTCCAATAAAAATAAAACAGGAAGATATAGTAACTTAAGGGATAAAAGACAGTTTGGAATAAATGTCTTTTAAGTGTTTGTATAATTTTTCCTTTTTCCTCATTAAAAAGGATTGTAGTCATCACTTTGCAATAAAGTGAGGAGATAATTCAGAAACATGGATGAAATGGGGCGTGAACTGCAGGATGTCATTAATTCACTAAAAGTAAGAAGCCTAAAGGATGTTATGCAGAGTTCATATGTTTCTCACAATATTATATGTTACCATATCATTCTGAGTAAGCCAATTCTTCTGTGATTTAAAGTCATTCAAAGTGTAATATTTTTGTTCAGATTTAGTATTTCCTAACTTAGGTATGCTGTTATTGACTATTGTCTAATATATTATTCTCTATATTTCCAAATCTTTAACCAGAAAACATTCATTAATCTAACTCTTTATTCATTCATTGAAGTACTCCATCATTGACTCATTTGCTCACATTACAATGTGAGTGAATGTACATGAAGAATTTACTTTGTGATGTGCTCACCTCTGGGAACTTTCATTAGATGTAAGATATATGTGGGTAGTTTGGGCATCATCATTCTTAGGTCATACTGGCAATGTAATCCATGACTATTACATGGATGAACAAAAAGTTATTAAGCTTTTTCACATTATGTCTGACTCCTCAATAAATCAAAGAAAATCCTGATCTTGCTTCAAAAAGTTGACAAAACTCTGGAGATACCTATAAAAATTATATTTATACATGTGTAACTAATGCAATCATATTGGCTATTTTTTCATTAATTATCTCTAGGATGTTTTTCCAGAATGCTTTCTAAAATGCACAGAATGTTCCCATTGGGTTATTACTACCACAAAGGTGAGAACACACAGGCAAAAAGCTAAATGTTTTGGATTTGGAACTTACTGACTATTTCATGTCAAGCAACTGACATGCAATGTATATTAAATTTAGGGACTGGATATCTCTTTATAAATTCAATAGTGTATTATGAGTAACCAAGGCTCACTTTGAGTCAATGTAAAGAACAATCTAAAAAAGTAACAGTGTGGGTTCTTATGCAAAGGATATTGGGAGAACTCTTGCCACATTTCTATGCAAATATATTGATAAACCTGTTGTAACGTACATTGTTGTCCTAATATGGGAATAAGTTAGCTATTTAAAGAATGCAAGCATGGCAGATGATTCAAGCCATGATCAAGCCTGCCTTTGATGCTTGAAATTCATTATTTAAGTTCTCTGAAAAGTAGAACAAAACACATAGGAAATACCATCAGGCACACAGATTGTTTAATCTTAGGTTATTTTAAAAAGAATAAAGTTGTGATGCATTCTTACTTGTGAGTCAGGATATAAAATGTTTAAAATGCACATGAAGGTACCCATAGAATGTGCCTACTTGTTCATGTGTTCTACTCAGTTTATGCAGTACAGGATATAAAATGTCTAAAATGTATGTGAAGGTACCCACAGAAGCCAGAAGAGAGGTTCAGACCCTCTGAAGTTATAGGAGGTTTGTGAGACCTGATGAAGTCGCTAGTAACTGAACTCAGGACCTTTGGAATAGCTGTATGCATTCTTACCTGCTGAGCCATCTCTCCTGGTGTGATAATGACAGCTATTGGATAATAACTATAGTTGCCCCATCTATAAAATAATGCTTATTCTTGTGTTTTCTTACTAAAGAAGATTATAACAATGATAAGCTTCAAATAACATACATAACTAAACAATCAAATATTTAACACTGTTGCTTGAAGCAGAGCATGTAGATGGACTCCTATAATTTCTGCACTTGAGAGTCTGAGGTAGATAATTTATGAGTTTGGAGTCAATCTGGGTACAGAATGAGACCTTGCCTCAAAATAACAATAGAAAAAAATAAGAACAGGTTTTGGTTTCCTGTGTCTAATAGTAAAAGGGTCTGACAGAAAATATGAAAGGTGTGGTAATCAAAATCACTTTCATGAAGTCCTTAGTCTGAGGTAAGGTTAGTTTCTAGAAGGAAGCAGCTATGTTTGAAAGGGACATCTAATTGAGGAGCAGGCAAAGTGACGAATCAGAGAAAGATCTGACAGAATCAGTCAGAGATAGGAAACATGCAACTCTCAAGAGAAAAGCACAGGAAAGAGAAGACTTATAAAGCAGTGCAGAGAGAGAGAGACAGAGACAGAGACAGAGAGAGAGACAGAGACAGAGACAGAGACAGAGACAGAGACAAAAACAGAGAAGAGGGTCCCATCAGTTCAGTCAGTGTAATTCATGCAGTAAAGTTGAGTTGAGTTGATTTTGTTAGTGAGTTCCATTCAGTTTGTGAAGTTTGTGCTGTTTATGATTTTTGTGCAGTGCATGTTATCAGAGACAGCAGAATAACAAGGAACCAGAAGATTAGAACAAATTACTAGAGTTAATGTGAGGCCAAAAAGAACAATTCAGGGAGAAGCTGAGGGAATCTAGTTTGAATCAGTCAACTTGAAGAAGAGTCTGAGACATAACAGCTGAGTTGAACCAGCCAGTCAGAGTTCAGAAAGAGCTAGAAATGGTGAGTTTATTTAGCAGTTAGTCTTCAAAATGTTAATTATATTTATTGAATAAAAGATACTTTTATAGTTTATCTGTCCCCAAATGAATTCATAATATGAAAATACTAATGAATAGTTACACTGAGCTATATTAAATTGTCAGCATTTTATAGATTTTATTAAATACCAGAATACCATTGACAGCTGCCATGATGTTTCCTCACACATTGGTGATGTGTTTTACCCCTCGGATGAAAATCTCTGAATGCTAAAATTTTAGTTTTATATCTCAGTAACTCTTATGCCTAATACAAGGACTACTATTTGATAGATGATGCTGAATCCTAAAGGGACAAACACTACTATGTCTTTCTTCTCCACTAAACGAATGTCAGAAAACAATGCACAAGAACAAAACTTTATCTGAACTTCTAAAGAACATTTTTTTTAGTTATGTACTAAATGTCTACTATAGAGTAACAAAGGAGAACTGACATTCATATGTTGAGTATATAAATTATTTATGACCAATGATTTGCTCAGAAGATCCAGGACGTCACAATCAAGAAGTAGCTATACTTAAGATCATAAAAGACCTCACAGGATGGAGAGTGAAGCTAGAATGGAAGCTTAGGTATCCATGCCACACTGAACTAGTGGTAAAGTGTGTGTGTGTGTGTGTGTGTGTGTGTGTGTGTGTGTGATGTGTGGTTAATGTTTGTGGGGGGATATATATCTGTACATATGGGTTCTGTTATATGTTACTAAATGCATAGAGAGGCTACATGTCAACATAGAGTGTCATTGACAATCAATCTCTATCCTAAATTTTTTAAGACAGAGTCTCTTATTGAACCTGGAGATTATTGCTTTGACTATGCTTGTTCATCAAGGAGCACCGTGAATGTTCATCTCCAGCCTCCAGTCTTAGGTGCATGAAACTAAGTCTGACTTTTATAAGAATGAACCTGAACTAAGGTCCTCATGCTTGAATGGCAGGCACATTACTGAGATATTTCCCCAGCCCTACTGATACATTTTCTGATCCCTTCATCATTATAGACTATAATGTATAAAAGAGTTTTCATTCAAAATACTCTATACATAAGCAATGATTCAGTTTTTCCATTTCTGGATATTTTAAAATATAGTAATGCCAGTAAAGATTTTATATCAACCTAAGATAAGCAATTTTTTGATGATGAGGATGATGATGATGATGATGATGGTGGTGGTGATGACAATGATGAGGATGATGGTAATGATGGTTATATGGTAGCTCAATTTATATATTTATTTGTACATTTTACAGTAATTAGGTATTATGCTCTAAAATTATGAAATATTTTAAATAAAAATTGCTACCATTATAGAACTCTAATCATCCAGAATTTTGGAGACAATAACTTGAGGATATTATATTACTTTCAATTTATCAATTTATGGCAATTACAATGAAGTGTCCTTACACAGCATATTAAATGGAAATAAGGGAGTGCTTTTTCATGTCAATTACTGAGTTGTCACAAATCCGAGGGCACTGAGAATAGAACAGTGCAAGAGACCAACACCAAGTGGTGCAGGATTGAGATATTCTACCTATTCTTTTTCTACCATCTCTTTCTTAAACTCTCTTATATTGTGTCTGCCTAAAAATTAGTGTTTTGCCCCACTGCTTTACCTTACCTATGTAAAACTTTCTTGAACACAAGTTTCTAAACTGAATTTTCCTACTTTCTTTAACATTTTCAATATTTAAAACTACAATGTTTCATGTTATACTCATTTTCAAATTTCCTTTATAATAACTATCCTGATCCTGTCCACCAAGCCCACATCTTCTGAATGTCAAAAAGCTCTGTACCTTCAGTAGATTGCTTAGTGCAACCATGTCTGAAATTCTCAGTGCTAAACATAGTTACACCCAAGGGCTTATATGGTTGTTTGTTAAGATCATTTTGGCATAGTCATTCTATAATATAATACCAAAAAAATAATTTTCTTAAAGAAAAATTATGCTTTCTAGACAAAATCCAGAAACATATATAAAACCTGAGCCTACCCATAGCAAGCTGCTGCATGTGACAACTCTACCACAAAACGTCCTTTTGGAACATATTATATCATTTCTTTTCAATCATAGCATAAACAAACCTTGAGGTAACTCTTGCTTGAAATTCCATTTCTCCCATCCTATAGTTGCGCTACAGGGTCTCAAGTTATTTTTTTTTTCCTCTGAGTCCACAGTCTGGCTCACACAGCTGTTCTTCATGGAGAAGGTGGAAATTCAGTGCTGAGGTGGAGTAACAATTTATCACAACATTACCAGAGATTTTATATTTTACTTGTGTTAATGCATGTCTCTCTCTTCTGATACCTTTCTATTTGTCAGGAACAATGGTAAGCTTCTGAACTGTATTTTTCTGACACAGTTCAAATACTTCTATTAGAAAGCTAAGATGCTTTCAAGACTTCACTAAAATCAGATGAGTTGTTTATACCATATTCATGGACTATTGAAGGGTGGTCGCCAGAGAGATCATAATGTATGGGAGGGGAAATTTTATCTAAATCCACATGCAACCTAAAGGAATCATATGTAGAACTCAGCCAAAATAGCTTGCCTATATTCTTATAAACCATATGATACAAGATATCCCACAATGATTCTCTTTCCAGGTCGGGCTACCTTTTGAAAAATTAAATAAATAAAGATGGCTTTTCAGACTCACAGGGAGTTTTTAGAAGTCTTTCTGAGTGTGAATATTTTCTCACACTGATGCTCTGATTTCTTTGTCTTTCATTAGTTCCTTTTGTAAGTGTTGCTCACTCTGTTAAAAACAGAAATAAATTTTAAAATGCAGTTATAACATGAGTTGCATTGCTTAAGGTGAGATGGTCATCTGTTTGCAACCAAGAAATATTCCATTCATTCCCATTCAGCTGCTGAAAAACTGAGATTCAAAATTTTTGAGAAATTTTCCCAAGTTCTAACCCTTCCAGTGACTAAATAAAAATACAAAGTAGGTATCTCCTTGAGCTACATGTCACATCCCCTTAATAGTGCTCATGACTCTTCATTGGCCACAATATTGTTACTTTAAACACTAATGACAGGAAATTGAGAGACAGGGTAAATATCAATTGACATTCAGCAGTGTACCACAGAGAATACCCCTTTATGTTTTTCTGCTTGATGGAATTCTATTTTCAATGAGATCAACTTCACTTTTACCTTTGGTAGTGTAGTCTGCTGCCTTAAAATCATTAAAGTGACCTTACAGTTTACATTCCTTTAAATTGTCTTAAATAAATGCTATCCTGAAATACAATGGTTTGTGTAGTGATACTTTTATATTTGAATACCTTGCATTACCATTCCAATGCTAGGAATATCCAACCTTGATTTTTCCCCCAGATGAACACATGTTTATAACAATTTTGTTTACCTTGCCTTCATTCAGGAAGAGTTGCACTTATTTCTTATTAGATGACTTCAGTTGCATCATCAACTACTTTTCTCCAATCTAGAGACTGTATCCCCAATGCTAAATCATAGTAGGTAGACATATACTTTTACTGCTGTCCCCAACAAGTCTCAGGATACTGTTAGAACATACATTGTACTGCTATATGGAGAAGTTGGTGGGTTTGTGCTGAAGCTTCAGGGTGTGTGAATTGGCATGGATATCCATGTAAATGTAGCAGCCATCACAATGCTGGTTGAGGCTACTCAGTATTGATATGAGACTACAGGTAGTTGATGAAACAGTGGAAACAAAGTTATTTCTTCCTCCTTGGTGGAGGCCTATAAGTAGAAACAGTATCCCATTTTTAGTAAAGAAATCAAGATCAATAAGATATTGCAACAGTTCCCGGTAGTGTACTAATCAAAAAATTCCAAATCACAGATTTCTCATTATATAATTTCTTCATGTAGGGATTATAATTGGATTTAATAGATTTTCTGTATCAATGATGATGAATTATAAATATATTTAGAATAAAGATTCAAGGAGAGTTGCATTAACAACAAATAAATAACTATGCTAAACATTATGAAGAAAGCTGTGGGTTTGGGGGGAGGCTTTAATGTTTGAGAAGAGAGAAAACCATTACTACACATTAGAAGTCAACACTGTGGTATGCAAAGGAACTTATAATAGTGTTTTCTTGTAACCTTGACTAATTTTCAATCACTTCTTCATGCAGCAATGATTTAATAGTTTTATGTGAAAAGCAGATCATTGAAGTATCTTTTGATTTACTATAATGTTGTTGGTTATTGTTTCCTTTAATTTTTATTTCCACTTACATCTTCTTATTTGAAGTATCATGTATCTTGTACAAGTTTGGAAATTATTTTTTTATCTATTTCATGTGCAATTATCTTATTGAAAACAGAATTTTAATACAACTTCTATTATTATAGTTTTCCTTCACCAAAATCATCCCAGATTCTCTCTACTTTTTCACCCAGCCAAATCCACAAATGTTCTTTCAGTGTTTCTTCATTTCTTAATATCTTTTCAGATTACAGATTGCTGTCATTTCTAGTCTTCATTCTCCTCCACTATTCTTGTCCTTCTGTTCTGGGTCTCACAGGCTACATGGAACATATGCCTTTGGTTTCTTTGCCATTGGGTCACAGCTGTGAACAAGAGGAGTATTTGGAGTAAGTTTACTAACACTAGATAAGATCTTAACTACATTCCTGATGACTGACTAAACAAATATATAAAAACTGAATGGACTTTAATACTCCCTTATGTAGATACCACAGTTGTCCCCACTGTGTCCAATAACATCTGCCAAGAGAAGTTTAATAGAAAGGAATGTGGCATGGAAACAGATTTGGAACCCAAGAGACTACAGTTCAGCTGTTCTTTGACTTTCAGAAAACAACAAAAGCAAACAAAACATTCGTTTTGTGGTTATGCTAACTTTGAGTAATATAATAAATATATGTTTAGAATAGTTTTTTAAATAGGAGTTGTATAATTGCACTGACTGAGGATGAAAATTACATCTTGGGAAAAATATACAGACCATGAGCATTGTAAATTGGAAGTATTGGAAGAGAAATAAACAGAAGGGCAATCTTCCTTGGAAAGGTAGTCACTGGGGGAAGCTAAATAATGGACGATTAAGATAACATGTAGCACAGCCTCTTTAAGGGAGATAGATGTGAAGAAAAGGCACTCTAATGAACTGTGCCCAAAAGTATACAAACAGTAGCGGAAATGTACCATGGGGCTAATTTCCTCTCTACTGTGACCATATGCTCACTGAAGGCGTTAATGGTGCTAATTGCATAGGGAGGACTCTGTGAAGTGCATTTTATGTGCTTTACTGAGAAATATCACAGAAAACATAAAATCTCAAGGTTGCTATTTGCAGCTTGTCAGGAATCAGCCACAATTTATTTTAGGAGGATTTGATGTTAAGAGAAAAGCCCAATTCCCATCTGCCTTGACCAAATAAACCACTATGCATTCAAGGAGCAAAGGATTTCCAAATTAACTCTTCATGGCTGGATTGCTTAGCATGTTCTGAGTCAACATGGGTAAAAATACATTCAAATAATTTTGCTCCTGCAATTCATACTATAACGTTCCAAACAGTAAAGGGTGGAAAGGAGATGGCAGGAGGCAAAGGAAAGCTGAGAACCTACAGAGTCCCAGAGAGAAGTAGATCCGAGCCATCTCACTTGTAAGTAATTGGCTACTTTGAAACTTGAGTTTGACATAATTCGATTATCTGACTAAAGAAGAAATTGTATTTAGCTCAAAAGTTCACACAAAATAATACTAAATAAACATGTCCTACAGAGATAGCAACTAAATAGAGGCTTAGGTATGAGTCTGAAATTGCAGAGAAAAATCAGGCATACACTGATGGTGAAAGAAACTCCTTATCCTTGTCCCAAAAGAACATTGAAGAGAAGAACCCAGGCTATTTAGTAAGAAGGTGTGGGTTATCTCAAAGCCAGACACACCACAAATCTTGTACTTTTTTCCTGCAAACACGATTTGTGAATAATGGCTAAGTTCTGCAGAGAGGCCAGTGCTGCACATTTTCTCAGAGATAAAGGGGATGTCACCTTGACAGACAGGTGATCAGGGAACATTGCATGACAAAACCTATAGTCAGAAAGCCTATGTAGAAAGATAATTTTTAAATTTCCTTTCAGCATTTAAAATCTGAATTAATGATGTGTGGCTTTGCACAACGATTGGAGTCGACAACACAGAACATTCATTAACTAGGATTCCATGTCAGAGAGAGAATGTCAGAGGTGATGAACTGAAAGACTTAGGGTGTGTAGTAGACATACCTTCGAATTCTCTCTCCTAATCTTATAAGTGATAGTCTACTCTTCACTGATCCTTCCCAATGTCTCTTAGTACATGTAAAACAGATCCCATTACAACAGACCATAGATTTTCCCGTATAAACACTCAACTCCTCATGGCCATAACTTTTCTTGTATTTCTTCCTTGACATGTGAGATGCCCTTCCCTTTGCATCTCACAGTCATGCTCATACTCTGAAATTCTCTTACTGTTATTCTTTCCTAAACAGAACAATAAGAAACGAATTCTGTGGCAATGCTAGAATAATTTCTGTAATGCTCTCTAGCTCCATGTTTAGTCAGGCTGAGACCTTCCCTAAGTAAGTCCATGTAGTTGGCTAAAACGGTTCACAGTAGAGTTGTTGTTCTCTCAGTGCCAACTTTATTACTCTCATAATAAACAATGTAAGCCATAAATCATTGATTGAATACTTAGCATAGTCTGCCAAAGGCAGGGGAGAAATTTGAATATGTCATAGTCTCTGTACTAAAAAGTAAGAAAGTGACTTGTCGATTTATACTTATTTATGTGCCCTTCACATTTTGGGGATCTGAAGACAAATATTTAAGTCTTCTAGTCTACAGCCACTTACTCCCATTCACAGGCTGCTACAGGGATAATGACGCATTGAAAAATGGTTCCATCTGAATGGACAGCATTCCCTTCGTCTGCTCTGAACATCAGACATATCACCTAAAGTTATTAATCTTCTCACTCTACTGACTTTCTGGTTCACCACGGGAAAAAAGGTAGGCTTTTCTTAAAGTACAATGAATTGCCATCCAGTTTTTAGAACGATCCATGCTTGGGTTTTTGTTCAAGACATTTTAGATAACAGTCTTGATTCCTTGAGAAGGGGGAAAGTAACAATCCACTTATGAGATTAGGTAGGGAATTCAGACCCTGAGATATTTTACCTTCTAGGGCTTGACAGGCGCCTAGATTGTCCTTGGAATAAATAATCAAAAAGAATCTTACCTCAGCAGGACATACGATTCTGTCTCCATAATAAACATTTGTGCTACTATTTCGGATTTTGCTTGACACCAGGGAAAGGGACATGGCTGGGGAAGTTTTCTACAAAGCCACTCTTTCTCTTCAGGAGCAACTTTTTCTTTAAATGTTCATCTTCCTCTGTGTCCTATTCTACCTAAAGCAGGTTTACAAGGCAACTTCCATATTTGGGGATAAGTTGTCTTGTTTTTAGAGTTGACTGTGGGTTTTCTGTTGGCTGAAGGAAACAGGTTTTCTTTTACGAGACAGTTGCTTCTCCCTTTGAATCTCATGATTATGTTCATAGTCTGATATTCTTTCCTAATCAGTATAAAAAGAAAAGGATTCTGTTGCAATGACTGAATAATTTCTGTACTCTTTTCTAGCTCCATGGTTAGTCAGACTGAGACGTTGCCTAAGTAAGTCCATGTAATTGGCTGAAACAGATTACACTGCGTTTTGTTTGCAAGGTCAATTATTTCCATTCTTGTCTATTACCTATTATTTACTTATATTTAGAAATAGCAAAGAACCTGAGGATGTTAGAATCAAATTCTCAGTTTGGTGAGGAAAGTATTGGGTGTCCAAGAGGAAAATATTATAGCATGTAAAATATGGGTAAATGAATTCTTAAATAATTGAGGTCATAAGTGACAGAAGGTAAAAAGCACACAGTTGAACTGGATGAAAGGTAAACTGGGCTTGTGTGAAGCAAAATACAGAGAAATGCAGGGTCAGAGTCAAGAATGTATTAAATGTGGCTCATCCATGAATAGACTGGACTTATTGACTCTCCATTGCAGAGTTAGGAGGTGACAGGTATTGAAGGCATTTCATAAATTTCAAAGAGATACAAGAAATTACTTAATATTATCCCTATGAGATAATACATGCTTGAGAAGAGAGCTATATTTAACAGAATGTAAGTACTACAGTGTATTTGTATCAAGTGTGGTATTCTATGTCAAAAATATATAAAATTTTAATGACTAAATGTGTTGGTTAACTGTAATATTTCTTTCAAAATATGCTTTTCCACCCCTAAATCTTGTTGGGATATCTATAACATCTGATTTCAAAGAGAGATCTTTATACTATGACTAATATACCACTGTGAGATATCCAAAAAAAAAAAAAATCATCAACTGTAACATTTGTGACAGTTTTTGAGAATGGGCAGAGCATGAATCCATATGATGTTCAGTGACTTCCTAGTAAAAAGAGTCCAAAGAGAAATCTATATGATGTTCAATGACTTCCTAGTAAAAAAAGTCCAAAGAGAAAACATGTTTGTACATAAGACAAAATGGACTTCAGTGCACTTCTCTGCTCCTTTCTAGGCTGCACTGGGAAAATTACTTCATCTCTTTGAGTCTAATTTTGTCCATTTTTAAAATAATGCATATTGTTTATTCATCACTGCGCTTCATATGCCAGGTCTGCTCCTAATAACTTGATGTATGTTATTGCATTTGATCCCCAAAGCAAGTCAATGAACTAGATAATATTATTATATCCAATTTTCAGATTAGGAAAGTGGAGATTAAAGAAATCAAGCAAATAAATACACCGGGAGGGTGCTTGCAAAGAAGTAGTGAAAAAATTTAACAATCTGCTCAAGGAAAAGCCACAATGGCAGATACTGCTGTAGGCGTAGAAGGGCTGAAAGTTGAAACTCTGGACAGTGAGCCACTGTGTAGACTATACAAGAGCAGGCAGAGGAGACTGGGGCACTTGTGGTTTAGCCTAGTGCTTCATATTAAGAAGTGATGCCCAGAAGATGCTCCAATAGGTAATAAAAACACATGTTCCACTGTGTTCATAGCAGCCATATTTAAAACAGCCAGAAACTAGAAACAACCCAGATGTCCCTCAACAGAGGAATGGATATAGAAAATGTGGTACATTTACACAATGGAATACTACTCAGCTATTAAAAACAATGACTTCATGAAATTTGCAGACACATGGATGGATCTTGAAAATATCATCCTGAGCGAGGTAACGCAGTCACAAAAGAATGAACATGGTATGTACTCATTGTTAAGTGGTTATTAGCCCAAAAGTTCTAAATACCCAAGAGTCACCTCACAGCAACAGTAGGGCTGAGTGTGAGGTTCCAGATGGAGGAGTTGGAGAAGGGACTGAAGGAGCTGAGGGAGTTTGCATCCCCAGGGAGGCAGCAACAGTGGGCAACTGGCCTGACACCTCGATACTCCTAGAGACTGATCCACCAACCAAAGAATACACATGGAGGGACCCATGGTGCTGGCCACATATGCGGCAGAGGAGGGCCTTGTTAGCCATCAGCGGGAGGAGAGGCCCTTGGGCCTGAGGGTTTTAGATCCCCAAGTATAGGAGAATGCCAAGGAGAGAAGATGAGAGTGGGTGGGTGGGTGGGAGAATACCCCCATAGTGGCAGGGGGAAGGGGAGAAAATGGGGAGGTTCCAAAGGGGGCATCTGGAAAGGGGGAAACATTTGAAATGTAAATAAAGTATGAAAAAGAAATTTAAAAAAAAAAAGTGTTGCTATACACAGATGCTAAAACACTTTGGCAAAGAGCAATTGAGTCATTAGGATTTGGTAGGCCAGACACAATCATTACTGTGTAAGGATCACATGCTACAAGGCTGATTCTCTGTTCAGTGTCAGAGAAGATGAGCACATGACTCAGTAAGGACAAACTTGTGATTGTGATAAGGAATTATAGAACTTCAGGGCAAGGTCTCTGTGGATAATATACTAACACTTTCTGATGCAGATTTCAGTGTTAAGTTAAAATTTTAACTTAAGCCTCTGGGCTGTTTCAAATTCAGGGTTCAGTAAAAGGGAAACCATCTGGAACTTTTTAAATTCAGATTTCAATGTTGCTCCAAACATAATAAAAATGCAGGTACAAAATTAATATCAAGCCTTTAACCTTTTGACAAATAAATGAATTAATACAAACACTTGCAAACAATGTTTATACTAAATATCAGCTGATTTAATTTTTCAAAATTAGATCTGAAATGACAGTGATAAAAAAACAATTGACTTTGCATGTATTTTAAAACAAGGGTCTTTTTGTTTTGTTTTGTTTTGTTTTAAATAAAAATTAAAGTACTGTTTGATGTTGCCTCTAGGTGGGTGGCTTAAAAAGGGATGGGCATAGATTACCCAATACATATGTTTTTAATTCAGCTATCAATGATGATAACAAAATATGGTTACTGAATATAAAGTCCATCCTTTATTCCTTTTCAGAATATGTTACACTTATTTAGAATATGTATTTATTTATGTGCATGCTCATTAGGCATGTGAAGTTAAAGTTAACTGCAGAATTTTACCCTCTGCTTTACCATATATGTGGGTTCTAAAGATCAAGCAAAGTTATTAGGATTCATAACAAGTGCCTTTAGCATCTAAACCATGTTGCCAATGAATTTTCAATATCAATTATTTTAACCACACAAGTTTCTACAATATACGGACTATTCACCTCCATTTTCAGTAAAATGTATCAGGGTACTGAGGACTAAATGCTTGTCAAGATTCTGTATCTCAGTGAAATGATTGCAATTGAACACAAAATTGACTATAAACATGCTGTCATTTATAGTAAATAATCCACGATTCTACCTCCACCATCTCTAGATATCTTATACTGTGAATTGTCTTCTTGTTCCAGTGTTCTAAGACTAAGCCTAAGGAACTCCACTCTGTCAGCTAGCAGCTTTATTTCTTAGCTAAGACTATGAAATAAGCCCTCAAAGCCTGGGCTGTCTTCTGCAACTCTAGCCTTTGTCATGAACTTACAGTGGTACCTTGGGAAACCTCATGTATGCCCTCCAGGCTGTTTTGGATACACCTGTTCCTGCATAAGGAAAAGCACATGACACCATATGAGATAGCCCAGAGAGCTATCTAATTGAGAAGTGAAAAGAAAAGCTATTAACAGCTCTCCAAGAGGTAGCCCATTTAGGGCTTCCCATGAGAATCAAACAAAAGATGCAGGAATGTGTAACACAGGAGGAAATGCACTGACTCAATCTAGGGCAAGTATAGTGATGATAGCCTGAAAGGCATTGTGTAAGTGGGTATGACCAAAGTGTGAAGTGGGTAAGGGGGAGACGGCAGTATAGGGTTACAGAAAAAACAGGAGGAAGGTCCTCCAATGTCCTCTTCTGAAGAATATGAAGTATGGTGGAAACGGTGATAGTACTTAAAGACAAAAGGCATGGCCTACTAACCCCTAGCCTGCAGGGCTTCAGAGCCCAGGTTCCCAAACAGCAACACAGGCTATCCCTGCTGAGTCACATCAAACTCTATAAACAGTAACTGAGATTTGACCGACAGAACCAGGATTTCAGATCTGTCTGCCACTTCTAGAGTGAATTCTTATTTATTAATAGCTTGGCGTGTTGCTTAGTTTTTTAGCTTTGATTCTCATGCATATCTTTCTATGAATAAAGGCTTGTTTTAAGAGGCTGTAATTACTTGTGCTGTAAAACTAAACAGCCATCCCTAAAGAAGAGTAGGCATTTTATAAACCTCAGTCATCACCATGAGGGATTGGAAGCTGTTCTGAGACCATGGGTGTGAATGGAAGACAGTTCTCTTTCCATTCTTTCTTCTTCACTTTTGAGGCAGTTTAGTTAAACACTCATTTCCTTTATTAAGCCATACAAAAGGAATTAGGAAGACAACCTTCCCCTAGGAGAGCAACATGTTGATCCCAAGACCTCTCTTACTACAAAGCACTCCTGACTGGCACATTATGGGTTTTCCTAAATCAATAAAGCAAAATGAGGCTGGATCCTGCAATTCATAAGGATGAATGCAATCATCATAGAGATGGATGTCACTAGTCCCTGTTGCAGGGAGAGAAGCTAAAATGAAGGAAAAATGTGGCTCAGTTTCCAATACTTCTGTTAGCACTGGGGCGGAAAAGAAACCTATTGTAGGGAAAGGAGCCTATTCCCATGGAGAAGCATAAAATCCAGAATGGAAGGGAAGAAAAGAAACAGAAGCAAAACCATACTAACTCAACAGCCATGTTGACTCTTAAACACTACAGGGCTGACCAGTGTAACATTCTATTGTTGCACCATCTACTACCTGTTCATGCTGGAACTTTTGCTGTTGTTTTGTTGTTTGTTTTGTTTTGTTTCTGTTTTTGTTTATTGGTGTTATTTTGGAATTAGATTAAAACTTTGTTGTATTTTAATTACCCAATATCACCTTGCTTTCCTAGTAGGAAATAAGTATGAACTGAAATTACCTTTAGTTGTTACTGCAAACCAATTCCTTATTATAACATATAAAGTAGTTCCAGGAATTAGCTTCCCCTCAAAATATTCCTTTTTTTTTTTATTTTTTTATTTTTTATTATTTTTGTCATATTTCTTTTGGTTCTACATGGTGACCATGAAGCTGTTGTCATAAACCTTGGAATAATAAGATCACGTGTAGCATGTTGAATCACTGATCATTATTTTCACAGTTAAATTTATGTTTTATGAGATTTAGTAAGAAATATGAAATTTTTTTTAGGATGAGCACTTTATGATTGGCATATTTTCCCCCAAAGTTCTCAATAATGCTCTAACAAGATTTTCATATGTATTCAAGACTTGAAAAAGTATATTTAAAAATATGAATATTAACTATCAGTATTTTCAAATTAAAATTTAAATTGGTTACTAAGTTTACTGCTTCATTATAAACTGAACTATTGATAAGACAAGATTGCCCAGTGGGTAAAGCTACTTGTTGCCAAGACTGACAACCTTATTCAGTCCTTGGAAACACATGGTGGAAGGTGAGGACCTATGCCTACAAAATGTCTTCTGACCTACAGATGTGTGCTAGGTGACATGAACGGACACACACATATAAACCAATAATGATTAAGTAAAAGAAAAAAAACTTTAATTGTATCATTTTACTTTTTGAACATTATCAAGAATATCTTTGTGAACATAATAATATTCTTTCTTAAAAAACAAAATATTGATTTAGGAAGAGTATTAATATTCCATATTTTGAAAAATCCTTAATTTATGTATTAATAGAAGCCATCTCTGATTTTTCTTTCAATGTATTACTGCAAAAATATTTCTCTCTTGTGAATTTTTTCAAATTTTATATTTATTTTTGAAATCATGATAAAATTGCTTAAGTTCTCTCTTCTAGATTCTACATTATAACAGAGTCAGACTCTGTAATACTCTGGGAGAAGTGCCTGTGACAATAAAATTAAAAATATTACAATATTATTTAAATTTTAATTTAATATTTTTCCCTTGAAAACACATTTTTTTCATTCACTATATATTCTGATTATGATTCCCCTACCCCAACTTCTCTGTGATCCCCACTTCTACGTTCACCCCAATCCATTACTTTTCTTTCGCTTTATCAACTTAATATAAACATATGTCAACAATAATCATTATTATCATAATCAATTAATTATTATTAATATGATAAAATGAAAACAAACAGAGCAGAATAGACCAGAACAAACAAGTAAACAGAAAAAAAAAAGAAAAAACCTCAAAATTAATTTTTAAATATTAATTTCCTTACACCTGCACTCATGGTAAATCGGTCTATCTGCTCCCCTACCCCACAACCTGCCTGTCTCCTAGGAGGTCTGCTCAAACTAGGGACATTGGTGAAACACCCACCCCAATGATCACACCAGCTGGAACCCTGCAGAGATAAAGCAGATATGGGATCTGTCCTGCACTGTTGTAGCCCCATCACCCTTCCAGGATGCAACTTCAGCTGCTCCAGTGACAAATTGGCTTGCTGCTCCCTGATCCCACATCCCTGTCTATGCCCCAGAAAGATTCCTCTAACCTGGGACACATAGTTCCAGCTGCCTACAAGGAGGCCTGCTCCAAAGCAAAAGACCCATACCAGTTGACACCAAGACAACTAGAAGGTAAAAAGCGAGCACAAGAACATAATCAACAGAAGCCAAAGCAAACTTATCAGAATTATAAGGGATTTCTCAGCAGAGACTCTAAAAGTCAGAGATCCTGGATAGATGTCTCGCAGACCCTAAGAGACCACAGATGCCTGCTCAGATTACTATACTTAGCAAAACTCTCAGTGACCTTACATGGAAAAACCAAGATATTCCATGACAAGACCAATTTTAAACAATATCGTTCTACTAATTCAGCCATAATGAAGATACTTGAAGGAAACTCTAACACAAGGAGGGTAACTACACCCAAGAAAACACAAGAAGTTAATGATCTCACAACCCAAAAGAATCACACACACATAATATCACCTCTAATAACAAGGTAACAGGAACTAACAATCATTAGTCATTAATATTTCTCAACATCACTGAACTCAAGTTCCCATGAAAAAGACACAGGGTAACAGACTGAATGTATAAACAGGGTCCATCATGCTGCTGCATATAAAAAACATACCTCAACAACAAAAATAGACACTACCTCAGAGTAAAAAGCTAAAAAAAAAGGTTTTCTAAGCAAATGGTCCAAAAAAACAAGCTAGCATAGCCATTCTAATATCCAATAAAAAAGAGTTTCAAACAAAAGTAATCATAAGAGATGGGGAAGGACATATTCATCAAAAGAAAAATCCACAAAGAGTAAGTCTCAATCAGAACATTTTTCCCCAAATTCAAGGGCACCCACATTCATAAAAGAAACTTTACAATCAAAATACATATTGAACATCACCCAATAATATTGAGAGACTTCAACACTCCACTCTCACCAATGGACAGGTCATCAAAACAGAAACTAGACAGAGACACAATGAAACTAACAGAAGTTTTTAAACAACTGGATTTAACAGATGCCTACAGAACATTTTATCACAATACAAAAGATTGTACCTTCTCAGCACTTCACAGAACCTTCTCCAAAACTGACTTTATAATTGAGGGTGGGGGGTGGGGAACAATCCTGGACAGCTATAAGAAGACTGTAATAATCCCTTGCGTTGTACCAAATCACCACAGACTAAGGCTGGACTTCAATAGCAAATAAAAGAGCAGAAAGCCCACATACTCATCGAAACTGAACAACTCTCTACTCAGTGAACACTTGGAAGAAATAAAGAAAGAAATTAAAGACTTTCTTGAACTCAATGAAAAGGAAGGCACAGCATAACCAAACTTATGGAACCCAATGAAAGCAGTGTTAAAAGGAAAATTCGTAGCACTAAGTGCCTTCATAGGAAATTGTAGAGACCCTATACTAACAACTTAATAGAACCCCTGAAAGTTCTTCAACAAAAAGAAGCAAGAACCCAAGACAGCAGGAAATAGTCATGCTCAGGGCTGAAATCATCGAATCAGAAACAAAACCAAGACCTGTTTTTTTGAGAAAATTAACAAGATAGATAAATCCTTAGCCAAACTACCTAAAAGGCAGGAAGAAAGTATCCAGACTAACTAAATCAGAAATGAAAAGGGAAACATAACAACAGAAACTGAGGAAATTCAAAAAAATTATTAGATCTAACTACAAAAGCCTATACTTGACAAAACTGGAAAATTTATATGAAATGGATGATTTTCTAGACAGATGCCATGTACCAAAGTTAAATAAAGATCAGGTAAACCATCTAAAAAGGCCTATAACCCCTGAGTAAATAGAAATAGTCATTAAAAATCTCCCAACTAAAAAAAGTCCAGGGCCAGATTGCTTTAGTGTAAAATTCTATCAGACTTTCAAAAGAAGACCTAATACCAGTACTCATCAAACTATTCCACAAAATAGAAACAGAAGGAACACTAATTCACTCTTTGAGGACACAGTCACTCTGATACTTAAACCACACAAAGACCCAACAAGGAAAGAGAAGTTCACCAATTTTGATTATGATCAATGACATAAAAACACTCAATAAAACTTGCAAACAGAATCCAAGACCAAATTAAAACCATAAGTCACCACGATCAAGTAGGCTTCATCTCTGGGAACGAGAGATATATGAAAATTCATCAGTGTAATTCAGGGACCTTTGTGGTTGAATTAGGTATAGGCTGCAAGATGTTTTGGAGGAGGGAGACCCCACAGGAAGACCAGCAGTCTCAATTACCCTGAGCCCTGGAGATCTCCCAGACACTGAGCCACTAACCAGATAGTATACACTAACTGGCACAAGGCCCCTGACATATTTACAGCAGAGGACTGCCTAGTCTGACCTCAGTGAGAGAAAAGGCACCTAACCCTCAAGAGACTTGAGACCCCAGGGAGTGGAGAGGCTTGTCAGAGTGAGACAGGATGGGGTGTGGTGAGGGGTGAAGACATCCTCTTGGAGAGAGGGCAGTAGGAACCAGATGAGGAAATATTAGAAGGCAGACCAAGGGAAGGATAATGACTGGACTGAAACAAAAAAGAAGATTTAAAGATAATTTTTTTAAAAAGTCAAAGAAAAAATAAAATGATTTTCTCATTATATTCTGAAAAAAACTTTGACAAAATCCAAACTCCTTCATGTTAAAAATCTTGGAGACACCAGGGATTCAAGGATAATACCTAAACATAATAAAAGATTATACAACAAACCAATAGGCAACATTAAATTGAATGGAGAGAAAATTCCAGCAATCACACTAAAATTAGGGATAAGACAAGACTAATCACTGTCTCTATAATTATTCGATATATTGCTTGAAGTTCTAGCTGGAGCAATAAGACAACAAAAAGAGATTAAGGGGATATAAATTGGAAAGTAGTCAAGGTTAACTATTCAGAGATAGTATGATAGTATACATAAGTGACCCCAAAATTATACCAGAGAATTTCTGCAGCTAATAAACAGCTTCAGCAAAGTGGTTGGGCATAAATCAGTAGCCTTCTTTTACACAAATGATAAAAGGGATGAGAAAGAAATTAGGAAATAACACCCTTCACAAAAGCTACAAATAATATAAAATATCTTGTTGTGACTCTAACCAAGCCAATGAAAGATTTACATGACAACTTCAAGTCCCCAAAGAAAGAAATCAAAGATGACCTCAGAAAATGGAAATATCTCCCATGATCGTGAGTCAGTACAACTAACATAGTGAAAATGGCCTTCTTACCAAAAGCAATCTAAAAATTCAAGGTAATTGCCATCATTGCCAAAACAATTTTTCATAGACATGAAAAGAGCAATTCTCAACTTTATACAGAAAAACAAAAAACTGAGAATAGCCAAAACAATTATGAACAATTAAAAAAAATCTGGAAGAATCACTATCACTGTCTTCAAGATGTAATATTGAGAAGTAGTGATAAAAACTACATGGTATTGGGACAGAGACAGACAAGTCTATTAATGAAATAGAATTGAAGACCCAGAAATAAATTCACACACCTATGGCAACTTGATCTTTGACAAAGAAGCCAAAACCATACAGTGAGAAAAGGCAAACATCTTTAACAAATGGTGCTGGACTAACTGGTGGTCTGCAGGTAGAAAAGTGCAAATTTATCCATATTTATCACTCTGTACAAAGCTCAATTCCAGGTGTACCAGGCACCTCAACATAAAACCAGATACACTGAATTTAATAGAAGAATAAGTGGGAAGTAGCATCAAATGCATTGTCACAGGGGAAAAATTTCTGAATAGAGCATCAATGGCTTAGGCTCTAAGATCAACAATTGATAAAGGGGACTTTATGAAACAGAAAATAATCTGTGAGGCAAGACACTATCAATATGACAAACCTAAGACTGGGAAAAAGTCTTCATTAGCCTTACATCCCATAGAGGGCTAATACTCAAAATATATAAAGAACTATAGAAGTTATACTCCAAAATCCAAATAACCCAGTTAAAAATTGGGGTACAAAGCATTCTCAACAGAGGAATCTTAACTGGTGATAAGCACTTAAAGAGATGTTCAACATTCTTAGTCATCAAGGAATTGCAAAATGATGCTGAGATTCCACCTTACACCGATCAGAATGGCTACAATACCAAGCAACAGCACATGCTGGTGAGTATGTAGAGAAAGGAGAACACTCCTCTATAACTGGTAGGATTGCAAACTGGGGCAGCCACTCTGGAAATCTATCTGGCTGTTTCTCAGAGAATTGGAAATAGTTCTTCAGAAGACCCAGCTATATCACCCCTGGCCATATACCCCAAAGATGCTGCACAATTTCACAAGGACATCACTATGTTCATAGCAGTTCTATTTGTAATAACAAGAATCTGGAAGCAGTCCAGATGCCCCTCAACTAAAGAATGGATGCAGAAATTGTGGCTTATTTACACAATGGAATACTATTTAGCTATTTAAAAAAAAAGACATCATGACTTTTGCAGGCAAATGGATGGGACTAGAAAATATCCTCCCGAGTAAGGAAGTTGTAAAAACTTGTGTTTCCATTCATGCAATCTCTATTTTCCAAGTTATCTTTCATGAGCATGTTCTCATTACTAACATGCAGTATGTTAATTCATTGACTTTTCTTCTCAAATGTATTTTCCTTTGCATCTCTTCACAGGTCATTATGTCCTTTTTAAAGATAAATTTTACCACTGGGTGTTGTAACTCTTATGGCAAGAGGAATTGTGAAATTACCATGAGCCAGATCTTATAAAAACATGATGGATATGTATTTAGGCTTTATTATTTTCTCAATAAAGAATTTTGAAAGCCATCTGAAGGCCAGGAACTGAGATGTTACTGAACAAATCCTTTTGTGCATTCTTAAGAACTGATAAATTATTTGCTTCACTTAATGGTGTTTGCTTTCTTTATTGCCATAGTCAACAGAAAGTGAAAAGCATGTTTTACAGAAATTTATTCAATGAAACCTCACTTAACAAAAAAGATTTATATATTTTTCTGTCTCTCTCTGTCTCATCTCTAACTCTATTTCTCTATCTTGACCCCTCTCTTTGTATGTGTTTACGTGCATGTGAAGCAATACGTACTCACATGATCACATAGACACCTATTTAGCTGGTAAAACTTTTGATCACTATTTAAATACTATCCTTAGATTCAAAGTTCTTAACTCATTTCATTATTTCTGGACTTTAATTGTGTCAATGCTAAATGTTTCTGAATATTTGAAGCAATGAATAGTTTTGACAATGTCACCCAAAAATTAAAGGTAACATGGTGCTCTTCTCTTTTTAAATGGGTAAAAATATATGGTTTTCTTTTGTAACCTGCCAAGGTAAATTAATTGAAATTTGCATTACTAGCCATGCAGAAAATAACCATTGACTAATGAGGTCAATATGTGCTCAGTGTGAACATGCAATCTGTGGAAGGCTATCTCATGATAAAGGGGAATCTGAGATTTGGGAGATTCCTCCACATCTCCGTTAATAGCTACAGGGCTATTGATGGTCTCTATACCATAAATCATTTTACATCTACTTGTTTCTAAGTCACTTAGATTTCTCTGAGTTGCAGGCAGAGTATTATAGCACTCATCCTAGGAAAGTTTAATGAGAGCTTACGATAGCTACTCTATCATAGACAAACACATGGTTGACTTCTAAACCAAACTACATGTTACACATCTGAAGCTATCAATGAACTGAAGTTGATCATGCACTAAAATAGCAAGGTTTTATTTGAGCACAAGAAATGAATAAATGCATTTGTCTTTTACTTTTTATATGTTAATTTCTACTTTAGTCTGCTGAGAATATCATAAAATTTGGATTTCACAGCAACTCTACGCATTTACAATTTATGAATACAAAAATATATCATTTATTTGCACTGGGTTTATAAAGTCATTCAAAATCTTTAAATGAAAAATATATTATATTGCTAACCTGGTTTATAGTGAAGTTATAATAATGCAACACTGATTTTATTTATACCTTTAGGTGATACTTATGCATTACAAACAACCTACATACATAATGAAAATATCCACTTTATATATTTTTGTTAATGTGTGTGATGCTGGTTTTATTATGTGTCTGTTTCATCTCCTTCACTAAAAATGGACCAAATCATACAGCCATTTAAATAGAGCATTTGGATCAGAATGTCATAATGAACACTGTCAAACATTGACACTCAATATGGCTTTATCAAAAAGTAAACTAAGAACTAAATACTGATTTATGTATCCCTTGGGATCAACTATTAATCACAAACGATTTTTTGTGTCCAAAAAATGTAAATTGGGGACTACATTACTTGAATCTGTAAGGTTTCTGGAGAAGCTTGCAACTCTCATAGCATCTGAACTGAGTTTAGCACCCTGCCAGCATGCAGACTCTGCTGTGGTGCAGAGAAATAACCATTATCTTGAGTATAATTCAGGGTCTCATGAATCATTGCCATATTAAGATCTTAGCCACCAAGCAACCTGTGATTCAATTCAGCTGCTCTTCATAACTCAGTTGGCAAAATATTGTGAAAAAACCTGTTGAATCTAATTTTATCCAAAATTTATGAAGCAAAATGGATGCTAACCTTCAGTACACCCAAGTTCTAACACACCCACGTAGTTATTAGGGCACCCTACCTTTATCCATCAGCAACAAAAGCATGCAAAGAGAACTAAGTCTTTTTCTTTAGCTGCCAAATTACAATTTGTCTTCTTACTTAGTTGTTTGCCTGAGATTATGAATTATAGTTTACCACTGCCTAGTACTCTGCATAAAGAATTTTAGGTGTTTATCATTTCTCTATAAAAAGATGTGAATACACGTTATAAATAAAAGAGTTTTAAAGTATTGCAAAGAAATAATAAAACCAAGAACCCAAACAAATGAGTTACTGAAGGAAGGTTACATTTGAAATGTAATAATTGCTAGTACCAATTCACTGCTTGAATAATGTATAAGAACCAATCAACCAATTGTTTTCAATATCTGAAAGAATGTATCAAAATCACAACATAATAGTATTGATAATTGTATTGGCAGGTTTTGTGTGTCAACTTTATGCAAGCTGGAATTATCACAGAGAAAGGAGCTTCAGTTGAGAAAATGCCTCAGCTCCTACAGTACTTACCCTAACTTTTCCATTGGGAACTCCATGCTGAGGCACTCAGCCTGATGTTTGGCTGCCTACATTTGCATCTGTATTGGTCAGGCTCTGGCAGAGCCTCTCAGGGGACAGCTATACCAGGCTCTTGTCAGTAAGTGCTCTTGGTATCAGTCTGGTTTTGGATTCAGATGGGATGGATCCCTAAGTGTGGCAGTCTCTGAAGGCTTTTCCTTCAGTTTCTGCTCCACTCTTAGTCTCTGCATTTCCTTTTAACAGGAGGAGTTCTGGGTTAATATTTTTGAGGTGGTTGGGTGGCCCCATCCCTCAACCGGGGGCCATGCTTATCCACTGGATATGGGCTTTACAGGTTCTATCTCCCCATTATTGGGTATTTCAGCAAATATCCTCCCTGTTGGGTCCTGGGTAACTCTTGGGTCCCTGGCATCTAGGACTTTCTAGTGGCTGCCCCCAGTTGCCTCTCCCCAACTGCTACAAACCAACTTTCAAAATCTTGAGCCTCTGTACTTCTCCCCCATTGCCTCAAATATCTGAATTGGACCCCCTTTTCCATCCCTGTCCTCTCTTCCTCCAAGATCCCCCTCTCTCTCTACTTCCCAGAGATTATTTTCTTCCCCCTTCTGAGTATGACTGTAGGATCCACACTTTGGTGTGACTATCCAGTTGAAAGAAGATAGCATTTTCAACAAATGGTGCTGATTCAACTGATGGTCAGCCTGTAGAAGAATGTAAATTGACCCATTCTTATCTCCTTGTGAAAAGCTCAAATACAAGTGGATCAAGGACCTACACATAAAACCAGATACCATGAATCTAATAGAAGAGAAAGTGGGGAAGAACCTCGATCACATTGGCACAGGGGAAAATTTCCTGAACAAAACAACAATGGCTTATGCTCTAAGATCAACAATCTTCAAATGGGACTTCATAAAATTACAAAATTGTAAAGCTTCAGTAAGGTGAAAGACATTGTCAATAGGATAAAATGGCAATCCACAGATTGCAAAAGGATCTTTACCAACCCTACATCCAATAGAGGAGTAACATACAAAATATAAAAAAAAAAACTTAAGAAGTTAGACTCCAGAGAACGAAATAACCCTATTAAAAAACGGGGAACAGAGCTAAACAAAGAATTCTCAACTGAGTAATCTCGAATGGCTGAGAGGCACTTAAATGTTCAACATCCTTAGTCATCAGGGAAATGCAAATCAAAACAACCATGAGATTCCACCTCACACCAGTTAGAATGACTAAGATCAAAAACTCAGGTGACAGTAGATGCTAGTGAGGATGTGCAGAAAGAGGAACACTCCTCCATTGCTGGTGGAATTGCAAACTGGTACAACCACTCTGGAAATCAATCTGGCTGTTCCTCAGAAAGTTGTAATAGTTCTACCTAAAGACCCAGCTATACCACTCCTGGGCATATACCCAAAAGATACTTCAACATATAACAGAACATATGCTCCTCTATGTTCATAGCTGCCTTATTTATAATAGCCAGAAGCTGGAAATAACCTAGATGCTCCTCTATAGAGGAATGGATACTGAATATATGGTATAGAAAATGAAGTACTACTCAGCTATTAAAAACAATGACTTCATGAAATTTGCAGGCAAATGGATGGTTCTTGAAAATATCATCCTGAGTGAGGTAACGCAGTCACAGAAGAACACACATGGTGCATATCACTGATAAGTGGAGATTAGCCAAAAAGAAACTCAGAATACCCCTGATACAACTCACAAACCACATGAAACACAAGAAGAAATATCTTTATTTTTTATTATTGTTAAAATCATCTTTCTTATTTGTGTAATTTCTTTTGCTTTCTGCATTCATTTCTTTGTTTTCCAGTTCCTTTGTTGAATAGATGTTCTCTGAGAAGAAAAAACTCAATCTTTTCATGTAGGAGGCATGTAAGAAAAACGATGGAGTATGGGCAGTAGGAGAAGGTGTGGCTATATTTGATGCAAGTTGAAAAGTTTCTCCTCCATCTCTGGCCTAGAGGTCCATTGAGAGATAAAGGATGGTTTATCCCCAGGTCATTAAGTTCAATGGCTCACAAAACCATCTGCTCCCATATTTCCATTTGAGCTGGTCTAGAGGCTTTTTTTGCGAAAATCATGTGATTTATCAGTTTATTTTATAAATGATTAAGTATAAAATATGAAAGCTTTAATGTCATGGCTACATGTATAGACACTTTAATGCTTTTATTAAACTAGAATTGCGCTACTTTTATCCCTCCCTTTATTCCCTTCAGCCCCTCACAACTTCCCTCACTCTTACCCCTTGCATGTCCCCACACTTTCACGTTTATAGCCTTTTCTAGAGATTATGCTTGTTACATACATACATATATGTATACACAGCCTGATTAGTCTGTGTTTGTTCAAAAGTGTCCACTCTGTGTTGGACAACAAATAAGGGATTGCCCCTCCCTCCAGGAGAGGCTAAATCTTCTAGTATTCAGCACATGCCTGTAGTGATGGTTCAGCCATTAAAAGCTAGGTCAAGACCTAAAGAAAAGATGGCATAATTTAAAAGAAGCATTTCTGTGGGTGGAGTACTTCCAATATTCCCATGCTTTAACCAGGCATGTGGATCTCACACTCATTTATTGTCACAATTTACAGAATTCACATGCATTTTTTGAAATAAAAGAAAGAACCAACAATGTGACACATTGCTCTTCCTCTCAGGCACATATCTACCTAAATAGCACATTCTGAGTAGCCACATTCACTTGTTCTGACCCTCAACCGCTCTTTATATTTCCATGTTCCTCAGTTTTCCTGATGGCTTATGATCAGTCTTTTGTACTCTATTTACATGTCTAAACATATCTTTTGATTATATATCTTAAATCACTTCTATTTTCTCGGACAGAAAAATAGAGGCATTTCTTTTCATCTTTGATTAAAAACTCACTGAATCTGATATTTGAGGTCCTTTGCCAACTTCTCAGATCACACCCAATTGTGTTCTATCTAGAACCTACAACACTCGGTCATACATTTTTTTTTGTCCTGAGGAAAACTGTGAACAATGTCTTTTCATTTAGTATCTGTGTTAAAGTTGTAGCCATAGATAAATTTCTTGGAGAGTTAATATTGAATTAACATGAAATGTAAAAACCCTCTGTGGTATGAAACTATCTTTTAATTATAAGCTCTTAGAAAGAAAAAACAGCTGGACTATATTTAGTTTCTCTTATTAGCCAAATGAATGATTTCTGGGGAATAATTCCAATACAAATGCTGGGTAAGAATCATGATGCTATAAAATAGTGCCCTACCCTCTTGTGTGTGTGTGTGTGTGTGTGTGTGTGTGTGTGTCCAAAAGCAACATACTTGACAGTGAAACTATTTCATCAATAACATACTAACATTCTTGCTTTTTAGAAACTTATTAGTGAATTACTCGCTGTTCAAAGAAAAAAAAATATATGTATATAATTTTTAAATAAGTAATTACTTGTTAAAACCAAAACAAAATAGAGTAGAACTGCAATTAAAAGCAGAGTACAAACCTATGAAAACGTCTATATTTTTGCCAGGGTATTTTTATAGTTAATAGGGAAAGGTCTGAGTAATCAGAAAGATATATTTTCCATTTCTAATTAAAATGCCAATGACTTCTGAAGGAGATACAGTCATTCAATAAGGATAAGGAAACCAGCCAGAATTACAGGCAGAACATTGGGCTGGAGTCATTCAAGCTGTGTGATCCTGGAGGAGGCTTGCTCTCTCTGCACAGCCATTTTGTTTCCCATACAAAGTCAACAGAGTCAAGGATCAAATGTGCTATAGAAAGGAAAATGGAATACTGCTAATGCAAACTGAAATGTTTTTGTAAGAACTAAGTAAGATAATTTACATATCCAGTATATTGAATATTTAAAAATTACATGAATTGATGTTTATACAATATGTTCAACTATAAAGTAGTTTATAAACTCTAAAATAGTTTAGTAGTTATTGTACTTAAATACTAACAAAACACTTTGATAAAATAATTAAGGACTAAATTTACATGTAGACTCATTGAAAGCAAAACACTATTCTGTTTTACATGTTTCTAAAGAGTCGAATACTTTTAAAAATTCTTTAAACATTGTTTAATACTATAATTGTTTTCTTGATGTTATTGTTGTATTTAATACAGACAAATCATAGTACCAATATCTTAGCAAGATCTGAATAATTTTCTATTCAAAAAGGAGAAACTAATAATTCAAAATAATTACTGTAATAATTTCTAAAATAATTATGCAACTTTGATAACTTCAGTAAACAGAAAGAGGAAATGTGTTAATATTTATCTCAAATGTAAGAGCAACTATTGCTGAAGCATTTTGTTTTAATGCTAAAGGAAAATAATTATGCTGAAACAAAACAAAGTAAGCTTTAAATAGTCTTCTTATGTTTATCCAAGGGAAAGACACTATTTGGCATAAATTATGAAAATAAAACAATGTACATAAAGAAAAAAGGAAATGGTGACCTGTGCTATCCCTGTGTCAGGAGCTGTAGGGTTGTGCTACTGAAATGTACTGAGCCTCATGGAGTTTGTTTCTAAACATTTGATTTTTGAAATATAGAGTGGCTTAGGATATGATCAATATGATCTTACAATTTATTCCTATATAGAATGCTGTATATAGTTTGAATTGACATCACGGTTCTGGACATTTTCTTTTTGCCCCAGTATTCAAAATATATATTTATGATGAAAAATTGGGTTGTTAGCTGGCTCAACAGTTGTTTGTGCCAAAACCAAACAACCTGAGTGTGATTCTTATCTCCATAAATGTGCCATGGAATCTCTGCTTCAAAAGAGGAGTTCCAGAGTTCCAGACACTCACAGGTAAGTACAGGAGTACAAACACACACACACACACACACACACACACACACACACATGTTTAAAATATAATTAACTATAAAAGTATTGTGAGAGAAGTGGAAAATGTGGATGTTTAAAAAGTATGTAATATTTCATAATATTCATCAAGAGTTTAATTTTGACAAGTGGCCCTATTCTCAGTAGCTAAGTGACTATTGTCATCTGCTTGAATGGAGCAGAAATAGTTTCAATTCCTGGGGAAAATGACAGAGTTGTTCCTGCCATAGATATGGCCATGGAACAATATATGCATTGAGCTTTTATGTTATCATCCCACTATTCATCAGAGATCATTCTATCAATATTCTAAGAATCAATTAAAAAACATTAGATGCCATTGCCTTCTAAAATCATTGGAGATCAGGGAGCTGATAAGGCCATTAGTTACTAGGATGCAAGGTTAGCCTGTTTCTAGCATTATTATATTTATGTTCACACATTTTCTTACAGCAAACCTCTCTTCCCAGCCTCACTGTTTTGCCATATGCTCTAGAGCCACAGAAGCACCAACTGCAGCAAATACCACTTTGATTTTATTTAACTCATATGTAGTCTTCAGACACATACCTAGTAATTGGCATGCGGAATCTACTAATACTATTATCAGTATCAGAGTATATGTTTCTTTTAGCATCGTAAGAATGAGCAGAGTGGATGGGGTTTAGTAGCATTAGGAAGCTTTCTAAAGTCACTATTGTTGAAACAAAGCTTCTCTTTCAGTCAATATTAAACCTCAATCAACTCAACGCAGACCCAGAACCTATAAATTTTGTATCAAATGAAAAGATCTGTTAAAAACGTGACATCATCATTTCTCTTTTTATGAAAACAACTCTACAATTTCATAATAAAGAGACACTAAAATCCATACATTTCTAAAAATGGGAATCCATGAAAGACTTGATCATCCTACAGATTTTAGTGATCAGATCAGATTCCTATTAGAGTATTACTCCACTATTCAAAGATGATTTCATATCCCAAATATGTTGTGGTAATGAACATAATGAACATCAGTAAGCCTCCTACATGATTCATTCAGCACACATTGACTGAAACTTCTCATGTTCCAGTAGAAAGTGGTACATGAACCTAGAGCACTGGCACTTGCGGTGGTTTGAATAAAGATAGCTCCTACAGGATCATATACTGAAATGCTTAGTTGTCAGAGTGATTCCACTTGAAAGGGATTAGGAGGAGTCACCTTTTTGGAGAAAGTGTCACTGGGATTGGACTTTGGGGTTTCAAAAGTCCAAGTCACCAGTCCCCCCTCCCCCCAAAGCCTGAGGATCCAGATGTAGAATCTTTAACACCATGTGTCCCTGGAATGACAATAATTGGCTGATACTGTAAGCAAGCCTCAGACAAATGGTTTATTTTACAAGAGATGCAGTGTTCAAGGTGTCTCTTCATACCAATAGAACAAGGAGACAGTGTCATCCAAAGGATTAAAAGAAATGCAAACCCTTGAGATAATTTGGAGACTTAGAAACTGTAGTTCTAGCCCAGCTACATAAGTGTTTACTGATAGATTTCCAAGGCTGCTTAATGGAGGAAGTTTCTTCCATTTATTAAATTCATAGTAATTCAAATAAATTCCCTCATTTAAATACTTCTAAGCTTAACCTCCAAAAGGTGATATAGTATCTTAGTGTTACTCAGTATGTTTTAACAAATCAAAATAGGAATATCTGGCAAATTCTGACTGCATAGTTTGTGATTCTAAATATTCAAAGTACCTTTTTATTAAACTTACATAAAGTCATTTTTCTTGATTTTAATCATAAATTTTGCATTTACTTCATGTATGAGTCTTTTGACTCCATGAAATATGTACACCACATGGGTGCTGAGCTTGCAGAGGTCAGAAGAGGGCACTGAATTATAGACCATTGTAGGGCACCATGTGGATACCAAGAATTGAACCTCAGTCCATTGCAAGAGCAACAGTTGCTTTTAATCACTGAGCTATCTCTTCAGGCTTGGATCTAAATTATTAAATGCAATGTACAAAATCTCTAAGAAATCACATAGTTATGAATAATGTACCTACCATATAAAAGTATCCTTAGCCTTCATATTATACATTCTTAATTTAGTTATTTTTTTAGATTATTGCATGAATATTGCTTCTATGTACATATGCACTTACAAAATAGATTTGCAGCCATGACACTTGATATTTCCTAATTATCTGCATTGAAATTTCTGTGTGCTGTGTTTTCTATTTATAGTTAGTTTACATAAAACAACAGCTGTCCTAGAAAAATAATTGCTGGGAAACAACCAGGGCATAAACTCAACAACCATGGGTGTTTCTTGAAGAAATAAATATATTTAACTGAAGGAAAGATTGCATGTTGAATTTGAATTGAAAACATCTATGAACATGCTTCTCTTTCAAAGGAACGAGATTTCAGAATTAATTAGATGACTTTTTCCATCTGCAGTGTTATTGCTTGTATGTTTCCTACACCACACATAAAGTATTCTAATACATTAAAGCAGTACAAAAAAACCTGAACTCAAGGAACAGTAAAATATAATTTTATAGTAAAAATACCATAAAGAATAACTAATTGTAATTTTGATATACTTAAAATTTGATTCTTGTAATTAACTGGATTTAAAATTGGCTTAAGATTCTTATGTGACACTATTTGAAGATGATATGATAGTATATTTAAGTAACCCCCAAAATTCCACCAGAGAACTCATGAACCTGATAAACAACCCTAGCAAAGTGACTGGATTTAAAATTAACTCAAGCAATTAGTAGCCTTCCACTACTCAAAGGATAAACAGGCTGAGAAAGAAATTAGGGAAATAACACCCTTCACAATTGTCACAAACAATGTAAAGTATCAAGGTGTGACTCTAACCAAACAAGTGAAAGATATGTATGACAAGAACTTCAAGTCTCTGAAGAAAGAAATCGAGAAGATTGCAAAGATGGAAAGATCTCCCATGCTCGTGGATTGGCAGGATTAATATAGTAAAAATGGTCATCTTGCTGAAAGCAATCTACAGATTCAATGCAATCCTCATCAAAATTTCAACTCAATTCCCCATAGAATTAGAAAGAGTAATCTGCAAGTTCATTTGGAATAACAAAAAAAAAAAAAAAAAAAATCCCAAGACAGTGAAAACTATTCTCAACAATAAAAGAATTTCTGGGGGAATCACCATCCCTGACCTTTACTGTATTACAGAGCAATAGTGACAAACACTACAAGTTTTTGGTACATCGACAGGCAGGTAGATCAATGGAATAGAATTTAAGATCCAGAAATGAACCCACATACGTTTGGTCACTTGAACTTTGACCAAGTTGCTAAAACCATCGAGTGGAAAAAAGACAGTATTTTCAAAAAATGGTTCTGGTTCAACAGGAGGTCAGCATGTAGAAGAATGCAAATTGATTAATTCTTACCTCCTTGTACAAAGCTCAAGTCCAAGTGGATCAAGGTACTCCACATAAACCCTGAAACTAATAGAGAAAGTGGGAAAGAGACGAAAACACATGGGCACAGGTGAAATTTTCTTGAACAGAACACCAGTGGCTTATGCTCTAAGATCAAGAATCGGCAAATGGGACCTCACAAAATTGCAAAGCTTTTGTAAGGCAAAGAACACCATCAATAGGACAAAATAGCAACCAATAGATTGGCAAAAAATGTTTATTAATCCTACATCTGATAGAGGGCTAATATCCAATTTATACAAAGAATTCAAGACGTTAGACTCCAGAGAACCAAATAACCCTATTAAAAATGTGGTACTGAGCTAAACAAAGAATTCTCAACTGAGGAATACTGAATGGCTGAGAAGCACCTAAAGAAATGTTCAACATCCTTAGTCATCAGAGAAATGTAAATCAAATTAAACCTGAGATTCCACCTCACAGCAGTCAGAATGGCTAAGATCAAAACGTCACATGACAGCAGATGCTGGGGTGGATTGCCAAAAGAGGAACACTCCTCCATTGCTGGTGAGATTGTAAACTGGTACAACCACTCTGGAAATCAGTCTGGCAGTTCCTCAGAAAATTGGACATAGTACATGAGGACCCAGCTATATTGCTCCTGGGCATATACCCAAAAGATGCTCCAACATATAATAAGGACACATGCTCCACTATGTTCATAGCAGTCTTATTTATAGTAGCCAGAAGCTGGAAAGAACCCAGATGTCCTTCAACAGAGGAATGAATACAGAAAATGTGGTACATTTATACAATGGAGTACTACACAGCTATTAAAAACAAGGACTTTATGAAATTCTCAGGCAAATGGATGAAATTAGAAAATATCATCCTGAGAGAGGTAATCCAGTCACTAAAGAACACACATGGTTCTTTATCTACTCACTGATAAATGGATATTAGCCCAAAAGCTTGGAATACACAAGATACAATTCACAGACCACATGAAGCTAAAGAAAAGGGAAGACCAAAATATGGGTGCTTCAGTCCTTCATAGAAAGGTGAACAAAATACGGGAGGAAATTCAGCAGAGACTGAAGGAAAGGCCATCCAAAGACTGCCCCACCTAGGGATCTATCCTGTATATAGTCACCAAACCCACACACTACTGTAGATGCTTAGAAGTGGTTGCTGACGGGAACCTAATATGGCTGTCTCCTGAGAGGATCTGCCAAAGCCTGACAAATACAGAGGAGGATGCTCACAGACAGACACTGGACCTAGCACAGGGTCCCCAATGGAGGAGTTAGAGAATGGACTGAAGGATCTGAAGGGGTTTGGAATCCCATCGGAAGAACAACAATATCAACCAACCAGACCACCCAGAACTCCCGGGGACTAAACCACCAACCAAAGAATACACATGGAGGGACCCATGGCTCCAACTGCATATGTAACAGAGGATGGCTTTGCGAGGGATCAATGGGGAGAGAGACCCTTGGTCCTGTGAAGGCTAGATGCCCCAGTGTAGTGGGTAGCTAGGTAGGGGAGGCCAGAGTGGTTGGGTGATGGGGGAGCATCCTCATAGAAGCAGGGGGAGGGAGAATGGGATAAGGAGTTTCTGAAAGGGAAACTGGAAAAGGGATAACTTTTGAAATGTAAATAAATAAAATATACAAGAAAAAACGATACTTATGTGAAAGCAAGAGATGAGATGAGCTTTAGGGCACTGCCTAAGTTCAATGCCTAGATTGACTAAAATAAAATAAAATAAAAAAGATTATAAAGAATATGCCCTTTCATTTTTTAAAAATGGCATCAATACTGGGTCTCCTTCAGAATATACTATGAACATGCACTTACATTAAGTTGGTCAGTGAAACAATATATGCCGAGCTCTGAATTAAAACATTGTTTTTTCTTTATTAATTTCAGTCTTAAATTATTTTAAAACAAGAACTAAAATAATCCTATATAATGTAACCTATATAAAACTAATTTTATAGATGCTTACAATGCAAATTAAGTTTTGTTCAGCCTTCTAAATATTTTATTGAATGTCATTAAAAGTCTTATAAATTCTGTTTCCTTAAGTATGTTGCTGACAATTATTTGAAGAACTGTACAAAGTATTTATATATATATATCTTTGTTCTTATTATTTATTATAAAATATACTAAATATACTTTTAGCATATTATATGTTCTTATATATTATATATGCAATATATGCATCATCTATAAATATATATTCACATTAATATAGTATATATTTCTTAATCTAATTTGAATTAAAATTTGATTATGTTAATATAAAAGTAGGTACATTTGTCAGGAGCTGATAAATATATATGTGTGTGTGTGTGTGTGTGTGTGTGTGTGTGTGTGATATGCAGAGATGCTTATAGTCTGTGATCCAGCTAGTTCAGCAATGACCTTTTAACAATATTAATTCCAAGAATCCAGTACTTCTGCAGTCTATGAGACTGGATGACTCATCTGGTTTTCAGTACATGATAGAATCCTAAAGAATTGGGCTCTAATGGCAGTGAAAGAAGAAGCTTGTCAGTGAGAGTGAGGGCAAACAGGCAAAGAGCAGATGCTTAATTTCTCTACATATTTTATATGTTCCCACTTCAAATGATTTAATTATTAAAATCTATCATAGGTGTACCTAGTCAGTGGATTCCAGATGTAGTCAAGTTGACAGCCAACACTAACTATCACAGTTAGTATGTTTCATAGTAAATACAGTTCCAGTACATATAGTTCTGCTTATCCTGGAAAAGACCTTCTAACATTCCACAGTCACAATCCATTCAGCAAAGCGTTTAGCATTTACATAGTTTGATTGTTCATTGGTTGAAAGAATACTGTAGCTAGCACTTTTTATGTGTTATTGTGAGTGACATTTTGTTATGCATATCTATAGCAAAGAATCCTAAAGAGTGGACATGCTAGAATAAATGATGAGTCATCTTGAAAGTTTGACAATAAATTAAACTTCTCTGCATTTCTGAGAGTTTTCAAACATGAATGAATTTCAGCTCTCCATTCAAAGCCTCAAATTTTTGTCAATACCCTTTTTCCAAATTGCTCTAAATAAAATTTATTTTCACTTTTAAGGAAATAAATATGATATTGAAATAGATGCAAGAAAAAATACCATTGTTTTGTAGTTTCTCCACATTCTTAAAAAACACACAAAGTAAGTACAAATACGTCTGTTTTGCAAGCATGTCTTCAATACATAAACTTGAGCCCTGTTTCAAGTAGGATCGTTATATCTATGCCTACCTTTCTGGGGGTGTTAATTGAAGCCACAATTTGCTAGTGATGATTCTGAGTACCTTTCTACATTTGCTTCTTCTTCATTGTGCTAATATTTGTTAATACTCAAGAAAAATGAAAAGTGTCCCATTGTTAATTTATGGGCAATAGTTTTACTGTAAATACGACTGAGTATTCTTTTAGTTACTATTACAGATATATGGAGAAGAAACGAAGGTCTCAAAGTATTTCTTATTTAATGATGGAGAGAGTGAAACAAAATCTTTCTTTTCTCCACCCAAGACTCTTTTATATTTTACTAAACGTACTGATTTGATGAATATTAAAAATAATTTAACTTTGGAGATTTAAGGGAGAATAAGTTTAAGAGAGGAAGAAAGAATAAACAGAGGACTATTGTGTTTGGGTTTAGTCAGAGAAGATGCAACTAATGCTTAACAGACTGGAGATCCCAGGGAGTTTAGTGACTGGTGGGGTGGAAGAGGTGGGGAAGTGGGGAGATCTTCCTGAGACAGAGTGGCAGTGAGGAGGTATGGAATGTGGAACATTAAGAGGGTGGACCAGGAGGGGAATAAAATCTGGAGTGTAAGAAAATAAAAGATTAAATAAAAAGATGGAATATAAAAAAATAAAAAATAAACCTCACGAAAACTGAATTCAAAAAAAAAAAGTGAATGGATTTGAATGCAAGTTTTTGCATTTTCTAGATGGAAAATCCATGCAATGAGCTAAGGTAGTTTATTGATTTTGAAAGATTCATTTCTTCTATAAAAATTAAGTTTCCATTAAAAGAAGCACATATACATTTCAATAGTAATAGATAAACACATAATTTTATATAAGGATTTAAGTTTGTAAAATCAGGCAATACTTTTATAAAATAGTAATCATACAGATAGTAAGAATGCTCAGAGGACAAAGACACCCTCTACCAAAACTGATGACATGAATATGATTCCTGGAACCCACTTGGGGGAACAATAACTGATGTCTAAAAGTGGTCCTTTGATTCATGTGTGCATACACCTATAAATACGTAAGTAAATAATCATTTAAAACATTTTTAGAAAGAATTATGTTTCCTACTTAAGATCTCTTTGCTGGGTTTTAAAGACATCTCATACATCCCTCGAAGTGTAATGTTTATATTCTTCCTAATTCTCCACTCAAGAAAGTCATTTAAGGTGTCAGAACTTAGAGAATTTTATTGACAGTCTGTTCCTAAACTAAATTACTCAGCAGCACCAGCCCTAATTAATTAAGCACTGCACTATGACACAACATGTTCTGAATGATCCTCCATGAGAAAGGTTACACTCTTATTTCTTCTCAATTAGTGGTTTCTGTCCTTTTAATGTTCTGTTCTAAGCTATAACCAGTAAGCCTATAACTACGCATAATAACTCACTTATATTTAGAAAATTACTGCAGTTTTCAAAAGTCTTTCATATTTACTAGCTCACTTCAGGCCCATAGTTAGTGACTCCTCAGTCAATAAAGACAACATCGTCACCATTTTTCAGATGAGTAGCATAGATTTTAAACGGAAAACATGCCTAGAAAAACATATTTAGCAGGAATGTCACAGAGACCTGCATTTTAGACACAAGTTTTTGTTTGTTTGTTTTAGTTGATACACAAAACACAAACAGCATACAAGTTAGAAAGCCTCAGTGATTTGTCTAATGGCTCCCAGAAGCAGTCAGAATAGAACCTTAGACAGGTCCTAGATTTCAGGCCTATTGCTACAACCAAGCAATTAAGACCTAACTCTTGAAAACACTGTCAATCAAAGGCATATTTTAGAAGTTATATTTTAACCATATCAAGACCTATTATAATTTTTCTAGTCCCTATGACTATTTAACAAGAGGATACAAAGAGAAAAAGACTCATGCCAGTAGTTCTGGTTCTAACTTGTACCAGTGAGAAGATTGATCAAACTTGAACCATCTACTATACATAAATTTTACAAATGTGACCAGCACTGTTTTCATAGAATTATGAAGCATTATAGAACCAGGTAACTATATGGATTTACTGAAGCCCACTGATAGACCAAGAATGAATCTATGTTTCTCTGGAGACTGCATTTCTGGATATTCCTCAAACATACAGATATGATGACCTTCCCAGATTCTGTAGTCTCACTCTACTCAACTATAACTGGAGGAGTTGCATTAGAGATTTTGGCCACCCTAGCCTTCCAGAATCCTACACCTCTGACCAGCATGTTGGCAAAATTTCCCAGCTGAGCTCAACCACGGCATAAAAAAATGGTCCATTACTGGTTTAAAAATGCTAAATTTTGAGGTATGTGAACAACAAATATACATATACATCATACCCATTTACATATACATTTTCACATGCAAATAAGCCATATACATATTCATATACAAAAGCATATATATGTATATATATATATATATATGCTATATATATATGGAGGAGGAGAGACAGAGGGAAAGAGAGGAGAGAGAGAAAGAAACACAATACTTGAGTAAATGCAAAACAAAACAAAACAAATAAAATTAATATGCTAGGTATCTGTCTCTTACTGGAGTTGTCTCCTTTCCTCTTCACACCTATCAGTTGCAGATTTCCATTCAGTCTTATGTCTATCTTGCCATTCTTCCTGTCCCTCCCCACACCTGATCCTGAAACCCCATTCCTTTCCCCATACCATTTCCTTCTTTCCTTCCATCTGCCTCTTATGACTATCTTATTCCCCCCTCTAAGTGAGAGTCAAGCATCCTTGCTTGTACCTTCCTGCGTGTTTAGCTTCTTTGGGTCTGTGGAATGGAGCATGGGTATCCTGTATTTTATGGCTAATATCCACTTACAAGTGAGCACATAGCATACATATCTTTTTAGGTCTGGGTTACCTCATTCAAGATGATATTCTCAAGATCCATCCATCTACGTGCAAAATTCATGGTGTCTTTGTTTTAATAGCTGGAAAGTATTCCATTGTGTAGATGAACCACATTTTCTTTATCCATTCTTCAGTTGAGGGACATCTAGGTTGTTTCCAGTTTCTGGCTATTATGAATCCCTTATGGGGTAAGGGAGGCAGGCAAGAATCGATGGTGGTGTACTTAGCTGTGACTCCCACCATTGGGGATATGAACCCCAAATCATCCATTAAACTTTTGACCCAAAATTTATCCTGTCTACAAGAAATGCAAGGACAGGCATGGAGCAGAGGCTGAAGGAATGACCAAAGAATAAACGGGTTCAATGTGAGACCCATCCCACTGGCAAGCACCAATCCATGACACTATTAATGATACTATGCTATGCTTCCAGATAGGATCCTAGCATAAATGTTCTCTGAGAGACTCTACCTAGCAGACGACTGAAACAGATGCAGATACCCACAGACAAACATAGCATGTAAGTTGGGAACCCTTGTGGAAGGGTTAGAGAAAATAATGAAGGCACTGAAGGAGATGGCAATCCCTCAGAAAAACCAACAGTGTCAACTAACCTAGAACCCTGGGATCTCCAAGAGACTGAACCACCAAGCAAAGGGCTGACTTATATGACCTCAGTGGAAGCGAGAATATACCTAACCCTGCAGAGACTTGATGTGCCAGGGTGGGAGGACACCCAGTGGGCCCACCCTCTTAGAGGCAAAGGGGAGGAGGTATGAGGGAAGGACTCTGTGAGGGAAGATCAGGAGGGAGGGCAATGTTGAGTATGTAAATAAGTAAATCAATTAATTAAAAAGAAAAGAAAAATGTCTGAGCTTATAACAAACTAGCTACTCATTGTGAAACCTGATTTAGCTCATTAACATGTTTCAGGCTCACATGTCAATTTTCTTCTAACAAAATGCATATAATATCACAGAGTATTCTTTTGAGGAATTAATGAAATAAACCATGTAATAGGTTCCATACACATGGGGCCTTTGTTTATTCGATAGTATTAAAGGTTACTATTATCATTGAAATTGAGAAGTAGCATAGATTTCTCTGTCTAACACAGAAGGTGGGTTGTCTTGTTGGTTCTAAGAAATAACCTTTGTCTTTTATACCAGCAGGTAGGACGATAAGTACATATTTTGGGGTCACTTAGTTAAGTAATGGTAAGTTTTATGTTTGGAAGCAATGGATTGATCTACGACTAGTAAAACTTCTCAGGGAATCCATATCACATGAATTGGTACATAGATGCATTGGGAGATAATCACAATACCCTGCATACATACTGTGTGCATATCATTCCATGATAATGTGAGCTATACTTGTGGGATAGAATAGTTGATGAGAAGAAAGTGTGTCTCAGTTCCTTCAGACCAGGAATCCGAGTCCTTTGTCTGAGTAGCCAGATGCCTATGCAATCAGTGCTACCAGGATTCTTTCACCTGATAGGTCTTTGGTGAGAGTCCCTGTTAGTATTGGTCATCATAGAATAATGGAAGATATCTAACCTTCACTCTTTTATGCCCAAATAAATATAGATAGATCCCAGTTTTGACACTAGGACATTCTAGGTGAGGGAAACAAGGGCTTCTTGAAATTCTGAAAAGCACATATTTATACACTTTGTGTTTGCTAAATCTATTTGCTTCTTTGAACATTAGTGAAAATGGCAGATGCCTTCTCTCAGCTTCCCCTCAGCTTCTAGTATTAGCCAATGAAAGTGAAATAGTCTCTTCAGGAAATACAAAATCATGACAGGGAGTTACCACCTGGTTTCTCATCCAAGCCTGTCATTACCTTCTATGGACACATGGATCTTTGTGTTCTCAACACTATGTAGCCAGAAAGTTGTTTCAGAATGGTTTTCATCTTTATTGTTAGGAAGTGACAATACTATCTGAAGTTTTGCGGGTGCATCAGCAGGACAAATATAAAGGATATGTAAAAATATTTAATTAATACACAGACATCATGGCAGCTTGGGCCTACAATAGATGTGATTATAGACTTCTGGTTCCTAGGAGGCTTCATACTTTCAAAGGTTCCCCCTAACTTCCCACTGTCTCTAAGATCAAGTCCAGGATTTTATCCTTATGTTCTTCTACAGTCATACTTCTCAATTTTTGTTGTACATAGAGATATCAGTGGGGGCTCTTATTGAAATGCAGATTCTGATGAAGTGAATGCAGTAGTCCATGAGTTTATTTGTGCATGCCCAAGAAGTATCCAGGTTATGCCAATGCTCTTTGCAAATAGAATATATGTGAGTGTAAAGTTGCGGTCTTACTCAGCCTGAAGAACACAGTCAGTTGCAGGGTGGGAACCTCATTTTAGTACCAGACTCTAAAATATCCCGTGAAGAAGCAGAAAAGAGTGACTAATTCTACCCATTCCAAGATTAGACCAACTCTCAAGAAGGTGTTGTTGATAAGGAAAGACAAATGTTACACAGAAGAAAAATCTATGAGTATTGTTCTGTGACTTTGATGTCAAGGGCAGCACATTAGAGTCTGAACTGTAGAGCAGCAGGAGACCCCTCTGACAGAGAAGCAGAATTGATAAAGTTGTTGGACAGGGAAGAAGCTTTTACTAGCTGCTGTGCTGAGAGTGCCTCTGCAGAGATGGGGAAACACAATCACAGGCATGGAGCTACAGAAGCGGGCAGTAACTCTGACAAATCCCTGCACATTTTAAATTGAATTGGGGTTTAAAATTGTTGCAGAAGATATTGGATGAGCAAAATTCAACTTATTTCATTTTCTTTCGTGAAAATGTTTACCTCACAGAGTTATAAAGATGAAGTGAGTTAATACATTAAATATATATAAGGTGAATTTTAAAAATAGAACGGGATAGTATTCCAGTGTTGGTATTAGCTATCATACTAAATATCTCCTTGAGAGAAATGATGCTTATTATAAAACATAAATATATGTTCTCTGTGATATTTTTAAGTTTAAAACAACATTCATAAATTAACATGAAAACAGTAAATTATGCTTTCCAAAACCACATAATTTGTACGGGGCACATAGTTCAGCCTGTTTCACCCAGATGTAAAAATCTACATTCTTTCCCCCATGCTAATGAATAATTTAAGCCAAGTAGTTCTTTTAAAACTATACTCCCTTCATTGTGAAATGTTAACAATATTTTTCAGATTTCTTTTTTGTTTTCTATTTGTACATGTGCTTGAATGTCTGCATGTGCCTGTGTGTGTGTGTGTGTGTGTGTCTGTCTGTCTGTCTGTCTGTGTGTGCATGCATGTGTGTCTGTCTGCCATGGCTGTGAAGGTCCTCACAAAGGACAGAGGATGGTGTTATACCCAGTGGATCTAGAATTACCTGGAGTTGTAAGCCATCCTATATGGGTGCTGGCAGCTACTAGAAGAAGAGCAAATGGTCTTAAATGTTGTGCTAGCTCTCCAAATCTAAAACGAAATTTAATTGTTGCAAGATCATTTGTGAGATCCAAGCATAAATGTTCATAAATATTTTTGCAGATATTAAACTATGATAGCTTTAACATACACAGACTTCCATCCAACAAATATTCCTTCACAACTACTGTGTTTATTTAAATGAGAAAATTATCTAAATTATGTATAAATTAATTAATTTAGTTAATTATTTAAAGTAATTAATATAAATTATTTACACTCTATAACACAACCAATGTCAACACCCCCCTTGTTTAAAGAATAAGCACACATATTTACACATTTTTGCATACCCTTATGGTTCCTTCTTTTCTGTCAGCCAAACACAAGCTAGGGTCATTTGTGAAGAGGGAGCATCAACTGAGAAAATGTCTCCATCAGTTTGGCCTGAAAACAAGTCTATAGGGTTTTAAATAATTAATTTTTGATGTTGGAAGGCTAAGACCACAGTTAGCAGTACTACTCTTGAGCAGGTGGTACTGAGTATCTTTTAAAAGTATCCAGCCACTAAACAATGTCTATTTATGGTCTCTGCTTCAGTTCCTGACTCTAGGTTCTTGCCCTGCTTGAGTTCTCACTTTGGATTTCATAAAGGATAGGTCTTGATGGGTGTATGTGTTCAAATAAGCCATGGTTGTTATTATAACAACAGAAAGTAGGATAGGACAAGCAATGAGTTTTATCCATGGGAACATGCCTTGGTTTCCTTGTGATGTCACCAGAGTTTCCATGCTGTGATATTAGTGTTCCCTTGGTAGGAAAAGCTTTATCACTCTTTATTGTCATGAGTAAATCTTTAAAAACAGCATTTACTTATTTATTTTTATGTTTATAAGCCATTTATCTGTATGTATGTCTGTGCACATACACTTTTCTGGTGACTTCAGAGGCCTAAAGTTGTATCCTTATGAGAATGAATCCCCTGAGATTGGAGATATGGACTGTAGCAAGCCTCTGTTGTCCTTTTGATTCCCAAGACAAATTTCATGTTTTCATATATTCATTTTATGTGCTCTACCATCCCATTTCTACACAGTCAATGATTCCATGTTTTCAACACCACTTTAATCTAAGATATGCAATACCATCTGAAATCTTATCTATATTTTTATTTCTTTGTCCATTAATTGTCTCATACTATGCAGAATGTCTCTGCTCTAAAAGTGAACATGCATGTCTTCCCTAAATATCTTTGGCTGCAGGTAGTTGCATCTAAAACTGCCATGTAGCACTTTTCAGAAACTATTCACAACTTAGTAGAAATAAATGCTGATAAAAGTTATTATGAAAGTCAAAATAATAATATTTTATTAACTCCTATATTTATTTAGAATAGCTAGAATACTATCTCCCTTGTATATGTGGACAATGTGTTTGATCCCAAATTATCATAAGTTTAATATTTAATTCACTAATATCTTTAGATTTTCAATAATGTATCTTATATATGGACATTACTGCTTAAGACTCAGGCCTCACAATCTATGGCTATAAAAATGAACTTAAATGGGTTTGGTCAAAGGACAGTCCATGGTTTAGAACATGGCAAATTTTTTTTGTCCAGATGACTTCGGTTATCAAGTGGACATAGTTGTGTGTTATGGGTGAAAAAACAGATATTTTGTAAAACAGAATAAATTACATTCTTCTATTGCTATGATACTACTTACTATGGTTGTTCTACTTTATATTTAAGAAACACTGAGGATAAAATCCAATTATATATACTAGCATTTATTTTCAGTTTTGTACTTTAAAAGTAAAATAGAAAAAGGAATCTCATCAAGTGTCCAATTCATAGCACTACTTTTTGTGCACCAAAATATTTCATTTCTCAAAAGCAATGCTGAGCTGTTATCAGGCTGGGAAAGATAGCAATAAAATGTGAAAATAGAAGCTTCAAAGGTCAGTGGCATAAAAACTGTCTTTCAAAAATGCTCTATGATCGAAAGAAAGCAGGGACATTAAAACATGCTGCATTTAAATGCTCTCAGTTGGTCATGTGCAGAATAGATAACTGCACAGAAGATTAAAATATTGCATTTTAATTTTAGTGTCCATTGTTGACATAAAAATCTGAATCAACTCTTCTGCTTTCCCCCTTTCATCTTTATCTTATACTTTTGTGCTCTTTGTTAGTTATTGTTGAGTGTCTATTCTATTTAGATTTTATATAAGAGGCTACAAGGGTACAGCAAGAGTAAAATAAGGCTGTGTCCTTTCAATTACATATGTCTCACAATCAGATAAACATGAATAAATTAAAAAATTTACTTAAGTGGTAAAATTTGATATTTTCCTTGAAAAAGAAGAAAAAAGAAAAAAGTGAGGAGTTTCTAGGAGAGGTTATGATGAAAATCAGCTGATTCATGGAGACATACAGAAATCAGAAAAAGTGGAAGAAAGGCGAAATGGCAGTATTTCAAATGATTGGCCTGGACAATCGCACTATTCATTAACTTTCTGTTGCTGTAATAACAATCATGGCTTATGTGAGTACATCCTGCCATGTTCTAAACCATGGATTGTCTCTTGGCCAAACCAATTTAAGTTCTTTTCTCTATAGCCATAGATTGTGAGGCCTGAGTCTTACACAACAATGTCCATATAGACGTTTCCTTAGTTCCTCCACTACTCAATTATTACATACAAGTTTCTCAATGTTTTCATAGGATTCATGAATAGTTTATAGACACTCATTCCTCCTTTTATCCAATCTCTTATTTCACTTCCATTGTGATTTCTAACTTTTCAAGTCATTTTCTTGATTAGGATTTTTTTTAGCTCTTTTCCACACCCTTCCAGATGTTTGAGTGTGATTAGAGATCGCTGAGTGGTTCTGAAGTCAACTCATTCTTCTGCATCCTCTCTCTAGACATCTCCATTCCTCATTTTTCATCCTTTCCCTGTACCTTTAGGTCAGAAACTCATTTCCTGCACCACATTTATCTTTAGACATCAACCTTGCAAGAAACACTTGTGAATGATTCCCCTTTCTATATATCCTGTTTAAATCATTGGATTATGATTAAACATATGCCTGATTGTACCATATCTGTGAAGCTGTACCATCTGAAAAGATAAGGGTCCTGGGTATCTTATTGATATTTCCATATATATTCAGTACAATGTTTTACTAATAGAAAGTACTAAGCATGTGTTCATAGGCTGAATGTATAATAAAGAGTATATTGAATGCATGACTTGGATGATTTGTGTTAAACAAATAATTAAATGTGGGGCTGCAGGGATGACTCACTTGGTAACCATGCTTGCTATCTTTGTGGATAGAAGACCGAAGTTCAAATTAATAACACCCATATAAAAAGTCAGGCATGACTGCACATGTCTGAACCCTGGAACTGGAAATAAAAGAAAGACAAACAGATGAAGAGCTTGTTGTATAGAAAGCCGAAGAGAACCTCTGAACTTCCAGTTCAGTGAGAGACCCTATCTCAAGGCAATAAAGTAGAGAGGGTTAGAGAGAGACAAATACATCCTCTATAACCTCATATGAAGACAGATGCACAAACTCTGTGCAAGCAACACACACAATTAAGCAAACTAAAGATAAAACCTTGAAATAAAGAAGTTAAAGTAAAATTTCAAGCAACTGATGTTCTATTGAAGTTTTAAAAATGCATGAGCATGACTCATTTAGCTTCCCAGAGTAAGCTAACTGAAGAAGAAATAAACACACATTTTGAAATCAAAAGCATGCAGAAAGTGGTGGGAGGCACACTGAGCTCAGTTCAAATGCCTATTACAACAAGCACAAAAAAATCGTAAGAAATATTTTCTTTTGGAAGCATGAATTCAGACAACTTAACACTGACAAGTTTTATATTAAATATTTCCCCCAGCCTTTTTTCTGGCTTAACATTTTGTTTTATTATTAATAGGCTTTTTTCTCCTTTGGGACACAGATATAAACCAGATTAGACCAGATTAAAAATAGATAAAGGCAGGTTTATTAGGAGTCAGCTTTCTGGTGTGGTCAGGGTTCACAAGTGGACGTCAGTGAAATCACAATCTAAAGCTAAAACAAGGCGATTTTATGGGTCCTGGGCAAGGAGTGACTTGTGGGCTAGGACTGGGATTGTGTCCATACATGGTCAAGAATTAAGCACCTGAATGTGCTCTTGGGTGGGTTGCTAGAATGCAGGGACAAGGAGTGATGACATATTAGTCCAGAGATTTCTCCAAGTCAGTGGCGGGAGTTTTCTCTGTGCAGGAGAGCAGATATGGTTTCCTACTTTGGTCAGGGGCAAGCAGGTGTTCCTGTCTAACATTTTGACCTCTTTCGGTATAGGGGTGCCTATTCAGATCTGGCTACTTCCTTCTGAAGAAGGATGGTGTAGCTTGGAAGGGTCAAGAGTCATTGAGCTTGTGCTTAGTGGGAGGTATGGGTGCAGAAGCATTTGGTTGGCCTTTATTCTGTATCCTTCATGAGTCTGTTCCTGGAGGAAGAGGAGATAACTAGATGCTTGTCCACTGTTCTGTTTGTCCTTAGTTCAGGCTGAACTCTTGCAGTAGGCAAAGCATTAGGGCAATTTCTACTGTCCCCTGCCACAGTGGTTAGCATACCACATTCCAGGTTGAGTCATTTGTCTTTGTGTGCATATCTTCTTGAATATCTTGGTGAGGAGGAGTCACTTCTAGAATTTGAGAGTTTCTGTCATCCTAAGCTTAAGCATCTTAAATGCCATATTCAGCAGATCTCTGAAGTGTTTGAGGACCATCTATCTACCTATCTAAATTATATTGAAATAGACAGACCTTGCTTATTTTTAGTTACATTTTGTCTAAATTTGAAAACATATGGGAGGCTAAATAAAGCTTATTTTGGTAATTAATCATGACCATAAGTATAGTTATTCTTTAATATATCCTTTAATTAAAGAGTATGATGATTTATGAGTAATTGATTATTAACTTGTATGCTTTCACTATTTTTAACAGTTTATAAAAAGTGCTTGTATGAATAGGTTTAAGCTGTAGGCAGTGGCAAGACAGGCAAGGGTTAATAAGTTGGGAAATATGGGGGAGGACCTTGACTGAGGAAGTTATTATCAACAGTATAGAATTTAGCTTTAGGACAAGAGGGGAATGCAATTCATTGACCTGAAAGAAGAAGGCTTTTAAGAGACAGGACTGTGAGGAAGAGGTGAGTTTGTTGTAGTGGTGCAACTGGAACAAGTTTTGGGACCCATGATGGTGGAGGTAGGGAGGCTTATTGAGGGAGGGTAGACACAAAAGAGAAAAGAAAAACAAATGTCACTGTGACCAAGGCATGGATCTAAGGAAGCTGTAGTTCCTATAGGGACAGTAAAGATTAGTTGTTGAAGAATATTGGAGAGGTCTGGCTGGTTGATATTGTGGTTCATCCTAAGGGGTTGCAAACCCCTTCAGCTCCTTCAGTCCTTTCTCTAAGTCCTCCTTTGCGGACCCCATGCTCAGTCCAATGGTTGGCTTTGAGCACCCACCTCTGTATTTGTCAGGCTCTGGCAGAGCCTCTCAGGAAACAGCTATATCAGGCTCCTGTCAACAAGCACTTCCTAGCATCCACAATAGCGTCCAGGTTTGGTGACTGTATATGGAATGGATCCTCTGGTGGGGCAGTCTCTGGATGGCCTTTCCTTCAGTCTTTGCTCCACACTTTGTCTCGATGCTTCCTCCCATGAGTATTTTGTTCTCTCTTCTAAGAAGGACCGAAGCACCCACACTTTGGTCTTCCTTCTTCTTGAGCTTGATGTGGTCTGTGAATTGTATCTTGTGTATTCCGAGCTTTTGGGCTAATATCCACTTATCAGTGAGTGCATACTATGTGTGTTCTTTTGTAACTGGATTACCTCACTCAGGATGATATTTTCTAATTCCATCCAGTTGCCTAAGAATTTCATGAGGTCATTGTTTTTAATAGCTGAGTAGTATTCCATTGTGTAAATGTACCACATTTTCTGTATCCCTTCCTCTGTTGAAGGACATCTGGGTTCTTTCCAAATTCTGGCTATTATACATATGGCTGCTATGAACATAGTGGAACATATGTCCTTATTGCATGTTGGAATATTTTTTGGGTATATGCCCAGGAGTGGTATCGTCGGGTCCTCAGGTAATATGTCCAGAACTAAACCACAAACCAAGGAGTACACATGGAGGGACCCATGGCTCCAGCAGCATACATAGCAGAGAATAGCTTTGTCAGGCATCAATAGGAGAAGAGGTCCTTGGTCCTGTGAAGGCTCTGTGCCCCATTGTAGGTGGGAGTGGGTAGGTAGGTGGGGGAACAAACACCCTCACAGAAGCAGGGGGATGGGTGAAGGGATAGAGGGTTTCAGCGGTGGTGGTAACTGGAAAAGGGGATAACATTTGAAATGTAAATAAAGAAAATATCCAATAAAAAAATAAAGGAAAAGAGAAAGAAAAGAATGTTGGAGAGGCTGGTGTGCTGAGTACATGAGCACTAAGGACACCCTACTGGGCCAGGCAGTACTGTGCCAAGTGGGTGGGGCTGACATGAGATGTAGTGAGGCCTTGTCAGATGGTTGAGGAGAAAAGGGATTACCAGTGTTGGTGGAGGGCATCTGGAGAGTTACTGGAGCTCAGGCAAACTGAAAGTGGGGATGAGGTATGCAAGAGACAAAGTCATGTGGAGGAAATAGCTGGCTGAAGAATTGGACTCTGGAACTTGGAATCAAGTTCACAGACAAATGATCAGTCCATATCTTAGGAGTCTTAGATTACCAGCCTGGTTCAGAGCAGCCACTGCAGCCAGAACAGGTGAGTGTGTTATGGTGAAGAGGTGGGAGTGGTAGGCAGGGCACAGTCAAAGGAGGGTCCTCCAGTTTGGGATGTGAGTCCTTGGAGACAAGGCAATCTGCCAGCTTGATCATCCTTACTATTAAAACCTGAGCTGTAGAATATTGGCTTCAGAGGAAGGAATAAGAGCACATTCCCCCCTAAACCCTAAACAGAACAGAATTTAGACTATTTACCCACTTCAGAAACTTTAAGATCATGAAGGAGGTTAGCATTATCTCTGATGGCCATTTACTGAAGCCAGGCCATAGAACAAAGTCATTCTGGTCTTAAAGTTTGAGACAGTTCCAATTTGGATAAGTTTTATAGAAGGCATTCCAGGGGCAACTGAGGATCAGTTTAGACTCAGTGTTGACCATATTCAGCTTTGGGAGGGACACAAGGAATATGACCTATGTGATAACCTAAAGTCAAACAGTTGGAGGTAGGAAAATCTTGAAAAGGACATCTCCAAGTCCAAATGTTGGCAGGATGAAAATATGGGATAGGCTTTTTCTGGGATGCCTGCAGCTTGGTAGAGTATGCAGGAGTCCTAAACCTCAAAGAGACAACAGGTACCTGCCTATAGGCTGTGGCTGGAAAATGGTGATTTATCACAAGCCGAAAGTTGAACAAATCCTGTGAAAAGGGAGGGACAGGGAGAGAGACAGAAAGGTGCAGTTCCCACGTAGCAGGGATGCCATGAAGGGTGGGAGGTTGGCCCACCACTAGTCTGAGAAATCAGCTCCACCCCACAGTAACCAGGCAACAGCCAGGTATGCCTGAGTCACTATAAAAGGGGCTTCTTGCTCCTTCCACCCTCTCCCCACTACCTTCCCTCCTCTCTCTCCACATGCTCATGGCCAGCCTCTCTCTACTTCTCTACTTTCTCTCTCTCTCCCTCTCCTCCTTCTCTCTGTCCCACCTTCTCTCTCTCTCTCTCTCTCTCTCTCTCCCGCTCCCTTTCTCTGCCTCTACTACCTTAACTTCCTTCTTCATGCCCTGAATAAACTCTATTCTATACTATAACTTTCTGTAGCTGTAGCTAGTCCATCTGGGAGAAGGGATGCCTCAGCATGGGCCCACCCAGGTACACCCCTTTCCCCTATACTTCACCACACATCCACAAACATATTCTCTCTCTTTTTATCTTTTTATAAACACATCATCAGTGAAGTCACATGCTCAGGCTAAAGCAAGGGAAATGTGGTATGCATTGTTGAAAATACAGAAACTAGGCATGGTCAAGACATCTTAGCCCGAAGTTTACTTCAAACTGGCAAGAGTGGGAGGATGGGGGTTGAAGGGAGGGTTATGGGAGGCAGAGTAGAAGGTGTTTCTCAGCTTGGGTGTTGGCAAGCAGGGGTGCCAGCCTAACATTTATTAACTGGCATACTAGGAGAAAGGGAAAATTACTATGTATATTCCCATCACTGAGAACTTTAATGTCACTGTATTGAAGATCCAATCAATCATGTTCAATTTTATCATTTTGTCAATATCTGGATAAATGTAAATTGTTTCTTTAAAATGTTTTGATTTAAAAAATCATGATGTTATAAATAACATAGTTAAGGCACATTAAAATAAAGGAACTTAGAATTCAAGAAGTTTTAGCCATTAGATAGTGTGACCATAGACTCTGCCTCACAGTGTGAGCATGAAAGTACACACATACCCTGTAGTGAAACTGGAGGATATGCACAGACCTGAATCTGAGAATGTCCTCAGTGACTTTAATTCTCTACTGTGCATTAAAACATCAGATAACCTGTTAAACAGTTGCTGGCAAGACTATTTAACCAGGTGTAGAATAAGGAATTCTTGTACTAAACTTGAATGACAAGCTGTTCTTCATTGTTCTCTGCTTGCATTAGAATCTAACTTAGTGGCTGTGCTTCCTAGATTCACAATGGTAGCAATTTTGCTGTGGTATTTTTACTAGCTGAATCTGTATGGTTCTCAAATATTTTCATCTCTATGTTTTTACACATGAAATGAGTGACAATCTCAAAGAGCTTTGATTGCATGAGTAAAGATTTTAAATATTTACCAATAATAATGTCTATAATAACAAGCAAACATGTTCTTTTAAATCCCTTAAATATAGCAATTAATTCACTAAATACTTAACATAAAAATCACAAATTTGAAAAATAATTGCATTTAAAAATAAATTTAATATTTTGAGCTTTGAGGTTTAACATTTTCACAAATATATTTAATATTTGTATGCAAGTTAAGTGGTGCAATCCTTTCATCCACTTCTGCATGTGTTCTAGAGGTCATACAGCCCTGAAAAATTCCCTCTGTATACTTATAAGAATATGAGAGAGAAAGACAAAGGTAAGATCATCTCTGTACTGTGACTAGTTTTGAAGTACACAATGCCTTATAAAGTTCCTGAGCACACTTAATAGTTTCCAGCCAAACTTGGACAAATCAGATTCTATCCTTTATATTATATCCAGATGTTCACTTTTACTCTGACCAGATTTTAGTATTTCATTTCTGGTGAATAAATGAATTGTACACACTCCGGAAAACACTAGATAAGGCCAAGAATTTGAGTTCTGTTGTGTGTCTTAGAAAGAAGCTTAGACTTGGCAAAAACAGTCTTCATTTAAATGAATATAGAGTGTATCACGTCTGCCAGAAAAGATGTGTTTTAAAAATTTAGGATATGGCAAGGCTTAAGAAATCTCTTGAGAAACACTTTGTTTTCATTTTAGATTTTGATTTTGTTTGTGTCTTTATATACAGATAGTCTATCATACTTATGAATCAGTAAAATTAAAGAGGTTTCTAATATTCTCAAAACAGCAACATATTGTATCTCTACACAGTTGTGAATAAGGGCCAGGAATGGTGTGCAATGTTAGAGTGCTAGCCTATGATGCATCAGACTCTAAGTATGAATCCTACAAACAAAACAGAGACAAGCAAAAGCTTAATAACATTTAAAAAGTAAAATCACTGAAGTCTATAAATTTCATAGTGGCCCTTTGCCAGAATCACTAGGCAGATTTTTGAAATTCATGTGCATGATTTCATTCACTTTCCTTCAATGAATAAGGATAGTCTGACTCTATACTGCCTGCAGGCGTCACTGCCATAAAAAGAAATATAGTATCAAACCAATAATACATCTGACCCCTTAGTTAATATTCAAAGTGATAGTCAGGGAGGTTATAAGCAAACATCAGCTTTCTTTCACACCTCTCAGTTCATTCTACAATTAACACCATCGTCTTGGGAGCATTCCAGATCTTGGATAATGAATGTTAAAAGCAGTCCCTGTTGAGTGCATCTGAGGATGCATTTGTTTTTCTCATTATCTTACACACAATCTTTTAGACAGTGTCTGCCACTGCTGCTCACTCAGGAAGCTAGGAAAGTGCTAAAGATGTCAAGAATCAAGAAGCCTCATTTATTTTTATGGCCTTCATCAGCAGTTTTTTTTCTCTTCTCTCTCTCACTTTTTTTTTTTTTAACTTAAAGGTCTATAATGGAATCTGCTGATTAGAATCAGAAGCGTATCTAAGTATAGATATGAGAAACCTTTCCTGAAGGTGACTGGAGTTGCAAGGACACTTTATCCATAGGCTAACTGGGATAGACACTGACACTAAAGCCCATTAATTGGCATTTCTTCTGTCCTTTTGTGATGACATTAAAGAGTTACACAATTGATTGATTCTAATATTATATAGCACAGTAAGTAACAGACTTGGATGAAAGAAAAATATTAAGTGGCCCACAACTGCATACAGGTAAAATCAGGAAAGCAACAAATGCAAATGGCTAAAAAGCAAAGGCTACTTTAGCCACTCAGTGACTAAAGGTTAACTTAATTTGCTTTGTGAAGCATTAGAAAATAATATGAAAGTAGTTGTCATGATAAAAATACCAGAGAGATGACTTCTTATTCAGGTTAGAGTGCTCTGAACCTAGCTACATATGCTGACAGATTAGTTGATAACCAGAATTAAAGTTCAGCCTTTTATTTTTATATAGTCAAAAAACTTTTGGACAAAGACAAACGTCATTTTCTAAAGGAAAATCATGTCTAGATAGGGATGCAATTCTAAACATTTTATCAACCTAAGGAACTAAATGAAAGGGAGGATGTAAGATACTAAACAAAAATAGCTTTAGAAGCTAAAGTAATTCAATCATTAATGTTAGAAAACAATTACCAAGGCTTTAGACATATTTTAAGCATTTTGTGGGTTTAAAGATAACATTTCTTGGGAAGGTGTAGAGGACCAGCTTTAACTTGGCCAGAGGTCTTGAGGAAGGGTTGTTTGGGAGCAGTGGATGAATGCCTTGGAGTTAGTGATAGATTCGAGATTTCAGCTTTGTATTCTACTTAAGATAGCTCTTTGCTTGAGATAATTATCTCTTACAAACCAAAGCTGTCTTTTATTTTCCATAAGGTAATTCTTTAGGAATTGCATGCCAATTCAATCCTGATACCCTTTTGATTATTCCACAAATCAGCATCTTACAACCTTAGCTCCTTAACTCTAAAAACAGAACCACATGGTTGAAGCTTTCAAGTTTTGCTGCTTGCTGGAGTTAGAACCTGGTCCCATTGTTCAATTACATTATCATAAACTTTCTGTTTTACAGCTCTTTCAGTGCCTAAACTTGGCTGTTCTGGAACTTGCTTTGTAGACAGACCTTGAACTCGAACTCGGAGATCTGTATACCTCTGTCTCTTGAATGCTGAGATTAAAGGTATGTCCTACTATGTGTGGACCTAAATTTTCTTCAGCTAGAACTTGTTCTGTCCCAGGCTGGACTTGAACTAAGAAATATGCTTGCTTTTGCCTCCTGGGATTAAAGGTATGTACCACCATGCTTGGACCTAAGCTTTTTGTGGTCACTATTCATTAAGAACTGGGTCCAAAGCCTGTGTTTTCCAGCATCAAGATCTGGATTACAAGTATGCCCTCTATTTCTGGATTGCAGTTCATTCCAGATTAAATGTGCAAGCTATTCCTTGTTCTACTGCAAACATAAACAATAAGATTAGCTGGGCAGAATCTTGCCCTGAGATCACTACTCTCTAAATTTCTTTATCTCCTTTTTAAATATCTTTCTGACAAAGCTGCATCTTCCTCTGTTCTTTGAGATGTGTGAAGCCACTCATACAATTCATATTGCATCTTTATATTTTACATAATTAGAAAATCCTGTAAAGAACAGTTGTCTTACTGATTAATGAATTCTTGATCTCATGTTTTCAGAGTTCTTTCCCACAGCCTTAAGGGCTGTCTGAAGGTCACAGTATTAACATTTTGTTGAAGAACACCAGACACCTTCTCACTTCCTGAAACCATGCTGTTTCTGATTATCAGGAATCCATTAATCTTGGCAGGGAGAACCTTCTCTAAAGGAGGAAAACATAAAATATACACATTATTATATAAAAAAGCCTTAATCCTACAGCAATGGTCAGCACTTGAGAGCCATGCATTGCTGGCTCTGCTCCAGGAACAGGAACACTGTCAAACTGTCCCTTCCATGACCATGTAAGACCTGGCAGGAAGGGAGTTGGGTATGAGTAAGAAATATTTACATAACTGTTTATTTGAGAATGTGAAAACCTCAGTTGTCCATGTCATGAACTAGATGTTATAGATAGTGTTAATTTCCAAGTACATGGACTATTTTATAACTTTCTTCAAGAGAGCATCAAACTGGTACTATAGGGACCAACACTAATAGCCATGGTGATCAATATGGTGACCATGAGTGATGGGAGTTAGTGAAAGATAGTTCTGACCAAATTAGAGTGTCAATCATTTGTATCAGGAACACTTGTCTTTTCCTTCCTTTAGAAATTACTTTAAAGCTTATTTACATCATTGTCCTCTTTTTTCCTCTGGTGACCAAGATTCCTACTCCTGACTCTAGTTTGTTGGTTTGTACCCATTACTAAATTTCCCTAACTTTGCCACAAATGGCCAAGCCAAAAGAGGCTTGATTGCATTGCATATTGATCTCTTGTGTTCTGAATTCTACTTTTATGACTTATAGGTCCCAGATCTGACTAAAGGAAAAAGAATAGTAGGTTAAAAATAAAACACCTTAGAATCAACTAAACATGGTTCAAGGGCTTGCAAAATGAAAGGGAAAATCTCAGAGCTAAAGGTTCAAAGACATTACCTTTTAAATGCTAATTCGAAGCTAGCAGCAGTCATCCAGTAAAGGGAAAATGTGACTTTAATAAAAAACATTCTAAAGTGGTAAGAAGAAGTGACAGTTGAAAATTTTTAGATGAAAGAAACCTCATCCTAGGTCATTTGTAGACCTGCTCTCTGTTCTAATTCAGTCAAAAATGTATCTTGCCAGATTACACCTGTAAGAACAAGCACAGAGGCTCAAAGCAGACTATAATCCATAAAACATGAGGGTTCAGTGCATATGCTAATGATGCACTGTGGCAGGAATAATGTCAGGTATCCTTCTTCCTAGTGAATTTATAGACTAAGGTTCATATGCAGAAAGAAGGAGAGAGAAGAATCCCCCATGGTTCTCAGATCAACTATCATAGTACATGCAGGTCATTAACAAATAAGACATCATGCTTCAATTAATTTGGAAATCAAGAGATGACACTCAAAGTTGACAAGTATTCATGAGTAGTTTTACAATAAAATAGTGAAGTAATAAATGTTCAGAACTTTGTAATTTGTTTCTAAAGCATGTTCTATATTATCACTTACTATTTAATAGCATAGGTACCAAAATGTTACTAAAGTTAATGAATATGTATTAAGGTCCTACAATTTCTCTGTTCCCATTATAATGCTGTATGATATGCAACAGACTTGTAAGGAAATATTGCTATTACAAATTCAATCAGTGACATTTCAAAGATATAAATTAAATGAAAGCATATAATTAGTGATATATATGTATGTTTATTTATACATATATACATATACATATACACATATCTATATTTATATCTAATCTATATCTATCTATCTCTATTTATCAATCTATCTATGTATCAATAGAAATCTCTTTATAGATAAAGAATTTACCATTCAAGTTAGAGGACTAGTTTTTGAGTGCCTAGAAATGAAAAGAAATGTAGATCTCAATGCTCCCATGACTAAATACCAGGTAGATACATGAGTCCCTTAGTTCTTCTAAATCTGTTAAATACTAACTACATAAAAACAAAACCAATCCTGCCTCAAATAAGGTAGAATGTCGAATCTGACACTCAAGGATGTCCAACAAGCTCCATGTACCATGAGCATTTACCATGGTATTAGGGTACATGACAATATATGAACCTTTATACACATGCATACACACCTTTTGAATGCATGTGTACATGAATCATATACATACACATAAAATAAAATTTAAAAGGTAATGCCTTGTTTGAATTAAAAGTAATGCATTTGGTTTTGAGAAAGAACTAGAAGATTAGCAGAAATCTAGGGTGCCCATCTTATAGAGGAGCTCTTGGCATGTCATGTCCTCCAATTGGAATAAATGTGTGTTTGTATAAAAGATTTCTCAGAAATTCCCCATTAATAATTATATAATGTCATAATAAATCTTATAAATTTTTCTATCTTTCATAAATTACATGCAATTGGTATCTCAATGCCTGAAATAACATGTTTTATTGTGCCTTTCATGTCTTGTTTAGTTTTTTTTTTTTCTTTTTTATGTTATCAGTAAATTTTCATCTATAATTTTCTGGCTACCCTTATCTTAGTTATCTTATTTATGTTATGAAGGACCTAAAAACACAAACATATAATATTATATAAGCAGTTTCAAATCATTATGTAGCATGGCACAGAAGAATAAATGTACCAGACAGGTAAAAGTTTAGCTAAAACTTTAAAGTTAATCGTTTTCACAATTCTGCTAGCTCATAAGCTATTGTATCTCTATCTAATTTAAGAGTAAATGCAGATAGTGCCACTTACTTTGACTTAATTCCAGATTAGTGTAGATTTTGATGAGCCATTGCATGTGAAAGTAATTTATAAATAACACACACATATAAACAGATAAATAAATAACAAAAAACACCACAAATTTCACATTCTTAGATGCAGACAGTCATGCAGGAGGAAGAACAAATGACTTTAGAATTCATGGAATGCTGCCCACTGATTATCACAATCATTAGGGGTATTTTCTGAGGGACATGGCCCTGAGGACTACCTTTTCTGAGAACCACATGCTGTTATGGAGTTTTGCTCTGCTTGTTGCCTTTACATCCCTCTTAATCCAAGAATTTTATGAAAACTCTAAGGGGGCTTCCACTCCCTCACTGGGCAGTATCACAGGCACCCACAATAGTAGTGCTTGATCTCTTTTAGGCATGGCTGCTGGAGTGTGTATATGTGCATATTATATATGTATGTATGTGTATGTGTGAAGTGCTTAGGGCTTTGCTTCATCCATTCAACGTATAAATATGCACATGTATGTATGTATGCATGTATATATTTTTATGTAAATTTGTATGTATGGAGTTCAGTCTACTTTTTGCTTTATCCACTGTGTGTGTGTGTGTGTGTGTGTGTGTATGTGAATTTTTTCTCTTTTTTTTCTTCTCTTTTTGTTTCTCACCTGCACATAAGCCTTAAGAGTTCAGAGTTTTTTGCTGGCTACAGGAAGTACAAGCCTCATTGACTCAAGCTTTGTTCCCTCAGAGAAAAGTCTGCTGAGTAATTTCTCTAATCACTGGTTGCCATAGGCAGCAGCTCCTGTTGGTCCCTATCTGGACCAACCTGTTAGTCTCTCTTAGTGATGACTCTAGTCTTCTGCTCTCGGCATTGACCCCAATTGCTGATGGCACACCTCACTGCCTGATGGCTCAAATCTAGTCTTTGGCAGCTAGATGATTAATAACCACCTAGACTGTGGAGGGTATAATGTTCATAATCTCTAAATTACCTTTCTATATAAGATTATACCCATGTTGTCCCTATTGAATGATATTTGTTTGAATCGATGTCATAGCCCTAAATGGGGGGGGGGGTAGCATATAGTATTCATTTAACCATGTCTGCCATTCTTTAGTCAGCAGTGGTAGATCACTGCACATATGTCAATAAGTTATTTCCAAACTCAGGGTGATCAGGCCAACTTGTGCTCTAAGGTTTCATTGTGCATGGCTCTGTAAAGAGTAGGCATGTAATGGAAACTTTGTTAATGATAGAGAAGCCTTAAAAGCATTTTTTTATTAAGCAATCGGTCATTATTCAAGAAAGAGCTGTGGGCTGTATGGAAAGAGAAAAATGGAACAAAAATAACTTAGAAATCGAAAGAGTCACAGACCACTTGAACAATTTTTGCATGGTAGACTTAAGAAAGTATGTGTTCCAAAAGAGTTCAGCCATCTGCATGAAGCCATCCACCTGAACATTTTGTCACACAGCATTCATCCAACATCATTGGAATTGAATCTAGACATCATTTCTAATCCAGTATTCTGTGCCTCTGACATCTGTACATTAAATATTTCTGTCACTGATTACTGACATTAGCGTTTGATATTTTATTCTCTTCTTGCTTAAATTCGTACTGTATTTGGTTCAGTATTCACTTTTCTAACAGTTGCCAGTCTGGACACTTCAATATCCTACAAATTTACTGTCAATTCATATCTCTATTAATGTCCCATTTACTCTCCAGATCCAGATCTTTAATAAAAATGTTAAATAAGACCAGACATAGTATTTGTTACTTTCTGTTTATAAGCCTTTCCTCGGTTCTAATCTGTCTGATTTTCGTGTCATCTAAGCTCATTTAAAATGAATTTGCAAGTAAAATATCATCAGACATAGTATCAGATGTTTTGCTAATGCTTAAATATATCATGCTTTTCCTTCTATCCATTAATTTTAAGAATTTATCAAGGAAAGGAACTCAGCTTGTCACCCATGAATTTTCATGTATAAGTTCCTGCTGTTTTCGTTTTGTAAGTTTCTATCACTTAGATTATTCTGGGCCATTCAATTATTTTGTAAAGTAACTTCATCTACATATTTAATATGAAGGTCTGCCTTTTTCAAACACCACAGTAGAAAAGCTTTGTGTGGAGGGCAGACAGAACTGTAAATAGGTCAGTAATAACTCTATATAAAATACCATGTATGAAAAGGCTTAGCCTCCTGATGAATACACAAACCAGATTCCATAGGGAGCTCTATGTCTCCTGTTCAGGCCTTTGAATCCACAATTACTGATAACAGGGCTTTGAACACTAGGTAAGTATTTATTATGTAACTTCAATTCTGGCCTGTGTTCTCCTTTGTTTCTGCCCCTAAATTTTTATTCATATCCTCTTTCAGTTGTCTTTTGACAACAATTTCTTACCCATACATACTACCCATTTTTACTGCTTCTAATTAAACCTTGTCAGGCTCACCTAAGCATTACACACACACACAAACACACACGCAATATAGCCATTTTAAAATTTTGACTCCTTATATTATGCCCTTTTTGATAGGGCAAAGTTGGAATTCCTTAAGAAGACTTAAAATCTGTTTATAATATGATCTGAAGCCCTCTCTCAAACTACTACATGCAAAGTCTTAACTAACCCCATTGTCTTTGTATAATAGCAGGACATGCACAGGGCTCAGAAATTGCCCTTTTTTCGTGTTCTCTTGCTGATCTTCTTTACCTTTCATGATCCGATCTCTGTACCTAAGTGAAGGCTTTAGTTCCTTCAGTCAGTGAAGCACGAATCAGGTCAACACTGTAGCAATCGTTAATTTTCCTCATTTCCAGGGTTTAATTGTCCTCAGGGGACTCAGAACTTCTTTATAATAAATTCTGGTTCTCCTTTAAAATGTGTAATATCTAACTCCACTAACTTACAGAAGAATAATTTATCATTTTTTTTAATTCGTGTGTGAATTCTCTAAAATCTTTTGGACATAGAAGTAGATTTCATTCAGCTACTCTCGAACTGGTACTTCTGTCTTTTCTGTAGCTCTTCAATTTCCTTTCACATTTGCTATCTAAAGACACACAAATGGCTTTTCTCTAGAAACCCATGCTATTTATATTCAACAACCTAAAGCAAATTTACTATCTGCGGCAGACATTTTGTTAATGGCGTCACAATGTTTCACTCCTTTTAAATTTGAATTTGGCATCAGACATCTAACAAGTACCTTATATCCACTGTAAAGCTGCTACCTTTCTATAACACATCAGTGGTTACTCTCAAATTTCTAACGTATTTTCCATTTTTTCCCTAAAGTCTGTGTTTGCTTTAATCATAATTTGAACTATATGTCCTTGCATGCTGCTGTTTTCTCTGATCTCTTGCCAGAACACATGTACAGCCAAGAGGATCAGACACACATAGAGCTAAAGTTACTCCTGTGCATGTCTGATCTTCTAGTTTCAGTGTATGCAGTAAATTCTGATGCTTAAAACTAAATACCTATTAGACCTGATCTAAACATTCCTAGTATCTCCAAACCCCCAAATCTACCAACAATGTTTCTGATGCAATGGAAATCAGATTTCAAAAGAATTATAAATTCTCTCTTCTTGAAAACTCAATAATTTTATTTTCACTCATTAAATTATGAACAAAGAAAGTTACTAAACTTGATTCTTTTGCAGTTATTAGCAGTGCCTTGCATTTGGAATTTTTACAGTCCATTAATTCTTACATGTGTATTAACCCACTCAAATAAAAATTCATTCATGATGTTGGGGCATCCAAAGAAAAGAACCTGGTTTTTCAAATATTCCCCAACTGAGGAAAAATTCTCCAAGAACTCAGGATATTGATTGGGGTCCTGTACTCTTTATTTCTTCCTAAATCTAGTAGTTCATGTGTTTTACATGCATTCGTCAGAACTTCTGGTTTATCTTGACTTAACTCTGCTCGCTATCTCCAATTTATCATTAGATAGCAAATTTTGTTCATCTTTCTTTCTTTGGTCTGAATAGGAAGCATATTCCAAAAGTCCTGAAAATATGTCTGCCTTTCTACAATGTATAACCCTTCCTGAGCTTCACATTCCTAAGACTTTTTAGGAAATGTAAAACTAGTTATCTAACTTCTTCCCATTTTAAAGTTAACCTCTTTGTCCAAATGTCTTTGGATCACATGTAAACTCCTGAGCAAAGTCCTATTGAATTTGAGTTCCATGTCAGTTCTTCACTATGCTCGTGAAACAGCTTTCCTTTTCTTTCAAACCTGCTAGGTAATCTAGGTTCTTTCAGGTTATTACTTTAACCAATTTTGTTTTATCACTGAGGAACACTATTTTCCCTGATTTGGAACATGTTTTTCTATTGCTTTTCCCAAAACTTTTGTTTGTAAACAGATCTAAATGTTATGCCTTAAGAAAAGTCTCTTTTATAAAGTCTGTTAGTACCTCATTAATTTGTAGAGTGTAGCCTTCTACAGCGCATCATATTTCAAGGTGCTCATGGTTTAAATGTCTGTTTCCCAAATAGATCATGCCAAGGACAAGTTATCCTCACTTCTAGTCACAGAATTGATATGCCATAGAGCTATTTATTATTGAAAGATTCCTAATTTTATCTCTTTAGACTCAAGATTCTTCTATGGCTCCTCAATACCACTTTCTTAAGTTCAGTGGCTCCCAAAATCTATGTTCTGTATTTTAAAAAAAGGGAAGCTTACTCATTATTTACTCTGACAAAGAGAAGAGGAAATAGGGGGAGATATTTGCAAAACATATATATATTGTTTCATCCTAGAGATATTTTTTCTAGAGATATTTGCTAGCATATTGCTGCAATTCTAGGGATTGAGAGGAGAAATAGAGTGAAGACTTTGAGGCCAGTCAGAGACACAGTACAAAAGTCTGTTTTAAAAGAAAAGGAGAAATACAAATTTAGCTCATGCAATTATATAAACCCTGTGATAAGAGCTATCCATTCCTGTCAATTCTGAAAACAAACTTATCTATCATCTATTTACTTATGTTATCTATTTTCTATCTGTCTAGAAATTTCTGTAAAGAAATGTTAATATAGCATCATGGCTGCTTTGACAAGGAATCATATCCAAAGAACTAGGCATGTATGGTCCTGTTGGAATGGAGGCAGGCCACTTACTTTTAATATCGTTGGCTGGAATACAGACATATACCCATAGTATACACCTTTAAGGTAAACTTAGTTTGTAGAAGGAAGCAGCCATGTTTGAATCTAGGTGAGTGCTAGACAATGTGACAAATCAGAGAAATGTTTGACTGAATGAGTCAGAGATAGGATAGACCCAACCCTCAAGAGAACAGCAGAAGAAAGAGAAGCTATTTTAAGGCAGCACAGGGAGAGTAAGTAGAGAGTAAATTGGGAGTTGTGTATGTTGGGAGTCAGTGTAGTTAGTACAGTTGAATTGAGTTCCTTCCTAAGGTCATGCAGAGGTAGTTCAAACCAGAAAATAAGAAAGAGTCAGAAGATTAGAATGAATTGACAGAGTTAGTTTGAGGTGAAGCAGAGCAATTCAGTGAAAAACCAAGAGAAGCCAGATTGAATCAGTCAGCTTGGAGAACAGTTTTAGCAAGAACAGCAGAGTTGAATCACCCAGAATGAGTGCAGAAAGAACTAGAAAGGAAGATGTTATTCAGCAAAATGACTTTAAGACAGCAGTATCTGGGAAATAAATGTTATGTTTATATCTATGTATTTGTCTGTCTGTCTATCTATCTATCTATCATTTTTCTATAGATCTTCTATCAATGATCTATCATCATTGATCTATGTATATTTATCTATCATCTATCCATCATCATCTATCATCTGTCTATATATCCATCATGTATGTATGTATGTATGTATGTATGTATGTATGTATGTATGTATCATTTATTTATTCATCCATTTATATATATTTTATTGCCTGTTTAAATATTTTTCCTGTATGCTTGTGGAAAGAAGTTCTTAAAGACAGTTCTAGATTCTGTTTTCACTTTAACCCTTTGTCTCTTCTATAACATTCCCAATAAATTTGCCATCAGATAGAATATTGAAGTAGTTTAGTGACATGGTCAATGAGTGTAAAGTGAGTTTAGATTTCTGAATTTCAACTAAAGTTAAGAGGCCATTTAATCACTTGGCATAGTTCATGAAAAGTAACAAGATGCCTAAGTGTGACTTGAAATACAATTATCAAGGTGAATGCTATGTCACAGGAGTTTTTTGTATTCTCTTGGTAATAAGTCTTATAGTGGCTGGTTTTGTGTGTCAACTTAACACAAGCTGGAGTTATCACAGAGAAAAGAGACTCCCTTGAGGAGATACCTCTGTGAGATCCAGCTGTAAAGCATTTTCTCAATTAGTGTTCAAGGGTGGGAGGACCCTTTGTGGGTGGTGCCATACCTGGCCTGGTGGTCCTGGGTTCTATAAGAAAGAAAGCTGAGAAAGCCAGGGGAAGCAAGCGAGTAACATTCCTCCATGACCTCTGTATCAGCTCCTGCTTCCTGACCTGCTTGAGTTCCAGTCCTGACTTCATTTGATGATGAACAGAAATGTGGAAAGTGTAAGCTGAATAAACCTTTTCCTCCCTAACTTGCTTCTTGGTCATGATGTTTTGTGCAAGAATAGAAATCCTGACTAAGACAGGCCAGTATATGCTCTCTGATTCTGATTCAGTGGTGTAGAAATTAAATTTCTTTTGTTATTTTCACACCCACATCATTCTCACAACTCAGTATGAAATTGGTATAAAGTTCTTTAATTTCCATTTATTATTTTGTATTCAGAATTTTGAAAGCATGCTGAGAAATTTCAGTGGGGGATTAAGGCTAAGAAGTGCTCATTATACTTTATTAACTTAGTGTCACCAGTGATAGTAAATATAGATGGAGACACATTCATCCTTAACCAAGACAAGCATATCCAGGGTGGGGAATGAGCTAAAAGTCAATGTTCCTCTGCTGTCATAGACTTTTGTCATATCAGTAGACTTTGTCAATGTTTTGAAGTACACTTTTCTTACTACGTCTTAAAAAGAAATAGGTAAAACGTTTTATAACTCCCAATATATCTCCATCAATCATGTCCATCAACCACACTGCTCTTTCTCTCTCTACTTTATAGAATACTGTTTTTCTTCTGCCACACATGTGTTTTATCTAAAAGATTATTGTTATTTTATGTCAACCTTTAGGTGTAAGTTCATATATCACCACATCAGTTCAGTTTTCTACTATGATCTTGATTTTTATTTTGTTTACCCTCATATTACATTTTTTCAAGGCTCTACCTGGCATTGGACACTTCCTAGGTAAACACATTAGCTGGATCTCTACTATCCAATTTTCTAATTCCAAGTCTTGCCCCCTCCAATAAACTAAAATGAATATTCTTAATATCAAAACTTTTCTTGAGTTGGAAAACATGATCATATCCACAAAAACTGTGAATGAACAATTCCAGAAAGATTAAGGCTATACAACAAATGTTTCTTCAACACATTGGTTTTGAATAAATATTTGGTCCATATGTTTAAATTGATTTAGTTCTTGCATAAAACACAAATGTCTACCTTTAATATTTCTTCAGATTATGCATGAATATATGTAACACATTTCTTGAACATTCAAAAAGGGGGTAAGTGTTATTTCTTGATAAAGATTGATTTTGGAATACTTAGGTTAAAACTTACCTGAGTACTCTAGGAATTTTAATCAAGGCAAAGCAGCAGCAGAAACAAAACAAAATAAAACAAAACAAAACAAAGCAATACAAGACACATAAGTGAATCATTAGATAGAATTGAAATACAACTGAGAATTCTACCACGTTCTCCAAGAGAAATCAGTGCCTCACAGGTGGGTGATACAAATGCCAGTGAAAGCTAGGAGATATGTCCTTGATATATGAAAATAAGGGCAGGCAATTTAATTTGCCTGCACTGGAAGACATTTATGCTTTTTGATTTTTGTGTTTTATTGTTCCTTTCTCCTTGACTTGGAAAGATCAGGAGTATCTCCTGCCAAAATTTCATGGTTTTCTTGTTTCCATGGACAGGCAAGTAAATGTCCTTTTATCTACTCAATTTCCAGTCTTGCTCACAACAGTGTTTTGTTCTTTCTTTTATGAATATTCCTGGACTACATAAGCATCTGAGAGAGAGAGGGGGAGGGAGAGACAGAGACAGAGACAAATAGAAACACAGAGTGAATTAGAGAGTGATGGGCAAGCAGAGAGAAAATACTTTGTAGTATGCATTTATATAAAATCCTTGCCAGACTGTTAAATTTGCTTTAAATATAAGAAGAAAACAACCATTCTTTCCTATGAACGCAATTTGTTCCATTTTCTTTTTGTAAATATCAAATTCTGCAGATACTGAAAATGTACATTGTTTGGGTGCTTGTGCTGTATAGGTTTCTTATAATACACCTTAAATACAAATATGATATAAATAATTCTTATCGTGCACTGATTAAGCTATCCTTACAAGAGAACATGCAACACATACACAAGTTTTCTAGATAATTTTGATATGTAAATGCTTGAACCACATGTACTAAGAACTGACTGTATTTGCATTCTCAAGAATATTTAAAAGGAGTCTATAAGAATGTAGTGGGAAAGCTCTATTATCTCACTTTAGATTATTTCATGCGACAAGATAATTTGGACAAAATAATGCTGGGCATACTAACTACACAACTATTTGTCAAGATTGTGTAAGATAAAGGAAAAACATGGATTGATGAGAAACAGCACATAAATAAGTGCACCTGAATATAACTGCCACATATTTTTTAAAGCATATACCATTTGGCTATAAGATACCCTTGAGATTTTCTTTAAAATCCCTCAATGCAGAATGTTTTTTTTTCTTTTCTTTTTGATTTAAAAAAAATGCCTTTGCAAGTTATTTAGTTCTTTTCAGTGTAATATTTAGATTAAAATCTCATTTCATCCTTTGCCTTTATTCTGAACCTAGTAAAAATTATACTCATGAATTCCTATAGAAGGTTTGGTATCACTTGAAAATAATAAATCATTAAAACCTGTCATTGGAAGAAATTTTGGTGACATTGACAATATCCCCGTCCTATATCACTGTTTTTATATGATACTCAGTGAAACACTTTCTACTGCTCTGTGCCTCTACCCTTCCTCATTCTGCCTGTCTCTTTGTATAGCAATTCAAGAACAAGTAATGAGAAAATCATAGCTTGTGAGACCTTGTTTGAAAGCATATATATTGTTTCATATTGTTTTCTTATCACATTTCTGAATTGTAACTTGCTTAATTTAGGAGACAAAGAATACATGAAGCTAAAACCTTTAAGACAGTGATCATTTTCAAATATCCTAAGATAAATAGGTAGTGATGACTTCATATATACATAATCACTCAAAGAATGATGGAGAAAATTGAGAACATGTTAAGAGTGATAATAAAGATTTTCCACTTAGGACTAAATGAAATTTAAATAGATTGTTGAAGTTATATGATACACTACCTATAAATTATCAGTCCAAAGATATATTTGACTCTGTCATTATCTGGAAAATGGGCATTGTGTTAGGTAGTTCTGAAGAATTCAGTTCAGTTTCCTTGTTCACTACAAATATTTATCTATTTGCAATAAGGCATTGAAGCACCTCCTGATAGGAAGTGAAGATTAATTTCTTTCTCGTGACTCAGGTATAAAGTCGCTGTGGTCAGTAAGTGGGTTGTGACAGAAAAGGTCTTGTGTTAGGTTTATTCAGGGTTTCACAAACTCTTTTCCACATCTGCAGGCTCTTGACAATTATACTAGCCTTCAAGTATCAAAACAAACAAACATAAAACACATGTACTATGCAGTCTTCTGGAAGCTGAGGAACTACATGAAACAGAAGTGAGCTTTTACAGCTATGATTTCCAAAACAGCCAGACCCTGGAGTAACTTGTCAGTTTCACTGATGAATGAGTAAGCCAACTATGACCAGAAGGACCTTTACTTAGTCCAGTGCTGACTGCAAACATGGAAAATAGTAAGAAAGAAAACGTCATTTCTTCTTAAGTCATTCAGTTTTCTGTTAGTGTTTTACTTAGCATAACCCCTCCAATGCAGGAATTATGTTTGACATCCCTCAGTTGAAGAATTGATTGAAATGAACTGCTTTGCAAAAAAGCAAGTATTTTTTCTAGCAAAGTGATTATAATATAATTAATTCTTCATGTTATTTAACAGAAAAAGAAGATAAGTCAAGTGTAAACCTAAGAATGTTTAATATAGTTGGAGGGCAAAGAAACTGGCTGCTCTAATACTTTATATCAGAGTTTGGTCTTTGAGGTAGGTCATCTCAATATTCATATTAACACAATATTAATTCAGTTGGACAATGCCTATTAATTCTCAATTATTATTTACTATTTATGTGAGGACTTAGTATGAAATAACTTGACAAAATGAACTGAACTGATGATATTCTTTTTAAAAAATGGATGAAAATCTAAATGGCAAAATATCATTTAACCAAGTAGCGCATTGAAGTGCACAACTTCAATATTAGCTGTTTGTGTGATGAGGATGGAAGACAGCAGGTTTGAGTCAACAGGGTTAATATAATGACATGATGATTTTTGGAGAGAATGAGAATATGACTATGATGTAATGATGTTCCTGGGTTTATACAATTCTACTTTGGCAGTGAACAACTTTAGATATAGATTTTTTAGGAAATATTATAATATTGTCATTTGTTAAAGTATCTTTATCTTAGGCATGTTTAGGTCTTTCTCACCACTTTTTTCATGGTAACTGTGCTGTAGTAGACTGCTTAACTTAAAAAAACCTGCTTCCTGATCTGAAAGCCATCATTAGAACTATGAAGTTATATAAGAAAATCTCATGGAAATATTCTTGAAATATAAAACTAAATGATTTTCTAATAAAAGACCTCTTTTTACTAACAGGCAATGAAAAGTCAAACTTCAAACAGATAATGTTCTTTATCTCTGACAGCTCAGGATTTAATTCAGTAATTCTAAGCTTCAGAACCACAGACAATTCAGTATGCAAGGTATCATGAATAAGAATTAAAACAGACAAGCAAATTTTATTTTCACAATTTCAAGCTATGAAGTATTGTCTTTAATTTTATAAATGCAAGTAAAATACCACAATAGTATTCCAGGCACCTATGCATTCACTTTGAATTTTTAAAAGTAAAAGTGCTAAATATCACATTATATTTATTTGTGATTTCTTGAAATGGTCATACTAATCACTCTTCTCTTGCATAACTAAAGAAACTATTAAATTTATTTAACACTTTAGTACCAATGAGCTATTATTCAATGTAATAGCTCCTTTAAAATTTAAAACTAATATTCTAGTCTTCTGTGTCTCTCTTTAAATGGAATCTAAAATATGTGAAAAACTAAAATATGGCAATGCCATTACACATGTGTTTATATAATCATTCATTTCCTAAACCACCCATAGCATTAGCCGCAAGAGTAGACTTTTATAAATATTAACCAACGATTAATAGTCAATTCACTTGCAAAAATACTTCCTCCTTTGTGTCAATTTTCAGGTGCTTGGAAGACCTAGCTAGAAATTTTAAGGTTTATTTAAATCAATTTTTCCTTGTCTTCCACATTAAATTAAAATAATGAATATAATTCATGTAGAGAAATTCAAAGAAATATGTCCTATACTCATTCCACCCTAAATCTAAAGAGAATTGACTTTTAACGAATCTTAGCACTCATTTCTTCACAATTTTGAAATCTAGGTATTACACCAAATGCTAGAGACATAAATATAAACAACGTAGCTAATTTTAGAATAAGATATTCAAGCATATGAAAACTCCTGTGATTTAGTAGTATTAGTATGCATATGATATAATATAAGTTCAAAGATGAAGGGATAATACTGCAGGGAAATGGACACAGGCATGATAGGTCTCCAAGGGCTCAGAAAAATTAGTATCTGAAGTAGGTATAGAGTTAATGGATGAGAGCCACAAAAATTTAAAAGATTGTAATAGTATGAGATACTAAAGAGATAGATAAAGTCATGTTTTCTTTCCATATTGACACTATATTTCCCAGCTTCCCTTGCAGTGAATATACCCTGTGACTGGATTCTGATCAATGGATAGGAACAGAAGTTATATATGCTAATTTCAGACCTGATTTCTTTCTTTTTTTTTTCTTTTTTTCTTTTTTTTTTTTTAAATAGTCAACATGAGGTATGAAAAGAGACAGGAGAAATTTGAGGACAGAGGAAAGGACTTGGTCACCCAGAGTGTGGTCAGTGTCACCAGCTACTAACCAAGAATTCCACCAGAGTTTATATTTGCTGTGAAGGTTGCTAACAGAATATTTCTTTTACAGATATTTTCAAATAAGTACATTAAAATACAAAACAACCATATTTAAGTCTTAATTGTCTGTAACCTTGTTCCAGGCCTACTTTCTCTACAGGATAGCTTTGGAGAATGTCGCAAAGAATATAAATTATCTTTATAGTAAACTCATCCAGACTTCCTTCATCCCTGTGCCATAGTGCTTTTATCAACTGCAATCCTGTCAAGTATCCTTCAAAAGCAACCAGTGGTCTCATTAAAATTCAATTAAAATTCTCATTAAAATCAATGCTGTGAGGATAACTACAAACCTAAATATCACCAACATCCTATACATAAGTTTTGTAAAGACAATGAAGTATGACCCTATTTTTAAAAGTCCACATCTGTAGTCTCCTTTTAGCCATATTTCCTTTTTAGTGCCTCTTTAGCAACCTGTATTTTTAAAATCTGTTAAAACACATTTTAATAAACTCCAACTCTGTTTCATACTAGGCCATACTGAAATTATTTTCCATGGTGAAACCAAAGATTTGGCTTTACCTAAATGGAGATCATCAAAAGAGTTCTCACCCAGGACAGAGTGGAACTGTGTCTCCATCCCTGCTGCTCCTGGTCAACAATAAGATCTATAAAATTACTATCTTAAGTGTTTCAAAGACTCAGCAAGCTAATTATTTTCTGGGGACACAGCTATCTTCATTAAGGATCTGGAAAGATGGTTCAGAGAAGAAGAGCACTGCCTGCCCTTCCAGAAGTCTTGAGTTCATTCCCAGCAACCACATAGTGGCTCACAAGCATCTATAATGGGATCTGATGTCCGCTCCTGGTATTTCTGAAAAGAGTGACAGTGTACTCACACACATAAAATTAAAAAGTAATAATAAAATAAAATAAACTTTAAAATGAATTGAACTCCATGAACTCAAATCATCTTATATGTAGTGTTTCAACATAATATGGGAGAAGACTCAAGATTTCTCATAATACCATTCATGGATGCTCTTCATTTTTTCCTCTTTCTTTTCTTTCTCTTTTTTCTTTGGTTGCAGTTTTTTATGTCTTTAGTGTAACTAGAGTGGAAACTTAAGGGTTCTTTGGAAAGTCAGTTTTGTTTTATGGTGTTTTGCTGGGGCAAACACATGAAGGAGTGTTTTCCAGAAGCAGACACAAGTGAATGACTAAGGCAGACTTGTGAAGGAACATTTTGCTTAAGCAGACACAGGAGAAAGGATGTTCTGCTAAAGCAAGCATTGGAAAGAACATGTAATGAAGAATTCTTCACTAATGACATGCATGTACTGGTCTGCCTTATATTGCATAGTTGAGCTCCATTTGTCTGTGCTCCATAGGGAAAAACACACCAAAAAACTTCTGGTGATGTATTGCAGCTTCTTGCTGCTTCAGCAGACACAGACTGATTGGCAGAGTGATGTTATCTGAAATAGTCTCACCTGCTGAGGCAAGACACGTGCTTAGGCAAGACCCATGAAGAACTAGTGATGTTTGAAAGGACAAAAATAGGACCCAATGGACAGTGATGCTGGGCTTGACTTGCTTGCAGAGCAAAATGTTTATTGTTCTCTTGTCTTCCCTGATCTTTGCTTCCCTGAGAGATACACAACCAGAACTCTTGCTGATGTCCCTCCTGCCTGGCTGTTTCTGCTGGATCATGCCACCTGCTGCTATACTGACAGGACTGAATTGGACTGCTGGTTTATTCTTTTAATTTTTTTTTTTTTTCAAGGCAGGGTTCCTCAGTGTAGCCCTGGCTGTCCTGGAACTCACTCTATAGACCAGGCTGGCCTCGAACTCAGAAATCCACCTGCCTCTGCTTCCCAAGTGCTGGGATTAAAGGCTTGCGCCACCACTGCCCAGCTAGACTGCTGGTATATATGCGAAGTAATTGCTAGTGGTCGAATTGCTTCTGCTGACCTGTGAGCTGAATTGCCAATTTTCTGACTACACGACAACACAGATGGGACTTTCACCAAAGAACCCTCTCTCTCTCTCTCTCCATTTTTTTATTGCTCATTTTATTTATTTACATTTCAAATGGTATCCCCCTTACCAGTTTCTCCTACACAATCTCCCTATCCCTTCCTCCTTCTCCTTGCCTTTATGAGGGTGCTCTCCCTCCTGCCCACCCACTCCTGCCTCATTGGCCTAACATTCCCCTATCCTGGTCATCAAGCCTCCACAAGACCAAGGGACTCCCCTCCCAGTGTTCCTTTCTTTTCCATTACCTCTGGTGAGTGGTGGGGCAGAAGGGAGGTTAAAGCATTTAAGAACCTTTATTAAAAATAGGTGTTGAAAAAATTAAAGTTACAGGTCACTGCATGTAACCCAGACATGGTTTAACTATTGTTTCTCTTCCCTCTTCCTCCTGGTTTCTGGGATTACAAACTTGCAGCACTGTTCCAGCTCAGTGCTTCACTATACTATAAAAGAGTCCGATGAGGGTCAGGTCAAGTCTAGTCCAAACTAGAATTTTGACATTTAAATTGATCTTTAATCTTAATTTCTTCTTTTAAGAAATGAAAAACCAAACAGCAAAAAAATTTAGGTGCCTTGATAAGACATTAAAATAGAAAAATCAAATAATCTCAGTTCCATTGACTAAATAACAATCTTTACTCTAGTATGGCAATAATTTTATGTGCATACTTCTGGCTGGAATAAATAACAGAATTACAAAACTCACCTTGATTTTCTCTTTCTATTGGGTAATCTGGAATAATAGTCATGATCTATAAAACACAACCTTTCTATGTAAGGAAGCTGATCTATTTTGGAATATGCTTTAATGAAGCACTTAAAAAATTACCAGGACTAGGCATATCTGTAATTCTAGCAGTCAGGAGACTGAAGCTTGGGGATCAGGAATTTTAAGGCATCCTGAAATACATAATAAGATCCCACAAGCTGGCAGCACACTGACCAGGAAATAGGGGGAAATGGAGGGTATGGGAACAAACCAAACAAAACCCAAAAAACAAAAAACAAACAAATAAATATCGACCAGAATATGTTACAATGTTAAGTATCTATTTGCTTAGATGAAAAATTATTGATCATGTTGAATAGAATTAATTTTCACAGAGTATACACTTAATGATAGGAAGATTTAAGCACACTTGGGTAGAAATAATGTCTCCCTTGTCTTAAGCCAAGGTAAGTACATTGTCTAGAATTTCAATTGATAATGATAATAATTGAAGGCTTTTCCAGTTTAATCAAGACTTGGATTCATTTACTCATTTTGCAGCTGTCAGACTGAATAAAATGCAAATCAACCTACAACTTGACAACATTTTACTCTTTTAAAAGACATTTCATGTGTGAAAAGATCCAACTTTTCAATTACTTGTAATACTATAGACCCGAGCTGCAGGAAATAAGGAATAATACTTCCCACCACTACCCCTGATATTTGAGGTAGAAAACCACATTTTATTTATGAACCTAATACTTGCACATCTTTTATGTAATGGTCAAACTAATTACATACAATAAATGGACATTTATCTCCAGTATCACAAAATGCCTTCAAACGGTATATATTCAAGTAGATACAAATATGGTATGAATAAATTTTGAAAACCTTTTTCTAAACTCTGTTTTCAATAAGATCAACACTGAGGCTTATTGAATTACAGAAGTCATACCTAACCAGTCTTAACTTTCCTGTTATGGAAGGCAGAATGTTATTCCCTACCTAGAGACCACCAACATCCACTGTCAAATATGTTGCCTTTTGGTGTTATTTCTCTGATTAAGTTTGCTTACATAACAAGAGGTTTTGCATCTGGAATTAGAATCACTAGCCAGCAGTCTCTAAATCAGATAATCCTGGATTACCTAGGTAAATCTACTATAATCACTTAAGATAACAAAATGAAAGAAAGGAAGTCAGTGACTAAACCACCTCAAAGTTTCCATACATTGCTGATTGCAAGATGAATTTGGCCATTGTAAAGCAATCTCAGTTGTGCAGAATGGCTGTAAGTTAGCAAGAGAGTGCCAAACCCCAGATGAGAGTTCCTAAACCTATAGCTTAACTTAGTCTCTCTAGAGGAATCTAGTTACAGCATGACTGACTTCCAAGTGACACATTTGAGTTAGTAAGTAGATGTCATTTTAACTTGCTGATTTTTTTATTGTGCAGATCTGATCTAAACATAGTGTTCTGTGAGACAGTGGACATGTTGCAATGGTAGTCACTTTATAGAAGCTATTGGAGAAGGAGGAACATGTAGACCTACAGAAACTTTTCTACTGCCTGGAAGTGTCCTAAATTTGTTGGATTTACTCAGAGTATTTTGATCCTCTGCTGATCAATTGATATTTATGTCAATTTGAACACTCACCTTGAAAACCTTTTGTTTGTCATGGTGTCAGAGTCCATTGATTTTCATTTATAGGACACATTCTGCATTATAGACAACCCCAATCCTCTAAAGCTAACACTTACCTTCTAGAAGAACTTTTTAAAAAAGGGCTAAAGAGCAACACCAAAGCACATATACCTGTTGATAATATGGATCATTATAAGAGATGCCAGCCAACTCATTTATATTCAATGCAATTAATCTCCTGGACATGACAAATCTTACTATAAGAAGGGAATAGGTTCCAGATAATACACTTCTGAAGTAATGAATAACCCTCCTTGTGAAGTACTTTAATGGGTCTTCTTGTCAGATTTAAGATTTTATTATTAATGTTAGAGTGTGGAAGCCCAAAAAGATACAGTTGCAAATCAATTTCACTGTTCCTTCATAACGAGTCCCTAATTGACCTCAATTTCTAATATAGTCATATATTTCCTTCCATACTTAATTTTAATGACAGGTATAGGAGATTTTAGAAACTGAGCATAAAGACATTTATTTTAACACTTTATTTTATGTAGTTTAGTAGAATTATTATCACCTCCACACTAATATATAGAAAGTATTTATGTCTCTTTACAATTTAGAAGATGATCATTTTGTAAAATTAGTGTTTCATTTATTAAGAATACATAAAAGTAACTATCAATACTAATTCTTATTATGTAAAAATCTATCCCAGAAGATTTATGTTTTATATTAATTGACTAATAAGGTATGACACAGGTTTTACTTTGTAAAATGAGCTATTTAGTTGCTATGTTAGAAAAATGTGAATTAGAAAGACTGTTGACTACTCAAATAGCCAGTATCTGTGTCTATGCCATTTGACATTTAAAAATATAATATTTTCACAATTATCATATTTTGGAAATATAAATATAAATTATTTAGAGATGGAAGATAGCTTAATCAGAAAAGTGCAAATATGAGGACCTGATCTCAGGTAGGTCCTAGGAATTATGTCAAAAGGCAGTCATTACTACGCATATATGTAATGTAAGTACATAGGGTTAGAGGCAGATGGATTCAAGGAGCTTGCTGGAAATAGTCCAATCAAAATTGTAGAAGCTAATTTCAGTGACAGAATCTACCTCAATGAGTTATACGGTGAAGTGTAGAGGAATTTTAACTCATCAAAATGGCTGCTTTGGCAAGTGATCACATCACATCCAAAGGTATTATCTGGCTGGAATGCAGACCCATCTTTAGTATATACCTTTAATCCCTAACAATTCAAAGTAAGGTCAGTTTGTAGACGGAAGCAGCATGTTAAAAAGCAATGTCTAATTGAGGGACATAGAAAGTGATGCATCAGAGAAAGATTTGACAGATTGAGTCAGAGAGATAGGATACACCCAACTCATAGGAGAACAGCAGAGGAAGAAGGGCTGCTCAGGTCAGCATGAGAGGAAAAAAAGGCAGTGTGGTATGTGGTATGTGGTATGTATGTGTTTGGTAGTTTTACCTGGACTGTTTTACAGAGACAGGTCACAGATAGGGCAAGCTAGACACAGGTGAAGACAGAAAGGAGCCAGAGGATGTGAATGAGCCAGAAGCTTAGAACACATCATCAAAGGTACTATGAGGCCAAGCAGAGAAATTCAGTCAGCTTGGAAGATTAGATCTTATGGAGAATAAAAGCTTACAGCCTGGGGATAGTTGGAATAGAGAAAGAAATGCTCTGGACTTGGGTACGTTTCTCATCTAATTAATTCATCTGAGAAAATAACAGTGACATTTACAGTGAAGTTATTGAGAAAATAGAGGAAGACCTCCCAATATCAACCTCTTGCTTGCACATACACAAAAACTGGCAAACACACTTCCACATTTCCAACCAACAACCAAACAACCTATCAAAATTTAAGAGTTGTAATTGCATTGTAATAAATTTAGATTACTGAAGGCTGAGTGCATATAAAACAAGGCGACCAGAGTCTCATGTATCTGAAGGGCACACCTGTACTATACTTACATTAAAAGTATCTATCATGCTCAGTGTCAATTATCAACTTTTCAAACAACAAATATATTTTTAAACAATTGGGATTATACTATAATATTTATTTTTTCTAGCATTATTTAGTGGAAATAAAGTAGGCATTTCTGCCATGTGAATATCCACTGTTGACCATACTCTTAGCCTCACCAAGAGCCAAGCATAAAAAAGTACTTTGGACTTCTTAAATATTTGATTCTTTCTCTGAAAATGGGAGCCACCAAATGTGAACATTCATGAGTTTAAATTTAGATAATTCAGGCAAATCGTATAGTGCAGTATCTTGGGAAAATTCACTAAGTAAAGGTAGTGTGAAATTTTAATTTATTATCCTTGGTGTATGGTATTTGTATGTAGACATGCATATGCCATGGTAAATATGTGGTAAGAAGATAATATAGTAAAACTGGTTCTCTGTTCCAATTTTTATGTGGATTCTGGGTGCTGAAGTTAGGTCTTCAGGCTTTGTGACAAGTGCCTTTTCCTGCTGTGCTAACTCACCAGCTGCACAGAATTCTTTATGCATGTAAAAATCAAGTGATTGCACTGTGTTCTATTGTTAATGGTATTTCTAATAATACTGTATCATCTTTCTGGTGCTTTCTAGTATTCTCTATGTGAAATTCACAATAATTGAGGAATTTGTGTACTTCTTGTCTCATAGAATGTTTCAGAGGAAGAAACATTCTGTAAACATCCTTTTCACACCAGTAACCCTAAAGGGGAAATCCTGTAATATGTTTCAAAAAGCTTTCTACTATTTCAGTACAAAATAATAAAAAACAATAGCCGGGCAGTGGTGGCACACGCCTTTAATCCCAGCTCTTGCGAGGCAGAGGCAGGCGGATTTCTGAGTTCAAGGTCAGCCTAGTCTACAGAGTGAGTTCCAGGACAGACACAGAGAAACCCTGTCTCAAAAAAAAAAACACGAAAAAACAACAACAACAACAACAGCAAAAAACAATTTCTGTGTGTTTGATGGAGATTCGCAGAATCAAACTTTCCCTTGTCATGGAACACTTTATTGTGGTTCCTTAATAATATAAAAGTGTCTCTTCTTGATGAAAAATGTAACCCAGCAATGACATAGCAAAAGGACAAACACCCAGAGATACCCAAGGCTGGAATCTGGACTAAGTAGATTTAGCAAACTGTGATAGAACATAAGGAAATCAAATACAGGACAGAAGTCTGGTGTCTGTTATCTCTGCTGTGGCCCTGAGGCTTGAATTAATAGTGAGTGTTTTGAATTAAATTTGGCAATGGACTAGAGATATGAAGGGTCTGTTTTATTCTTTTCATTTGTTTTTATTATTGTTATTGGGAGAAACAGAAGACATATGAATGTGCTCCTGCAGTTAAGAATCTTGAGAGAGCAAAGAACTGACACTTAATAAATGACCCAATGTTTTTGTGAAACTGCTGGCATCTTTCACTGCAGCAAGTATGAAATCATGTTTCCTGAGATTGGCAAATTCCCCTCCCTTTTTTTATCTGCTGCACAATGGGGAGACTCTGTGCCACATATGGAGAGAAATGGTTAAAAGGGGTATTTTGTGGCCCACTTAAGTAAAGAATATAAATCTGTCAGGGGTTGCTTCGCAAAGGTGGCTGTGCACCAGAGTGCTGTAAGAACTTGTCTACAAGTACCAATTATTCTGAATCACTGTGCTACATTATCAGAATCTCCCAGGAATAAGACTGAGAAGTAAATAAATCCAGAAGGAAGTTTAGTCCTCACAAATGAGAAATAAATAAATAAATGGAAAGCATGAATCTAAAATCAGTCCTCCAAGAAAACAAACTGCCAAATATAACACAATATGTTCCATGGAGAAAGGAGCATATAACCTGGTGTAGTTCATATCCAGGAATAGAACATCAGCCTTGTTTTTCTATAGCCCATGTATTTCATTTCAAAGAGCAAGTAATTCTAACTAGATTCAAAATCAAAATAAAATCCTACTAGTGTACTTACTTACAACTGGACATTTTTTTTTCCTTAGAAGGAGGGATCTATAGTCCCATAAGAATTATGATATTGTAGTCATGGTTGAATATTTATTCCCTTTATGTTACTGTTTCCATTATGTCTTTATTACATTCAATATCCTATTAGCTTTACATGTTATCTACAGTAGACAAATCTGTTGGTTCTGAGAGACCAGACCAACTCCATCTTGTGTTCAGGCTCCTTCTTATAAAATCTGAACTTTAGTGACTGCGTTACCTCACTCAGGATGACATGTTCAAGTTCCATCCATTTGGCTAAGAATTTCATGAAGTCATTGTTTTTAATAGCTGAGTAGTATTCCATTGTATAAATGTACCACATTTTCTGTATCCATTCCTCTGTCGAGGGACATCTGTGTTGTTTCCTGTTTCTGGCTATTATAAATATGGCTGCTATGAACATAGTGGAGCATGTGTTTTTATTACATGTTGGAGCATCTTCTGGGTATATGCCCAGGAGTGGAATAGCTGGGTCCTCAGGTCATATTATGTTCATTTTTCTGAGGGTCTGCCAAACTGATTTCCAGAGATGTTGTATCAGCTTGCATTCCCACCAGCAATGGAGGAATGTTCCTCTTTCTCCACATCCTTGCCAATATCTGCTGTCACCTGAGTTTTTGATCTTAGCCATTCTCACCCCCCATAGAGGCGGGGGGGGGGGGGCGGAGAAAGGGAGGGAATAGGGAGGTTCCAAAGGGGAGATCTGGAAAGGGGGAAAATTTGAAATGTAAATAAAGTATCAAGAAAAATTTAAAAAAACATCTGAACTAAGATTGAACTCCAGCCTGCACCTAGCACTGTCTCTAGGTCACTCTCTTACAGCAACCAATTGGGAGGAAAGCAGAAGTTACAGTTGTATGTAAAGATATTTACATATGAAAGCTCATGGTCTGGCTCCCAGCACCAGCCAATCATTTTAAAGGGCAACAAAATAAATAATAATCCCCTAATCAGATGTGTGACAAGCTGGATACTCCCTTGCTTGTTTTCTTACCTCTATAAATGTTTGCTTGAAACTGGGCTCAGGTCTTCACCCTCCAGGCCTGCTGTGTCAGGGAAGATGGTGCAGAGCAAGCCTCAGAACAAGCTTGAATAAAAGCCCTTTTGAGATTACATTAGCATTGGCTCCTTGGTGGTCTTTAGGGGTTCACAAAATGTGTACGACATTTCAAACACTTCAGCAAAAGTTTTCTTTTCAAGATGGAGTTCCAAGCGTCCCCTGCTGTCAGTCTACTGGAGTAAATTGACTTTTCAGCTCTTAGAAACAAGGCCATGTCATAGGAAACACACTGAATTAGCTTTCACTTAACTTCTTGGTTACAGAAGTTTATAATAATCATTTACTTGTTCTGCATTTCATTTCTACCTGTCTGAAATTGTCCTACAAGCCTGGCTTTGAATTCTTTGAAAACTGATGAAATAATGGTGTAGGACTAAAATACAACAGGTACCAGCACTGTTTGCTTTTACCTCTCTTTTGTACTTTCACTATTAGTGTTATGCTTGCTATAAAATGAATATTCGCTGGATGTTAGAAACCCTGGTAAAAAAATTTGTAGTATACTCTTGGTTAAAATACTAACTGTGTGAGAGCTAGACAGCCATGTCTGTTCTGTGTTCAGCATACAGGGACTAGAAATAAACTGCTTCAGTGTGCTTCACTACCTGATCTATCTTTTAAAAGCCTAAATACTTCTATGTTAAGTCTTCTGTTTGTGAAATGAGTTCAACATATATAAATTGAACATTGCAAATGTTATCTCTCCTGATACAGAGAATAGTAATGAATTATCACCTGGAAGATGTTAAGAGTACTTGACCATACCTTATAGGTCTCCGATTAGACTTAAAAATCTGCCCAGCAAGAGGGAAACCATGTCTAGTAGTAGGAACCTAGTTTAGTTGCTCAATGCTAATGAAGTCAGTTATTGAAAGAGAACCTATGATGAGTACTTTACTAAAACAACAGCAAAATCCTTAGCAGCAACATCAATATTTGTTCTTATACCCATAGATCAGTATAGTCTTCATTCCTTGTCAAGGAAATTTCTCTTGGCAACAGAAATATAATTACGGAAAACCATACATAGATTGAATGCAGAGCTCTGGGAGTCCAGGCCAAATAGACACATCTATAAAACACTCTGAAACCTAAGGCTGATGGGATGTTGCAAAAAAGTTGGAAAAAAAATATTGTATTCACCAGAAGAAGGGAGTTGGCTAGGAGATTGTATCCTGTGAATGCTATAAGCTATAACCATAAAGTCTCACACCAGTGTGACTGCCAAAACGAGATTTAACAAGAACAATACCTCAATCCTACACAAAAATACAGGCAAATATGGAATGCTGAGGGCAGGCGAAATAGTCTTGCTAGGGAAGAGCTTATCAATTGGTTATCCAACATCAAATGCTCAGCCCTGAAATAACACGTTCAAATAACTTTATTCTATAAGGATGGAACAGGTTGTATTTGTATATGCATGTGTGTGTGTTTCTAAATATATATGTATGTACATAATAACAAATCAGGAAAGTAGAAGCCATAAAAAAGAAGGGAGAAATTATATATATATATATAATTAGTGAAAACGAGGCCATAAAAGGAGGAAAGGAAGAATGTTGTACTTGTATTATAATCTCAAAACTAAAAAAAGAAAGAACACTGCCCATCTTGTAGTCAGTCTGAACAGTACTAGCAATAGTATTACTGAAGTAAGAGAGTATGGTCAAAGCACCTAATGACCCTCTTCATTTGATTTTGAAATTAGTGTTCTCTATTTATCAGCATCAATAAATGGTATAGTCATACTATTTAACTGAAATTGTATTAAATACTCATTAAAGTCTATCCCTTATCTGGGATATTCTCAGCATTTTCATACACAATTCCAAATCACAGCACTTCATTCATTTCAGATAAACCCCTTAGGGAAAGGACATAGCTTTCCCTCGGCTTAGGAACTGCTGCTAGGTATTCCTTTCTGGCAAGAGTTCATTCTCTGGAAATTGATGAGGTGACTGTATGTAATTTAGATAGAGTATTTTAAAATCCATTTAGAAGCTATTTAGGGAAGTCTGAGTCTGCAGTCAAAGTTGAAGCTGACACATCCTATGAGCTCTGAAGGGAGAGAACCACAATCAATAGGCTATTGTATTAAATAAGTCCAGAACATCTTAAGCTTCCCTGAGAATTTTAGTCCCAATTGCAGGAGCGCACAGGTAGATAGTACAAGATGAAGGAATTCGACAGCATTAGGTCAGAAAAGAACTGTGCAGCTCTTCACCCAGACAGATGTTTCAGCAGTTAAGAGCACCAGCTTCCCTCACAGATGACCTGGACTCAATTCCCAGCATCCACAGAGCAGCTCACAGCTGCCCCTAACTCTAGTTCCAGGGAATACAGTGACCTCCATGGGCAACAGCCATCTTCATGGTACATATACATATGTGCAGGCTAACTACTCAAACATAAAAACCATTAACAAAAATATCATACCGTGCATTCCCCTTTTCTCCTTCCTTCATCCTTTGTACCCTGATGTCTCCTCTCATTCTGCCATGCTTACTCATTAACACTCATAATATTTTAGCCTTGTAAAAGCAGGGCTCATCCAGATTCAACTGGAAAAGTATCTTATCTATTATATGTTTCCAGAGAGTCCCTTAGTTCTGACAGATAATTTTCAAATCTTTCCATATATTAGAACCATCAGGTACAATTTCAGACAGTAGGAATTCTGTACCCAAGATCTGGGTTCATTTCATCTGGAGAAGATACCTAGAAATGCATAGTTGTATAAGAGTTTCTAGGTGAATTTAATGTGAAAATAGGATTTCTCACCAATGTTGGTCGTTCCCTTACCCTGGTTTCTCCATGAAGACTATACCATATTTTCTTCCTGTACTTTACCTTTAAGGATTGCTCTGTGGTTGATAAGCACCCCAAATTCCTTTTGTTTCTGTTTAATTCCTAATCTGGGGCTGATAATTAATTGACTATATTAACCCATTTAATTATTCTTTACAGCTTTTATATTTTCCTTACATCTCTCATCTTTTAGTCAATACACTTATTCATTTGCTGTTACATTAATTTACAAAAATAAAGGATATATATTACTAAAAATGGTATGGGTTGCTTGCAGTTTCCATCTGTGGCAGGAGACCTCTGCCTGGACCACCAGGACACCATAGCCAAATAGCAATGGGAGAATGCTAGCTACTCAGGAGTGTGGAAAAGCCAGTGAGTGGGGGTGAGACAAGCAACACTACTAAGCGGGAATCACCCGATATCCTTGGGACATAGGGACTGAGGAACAGCCAGGGAAAGCAGCCTTCTGGTTTCCATCTGTGGCTGGAGACCTTTGCCTGGGCCACCAGGGCTCCATAGCCAAATAGTGCCAGGAGAAAGCTAGACTCCCAGGAATGTGGGAAAGCCTGTCTGCTCAGAGGGACCCAACTGGAATCCCCAGGACACAGGGGCTGAGGAGTGATCTTCTGGTTTCTTCCTGTGGCCAGGGAGTAGATCCTGTGACACAGGGCTCCATACTTAAATAATGCCAAGAGAGATCTGGTATCCCAGGAGTGCTGCCATACCTTCAAGCACAGGCAAGACCATCACTTCTGCTCAAATTCACTGGATCAAGAGGGACCCTTGTGGAGCCATCAGGACACAGGAACCAAGAGACAGCTGGGGACGAGATATTTCTGGTTTCTGTCTGCACCCCAGACCTGACCCTGTACCAAACCCAAATTCCTCTCAGAGAGAGCTGGTCTTCAAGGAAAATTGACACAGAGGCTTGCAGGAGGGACAAGCCACAGTCAGAAAGAACAAGACCAGCTAACACCAGAGATAACCAGATGGCAAAAGGCATGGGCAAGAACATAAGTAACAGAAACCAAGGCTACTTGGCATCATCAGAACCCAGCTCTCCCAACACAGCAAGCCCTGGATACCCCAACATACCAGAAAATCAAGACTCAGATTTAAAATCACATCTTTCAATTATGATAGAAGATTTTAAGAAGGACATAAATAACTCCCTTAAAGAAATACAAGAGAACACAGGTAAACAACTAGAAGCCCTTAAAAAGGAAACACAAAAATCCCTTAAAGAATTACAGGAAAACACAACCAAATGGGCAGAATTACAGGAAAACACAATCAAACAGATGAAGGAAATGAACAAAACCATCCAGGAACTAAAAATAGAAATAGAAACAATAAAGAAATCACAAAGGGAGACAAACCTGGAGTTAGAAAACCTAGGAAAGAGATCAGAAGTCATAGATGCAAGCATCACCAACAGAATACAAGAGTATAGAAGAGAGAATTTAAGGTGAGGAAAATACCATAGAAAACATTGACATAGCAGTCAAAGAAAACACAAAATGCAAAAAGCTCCTAACTCAAAACATCCAGGATAACCAGGATACAATGACAAGACAGAACCTGAGGATAACAGAGTGAAGAATCCCAAATTAAAGGATCAGTAAATATCTTCAACAAAATTATACAAGAAAGCTTCCCTAACCTAAAGAAAGAGATGAACATACATATACAAGAAGCCTACAGAACTACAAATAGACTAGACCAGAAAAGAATTTCCTTCCACCACACTACAGTCAAAATACCAAATACACAAAATAAGGAAAGAATACTAAAAGCTGTGAGGGAAAAAAGGTCAAGTAACATATAAAGGCAGACCTATTAGAATTACACCAGACTTCTCACCAGAGACTATGAAAGCTAGACGATCCTGGGTAGATTTCATACAGACCATAAAAGAACACAAATGCAAGTCCAGGCTGTTATACCCAGCAAAACTCTCAATTAGCATAAATGGTGAAACCGAAATATTCTATGTCAAAATCAAATTTATACAGTATGTTTCCACAAACCCAGCTCTACAAAGGATAGCAGATGGAAAAAGCCAACTCAAGGAGGAAAACTATACCTTAGAAAAAGCAAGAAAGTAATCTTTCAACAAACTCAAAAGAAAATAGCCACACAAACATAAAAATAATATAGAAAATAACAGGAAGCAACAATCACTATTCATTAATATCTCTTAATATCAATGGACTAAAGTGCCCAATAAAAAGACATAGAATGACAGACTGGATCCATAAACCGCACCCAGCATTTTGCAGCAACCAGGAAATGCACTTCTGTGTTAAAGACAAACTCTACTCAGAGTAAAGGGCTGGAAAACATTTTCCAGGCAAATGGTCATAAGAAATAGGCTGAAGTAGCCATTCTAATATCAGATAAAATCGACTTTCAACCAAAAGACATCAAAAAAGATAAAGAAGGACACTTCATACTCATCAAAGGAAAAATCTAACAAGAAGAACTCTCCATTCTGAATATCTATGGCCCTAATGCAAGAGCTCCCACATTCATAAAAGATACTCTACTAAAGCTCAAAACACACATTGCAACTCACACAATAATAGTGGGAGACTTCAACACCTCACCATCATCAATGGACAGATATTAGAAACACAAAATAAACAGAGACACAGTGAAACTAAGAGATGTTATGAATCAAATGGATTTAATAGATATGTATAGAACATTTCATCCTAAATCAAAATAATATACCTTCTTCTCAGCACCTCATGTTACCTTCTCCAAAATTGATCATATAATTGGTCACAAAACAAACCTCAACAGATATAAGAAGATCGAAATAATCCCATGCCTCCTGTCAGATCACTATGGATTAAGGATGATCTTCAATGGCAACAACAACAACAACAACAACAACAACAACAGAAAGCCCACATATATGTGGAAGCTGAACAACGCTCTACTCAATGATAACTTGGTTAAGGAAGAAATAAAGAAAGAAATTAAAGATGTCCTAGAATTTAATGAAAATGAAATTACAACATACTCAAAACTATGGGACACAATGAAAACAGCGTTAAGAGGAAAACTCATAGCTCTGAATACCTCCAAAAAGAAACTGGAGAGAGCATATATTAGCCACTTAACTGCACACCTGAAGGTTTAGAACAAAAAGAAGCTAATACAACCAAGAAGAGTAGACAGCAGAATATAAAAAAATTAAGGGCTGGAATCAATAAGGTGGAAACTAAAAGAACTGTACAAAGAATCAACAAAACCAGGAGCTGGTTCTTTGAGAAAATCAACAAGATAGATAAACTCTTAGCCAGACTAACTAGAGGGCACAGAGACAGTATCCAAATTAACAAAATTATAAATGAAAATGGAGATATAACAACAGATTCTGAGGAAATTAAAAAAATCATCAGATCCTACTACAAAAGCCTATACTCAACAAAATTGAAAATCTGGATGAAATGGACAAGTTTCTAGACAGATACCAAATACCAAAGTTAAGTCAGGATCAGATAAACTATCTAAACAGTCCCATAACCCCTAAAGAAATAGAAGCAGTCATTAAAAGTCTCCCAACCAAAAAAAGCCCAGGACCAGATGGGTTCAGTGCAGAATTCTATCAGACCTTCAAAGAAGACCTAATACCAATACTCTTCAAACTATTCAACAAGATAGAAACGGAAGAAACACTACCCAATTCACTCTATGAGGCCACTGTTACACTGATACCAAAACCTCACAAAGACTCTGCAATAAAAGAAAACTTCAGACCAATTTCCCTTATGAATAGCAATGCAAAAGTACTCAATAAAATTCTCACAAACTGAATCCAAGAACACATCAAAACGGTCATTCACCACGATTAAGTAGGCTTCATCCCAGGAATGCAGGGATGGTTCAATACCCGGAAATCCGTCAATATAATCCACTACATAAAAAAACTCAAAGAAAAAGACCACATGGTCATTCATTAGATGCTGAAAAAGCATTTGATAAAATTCAACATCCCCTCATGATAAAAGGCTTGGAAAGATCAGGAATTCAAGGACCATACCTAAACATAGTTAAAGCACTATACAGCAAGCTAGTAGCCAACATCAAACTAAATGGAGAGAAACTTGAAGCAATCCCACTAAAATCAGGGACTAGACAAGGCTGCCTTCTCTCTCCCTATCTATTCAATATAGTACTTGAAATTCTAGCTAGAGCAATCAGACAACAAAAGGAGGTCAAAGGATACATATTGGATAGGAAGAAATCAAAATATCACTATTTGCAGATGATATGATGGTATACTTAAGTGACCCGAAAAACTCCACCAGAGAACTGCTGCAGCTGATAAACAACTTATCAAAGTGGCTGGATACAAAATTAACTCAAGCAAATCAGTAGCCTTCCTATACTCGAAGGATAAACAGGCTGAGAAAGAATTTAGGGAAATGACACCCTTCACAATTGTCACAAACAATATAAAGTCTCTTGATGTGACTCTAATCAAACAAGTGAAAGATCTGTATAACAAGAACTTCAAGTCTCTGAAGAAAGAAATCTAAGAAGACATCAGAAGATGGAAAGATCTCCCATATTCATGGATTGGCAGGATTAATTAATATAGTTAAAATGGCCATCCTGCCGAAAGCAATCTACAGATTCAATGCTATCCCCATCAAAATCCCAACTCAATTCTTCATAGACTTAGAAAGAGCAATTCTCAAATTCATATGGAATAACAAAAAAGCCAGGATAGCAAAAACTCTTCTCAACAATAAAAGGACTTCTGGGGGAATCAGCCTCCCTGATCTCAATCTGTACTACAGAGCAGAAGTGATAGAAACTGCATGGTATTGGTACAGTGACAGGCAGGTAGATAAATGTAATAGAATTGGAGACCCAGAAATGAACACACACATTTATGGTCACTTGATCTTTGACAAAGGAGCTAAAACTCTCCAATGGAAAAAAAGATAGCATTTTCAACAAATGGTGCTGGTTTAACTGATGGTTTACATGTAGAAGAATTAGAATTGATCCATTTTTATCTCCCTGTACAAAGCTAAAGTCTAAGTGGATCAAGGACCTCCACATAAAACCAGATACACTGAATCTAATCGAATTGAAAGTAGGGAAAAGTCTTGAACACATGGGCACAGGGGGAAAGTTCCTGAACAGAACACCAATGGCTTAAGCTCTAGGTCAAAAATCGACAAATGGGACCTCATGAAATCACAAAGCTTTTGTAAGGCAAAGGACACTGTAAATAGGACAAAATGGCAACTAACAGATTGGGAAAAGATCTTTACCAATCCTATGTCCGATAGAGGACTAATATCAAATATACACAAAGAACTAAATAAGTTAGCCTCCAGAGAGCCAAATACCCTATCAAAAATGGGGAAGAGAGCTAAACAGAGAATTCTCAACTGAGGAAACTTGAATGGCTAAGAAGCTCCTAAACAAATGTTCAACATCCTTAGTCATCAGGGAAATGCAAAGCAAAACAACTCTGAGATTCCACCTCACACCAGTCAGAATGGTTAAGATCAAAAACTCAGGTGACAGCAGACGTTGGTGAGGATGTGGAGAAAGAGGAACACTCCTCCACTGCTGGTGGGAATGCAAGCTGATACAACCACTCTGGAAATCAGTTTGGCAGACCCTCAGAAAATTGGACATAATACTACCTAAGGACCCAGCTATTCCACTCCTGGGCAAATACCCAGGAGATTCTCCAACATGCAATATAGACACATGCTCCGCTATGTTCATAGCAGCCATATTTATAATAACCAGAAGCTCTAAACAACCCAGATGTCCCTCAACAAAGGAATGGATACAGAAAATGCGGTACATTTACACAATGGAATACTACTCAGCTATTAAAAACAATGACTTCATGAAATTCTTAGGCAAATGGATGATACTTGAAAATATCATTCTGAGCAAGGTAACTCAGTCACAAAAGAATGAACATGGTATGTACTCACTGATAAATGGTTATTAGCCCAAAAGTTCAAAATACCCAAAATTCATTTCACAACATCAGTTGAGCTGAGTGTGAGGCCCCAGATGGAGGAGTTGGAGAAGGGACTGAAGGATCTGGGGGAGTTTGCAGCCCCATGGAGGGAGCAACAGTGTCAACTGGTCTGACCTCCTGATGCTCCCAAAGACTGGATCACCAACAAAAGAGTACACATGGAGGGACCCATGGTGCTGGCCACATATGTTGCAGAGGAGGATCCTGTTAGCCATCAGGGGGAGTGAAGGTGTTAGATACCCCAGTATAGGATAATGCCAAGAAAGGAAGTGGAGAGTGGGTGGGTGGTTGGGTTGGGGAATACCCTGATAGAGACAGGGGGAGGGGATGTGGATAGGGGGGATTCGAAAGGGGAGATCTGCAAAGGGGCAAACATTTGAAATGTAAATAAAGTATCAAAAAAATGGTATGGGTTTCTGAACAAAAATTTGGATAATTATGTTTGCCAAAATATGATTCTGCATTTTAAAGGACAAAAAGAAGATATATAAAGAAGAATGTGTCACAACCATATAAGTACAGATCTATAAGCACAGAGTTATAGGCATATCCATATTTATCTATTAAAGTCATACACATACACTATTCTTACTGTACACTGTAGTGAGTAATAACAGAGGTATTCTCCTGAGGCCAGATCCCTTGTGCTCCATGTATTCTCTTTGGTTGGTGGTCCGGTCCCCGTGAGCTCCAGGGAATCTGACCATTTGACACTGTTGCTCACCCCATGGGGCTACAAAACCCCTCAGCTCCTTCTGTCCCTTCTCCAACTCCTCCATCAGGGACCCCATGCTCAGTCTAATGGTTGGCTGCAAGCATCCACCTCTGTATTTGTCAGGGTCTGGCAGAACCTCTCAGGAGGCAGCCATATCAGGTTCCAGTCAGCAAGCACTTCCTGGAATCCATAATTGCATCCAAGAAACAACTACATTGCTTTTGTGAGACAGGATCTCAGGCAGTTTGGCCTAAACTCAACCTCTTAATGTAGGTGACAATCCTGGTTGTTCTACCCTTTTCTCTCAAGTTCGAGGATCATTGACATTTGTTGTCATGTAGAACTAATGAAATAAGATACATTCACATATTATTTATATAATGTTTGAATTATTTGATTCAAAAATGATTTAAATTTAATGCTCCAAAGCTGTTATTTTATAAAATACCCATTTATGAATTTCATTCTTTAACCATCCAAAATATTCACTAAACAATGATACTGGTATATTTTTAAGCACTGCTAATTTTTCAGCCTTAGTGACCAACATTAAATATCCCAGCAAAACAAAGGTTTCACTTTAATAGTCCTGATAACTTGCTAATCACAGACTTTATTTTTTTTAGCACCCCTTAACCTGAACCTCAGATTCTTATTTCAAAACAGGCATTGGTACTTATAATGTCCTAAAAGAACTCTCAAATTTTCTTCTGGATGTTCATGAGCCAGGCCTACATTGTCTGTAGTTCTTTCAATAATCTTATTGTCGATGCTCTCACAAAAGAGCATATGAAATTTTGAACACACAGTGTTTTTCTAGTCCAAAATTTCAAAGCCTTCAACAATCCTTATCAACAGCAGGATGGTCAGGTCTGTTTTAGCAATACCTCACTATCCAGCTACCAATTTCTGGCTTAGAGTTACTATCTGTGATAAAACACAATGGCCAAAAGCAACTTGAAGAGGAGCAGTTTATGTCACTCACACCTGCATGTAATAGTTCATCATCATAAACAGTGAGGGCAGGAACTTGGAGTCGGAAGATAATGCAGAAGGAAAACAGGAATGCTGCTTACTGGTTTTACTTACCAAAATCGCTTGGGCTCTTCCAATCAATCACTAATTAAGAAAATACACTACATGTTCAAATACAGTCCCTTCTTCTTGAGATATTTTCTCAAAGATGTTGTCTTCTTTTGAATGACTGTAGCTAGCTTGTGTGAAGTTGACATAAAACTAGCAAACACATTAATCATTCACTCAATGTCTATTGGATGGCTGCCAGTATTTAAATTATGTGCCAGGATACAATAAATACTACACACAGAAAAATTAAATGAATTCCCTATTAAAGTGTTTTACCACCTTCTATAGAACAATAAGTATGTCTATAAATTAAGGGATCAAAATGAATAAAATTAGGAATTTGATCACAAAAATGATGGATGTGCACATTTAGAAGAGGGAGTACTTTTGGTCAATAAACAAAAACAAAAAATATTAAAGTGAAGTATGTCCTCTCAATCATAAATAAAAATAAGGAAACATATAAATGCAACATTTTGAAAAACATTGCATGCTGTATTTGATGTCTAATAAACCTCTTTCACTCCACAATATTTACACTAAAGAACCTTTGTTTCATGTTACTGTTCTATTGCTGTAATCAAACATAATGACCAAGACTAAAGCATTTAATTTGGGGTTCACACTTCCAGAAGGTGATAGAGTCCATGGGTAAAAGCAAATAGCCTTAGTGGTGGAGTGGTTTTGAAAGGCAAAGCCTAGATTACCTTAGAGATACCAAACTGTTGAAAATATCAGAGCTATAGGATTCTTGCCAAGAAGAGCTGAGATTGAGTGTTGGACCAGTCCAAATGGCTGAGAAATGTTGCAATCAGCAAACCTGGAAGGGAAGATTATTTGATGTTTAATAAGCTCTTTCAGTATAAAATATTTACATTGAAGAGCCTTTGTGTCTTATGACTGTTCTATTGCTGTATTCAGACATAATAATTACAGTTTTTGAAACCTCAAAGTTCACTTCTAGTTGACTTCCCTCAACATGGCCACATATATTCCAAAAAGACCACCTTTTCTGATTCTTCCAGTTCTTCTCAAATATTTCCATATCCTGGTGAACAGGAACTCAAACATGTGAGCCTATGGGACCATTCTCCTTGAAACAACTATAGACCATTCTCTGGTTCCCCATAGGCTTGTAGCCATATCATGATGCAAAAAGTACTTAATCAAACTTCAATGGTTCACAAAGTCTTACACAGTGACAACACTGTTTAGTAGTCCAAACTACAAAAATTTTTTCTGAGACTCATGGCAATCCCTTAAATGTAACCCCCTGTAAAGTCAAAATCAAAAAGCAGATCACATACTTCTTATATACAGTGAGACAAACTGTGAATTACCATCCCAAAAGGAAGGAGAGGGAGCATAGTGAGGAAATACTGGATCAAATTAAGACTGAAAACCAGCAGGGCAATCTCCAAATATTCTATCTCTGTATCATATGACAAAGGCCTTACATGAGTCTTCCCTTCCAGGTTTGCTAATTGCAACATTTCAGGCCACTTGGGCTGGTTCAACACTCATCTCAGCTCTTCGTGGCAAGAATCCTATAGCTCTGAAATCGTCAACAGTTTGGGCCTCTAAGGTAATCCAGGCTTCCCCTTGGCACCTTTATGCAATATCTTACCCAGGCCTTCATGCAGCTACTCTGTTGCCAAATAGCTAGCTGTGGAGGCTTTCCTTAACAGATGAGGAATATTCCATAACTCCTTTTTCTATAGCCTTACTGACTCCAAAGTCAGAATGAGGTGACCATATTGTCACGATCTTCTGCTTTGTGGTGCTAGATTCTAGCCCCTTCCTTGAAATAGAATTGCATATCCTTTCCATTGTTGTTTAGGCCTAGATCATAGTAATACCCCAGTCTCTAGTACAAACTTCTTTCTTAGTCACAGTTCTATGTACTGTGAAGAGACACCATGGCCAAAAGCAAGTTGGGGAGAAAAGGGATTCTTCTTCCTTGTGCTTTCCCACCATTGATCCACATTGAAGGAAGTTAAAGAAAGCATAGCAGAAACCTGCTGGCAGGAGTGATGTAGAGGCCATCAAAAGATGTTTCTAACTGGCTTGGTCATCATAGATTATTTAGCCTGACTTTGTTTTTTTTCTTTTACTTTTTAAATTTTTTAAATTATTTACTTTATATCTTGCTCACTGACCCCTACCTGGTCACCCCTCTCACAATCCTTCACCCATCCTTCCTCTCCTTCTTCTCCAAGTCAGTAGGGGCCCTCCTGGGTATCCTCTGTCCTTGGCACATCAACTTTCTGTGAGGCTAGGTGCTTCCTCTGAGGTCAGACAAAACAACTCCGCTAGAAGAATATATCCCATGTACATGAAACACCTTCTGGGACAGCCCCTGCTCCAGTTGTTCAGGACCCACATGAAGACCAAACTACACACCTGCTTTTATGTGTAGTGTGGAAGAGGGTGCCAGGTCCAGCCTGTGCACATTTTTTGTTGGTTGTGAAGTCTCTCACAGTAGGTTAATTGATCCTCTTGGTCTTTCTATCAAGTTCTTATCCTTTTGGGGATTGCAATTATTCCTCTTATTCTTCCATAAGATTCCCCAAGCTCCATCCACTGTTTTAGTTTTCTTTCTTATAGAAACCAGGACCACCAGCCCAGAGTGATTCCACTGAAAGTGAGCTGGGTTCTCATAACATTTTTTCAAAAATGCCAAAGACACTTTCCCATGAGCCAATCAGGTAGGCAGATTCTGTCAGCTGAGGATGCCTCCTCTTGGATATCTCAATTTGACCCAAAGGGCAGAAGGTCACCCTGCCTTTAAGAATTTAGAGTGTCAAGGGGCACAAATAAAGACTTGACAAATAAAGTGTCAAGAAAAGAAAGTACAATGATACAAACATACCACTGATATCACAGGGAAACTACACTGACAGAGACCTTATCAAATGTACCCAAAATTTCATTTAGAAGGAGAGGAATTGAATCTTTGTGAGAAACTATAATGCAGACAAGAAGACAGATTCTCTAGATAGTGGTAAAGAAGGCTCCCAGCTCTTGATAGAGTTGAATACATCTTGTATTTTTCAGATATGAACAGAACCAGCTTCTAAAACAATGAGAAAGATTTTGCAAAAATTGGCAAAACTGATATGGATTTGAATGTGAATATTATCAAGTACTAAGATTAAAGATGATACAAGATGAAGATTAAGTCTATGCCATAATTTAATGTCATATGGCCCTTAATGTGAAGGTTCATAGCAATATAATTCAACATATGCAGCACTCTGCTGATTCAAAGTTATATGCTCAGAAATGGCATAATCAAAAAGCCTACAATTTAATGAAGGTGAAGATTCATTGGCAGAAACATGTGGTCATGGTCAGAGGAGAACAAGTGCCCTCACTTGTTCTAGTACAGTTGATAAAGGATCTGCATGGGCTGGAGAGTATTTGATTTTTGAAAACCTCATCAAGTTAAAGGATTAGTAGCCTATTCTGGACTTTATGGATACTGGATAGAACAAAGGACAAAATGCCTCACAGTGTCATCAAGGATCGTAATAACAGGGTATAAGTTTTATTTTTAAAGACCCACACTGGGAGAGATAATCATGGTAGAGTTGATAAATGCTCTAGGAATAAAATCTATGTTTATATGTCACCTCTAATTAGTTTGTCCTTGGTCAATACATGGAGTACCAAGAAGAGTAAGGCCAATAGTATCCATAAATTTCTATTACAATTTTCACAAGTCAGAACCATAATACAAATAGCTGTTGAAGATCTACTAAGCTGAGTGAATCAGGCAAAGATATACACAATTCAAATGGTTGCAATTCCTCCTTTCAGTTTATTTTAGCTTGACTAAGAAGAAACTTTGACCGACTTCCAAATTCCTCAGGCTGACTTTATTTAACCAGGAGCCAGTTTGTTGATTACCTGCTAATTTAGATTTTTTTAGTTGCCACGGGATGAATTTTAGAATGTGCCATCCTTGAAAAGACTTATAGGAGTAGTGGGTGCCAGAGAACAGGATGATTGCTCTTCTTAGCCTAGGATTTGTCCATTTAAGTCTTAGGTTCCATAACTGACCTATTACATAAATGTTTTCCTGAGTCTTTCTAAAGTTTCTTGGATGTTCAAAACATACTGAAGGGGTGGAAAGGCAATGTTGTGAGCCTTTTCGTGTGGTGAGATGCAGGGCCTGCCTCTCCATGTCATGATGCATTTAATATATCTTTAAGCTATCTCAAGAGACAGTTAGAAAGAATTTTACACAATGATATAACATCCTTGTCAATAAAGTTTAAACTTTACTGACACACATCCCAATTTAATCTTGTTCTCTTTTACTGGAAAGAATTAGATTTTTTTTCCCTCTTGGCAAAAGCAATATCCCTCATGATATATTATTTACCCAGGAGATAAATAGAAAAAATAAATAAAAAGAGTACTATCAGATATGCCCCATAATCTGCCTTCATATAAAACAATTTATAAATGGAAACAAAATGTAAACTATATATCTATCTAGAATGTAATAAAACAAAAATATGAAGAAAAGACCCTGTCTCAGGAACTCTAATGAGTAAGAGGGTCTTTACCACCTAACATTGATTCAATAACACAGAAGATATAATTCTTCTTCTATTGAAATATATGAAAGGACAATTTATATCAATTCTTCACTGGCAGGGAAGATAGACATAGTGTTTCATAGGTGTGAGTGGGAGGATCCTCAGTGTCTGCTAATGGTGACAAAACTCTGTTGTTTTCCTGAATATGAACAAACTGTGTTCATTGCTTCTTTCCTGTGTTATAACCAAGCATGGTGAGTAATGGGCTTAGCATACTGGAACTTTAACATTAATGAGTCTCATAAAATATTGCCCAAATCTCTAAGACAGGAGTGGGCCATAGGTGATTATTATCACAAATTTGAATATTTAAAAATTGCAGGCAAAACCAGAAGGATAAAAAAGTCACCTGTAATTAGTAAATAAGAGACTAGCCTCCCATATCTCTGTATATGAGGTTATCTATATTATTCCAGATTATAGAGGATAGGGCTTTAACCTTCCTTCAACATCATTAGATTCCATGTCTTCACACCAATAACACCATGTCTGCTTCCAATGTGTGCTTTCAATGAAAGTGCAAATTGAAGGATCTTATGAACTCTGAACATTAAGCTTGTGACCTGCAGTCAGGTATCAGTATTAGGTCTCTTTTAGTAGAAACAATATTTCAATAGATAGCTATTATATTTCAATAGCATTGGTCTTTCATCTATGAAATATTTCAGAGAGCAGGTAAGAGCTGATTGAGTGGTATTAGATGAATAGAAAAGATGTGTTTGAATGGTAGTGTGTATTTATTGTTGCAAAAAGGAGCAAGCTTCCATGTGAGGATATCTATATTATGCTATTCATGGTTCAGGAAATAAGTGATACTATGAAATCAGACGGTCCTATATTATTCTACATATCAGTCAGCATGAGATTTATAGGAAGTTCTCCTTCATGCAGGTGCCTACCTACAGGAATACATTTCTCCATGCCATTTGAAGCAACCCTCACTCAATATAGTTCCCCTCTGTTTGCTTGATACTTACTATTGCTTTATTTGTTATTTATTTGCATACAATCTGTTTTCTATAATGGTCTAGAAGAATAAAATTATATTATACTTCTTACTCACAGCAATCTGCAAAGTCTTTTAGAGTCAGATGTGGTGGTACACTACTATTTCTCTATTTTCTTAGGAGGCTAAGTCAAGAGGATCCTGAAATTGAAGGCAGCCTGGGCAAAGTCAATAGGTACTATCTCAAATAAGTAATTAGCTGGCTAGCTAGTAAGTAAACTAACTAAACAGTTAAAAGGGGATGAATGAATGAATGAATAAATAAATAAATGTTTTATAGGACTTCAAAAATATTTAATAAAATTATCAAGAATTATAGGGTAAAAAATTCCAAGAAAATAGAAGAAGCTCTGTCTTGATAAACACATTTGGTTTTGCCTCTGTCTTGATAAACACATTTGGTTTTGCCTCTCAGGAAGAATGTACTTGAAGGGAAAATAAAGTTTGGCTACATTGCATAATTTGTCAGGCAGTGATGGGTAGAGAATTTTTTGGTAAAAGTATTGAAAATTCACCCTCATTGCTAAGTTAGATGGCCTGGAAAGTGTCTCCTGTGATCCCTTGTACCGTTTTTGTGTACCTCTGTAATGGAAGCTTTCACATTCTTTGATCTCTTTCCTATATATGTGTCATTTTTTATTTCTATATACACTAAAATAATTCAAACTTGTAGGAGGGAGCAGTGGGTGTGGGAGGGGCTAATGGATCTAAAAGTATTGCTTTGTTAGCAGATCTGAAGGAACATATGGTCCTCCACAGTTGCATAAAGGTCCAGGCCAGGTGGGTGTATTTCTATGAACTGCTGGACAGAAGTTATTCTGGTCCATTTCTTCTAAATAACCCAGATCAAATTGTTTCCATACTCTGATTTTTCTCAAGTAATTTTTATGACTTTCTAAATCTTTTCATTTTGCTGCCACAGGGATGAGGCCGCTAATATGTTTTCCTCTTTTTCTCTTTCCTGATCTAAATGACCAGGCTGCAGAGACAATAAAACAGGCTATGAATTTCTGAGCTGGTTTCTATTCACAGACCACATTAAGCTCTACAAGAATAATAAAATTTCATATCAGCAATCCCAAAAGTCCTGGCAGTTCCACAGACAGTTACTTAATTTATGGGTGTAAATCACATTTGAATCATAAAATCCCATTAGATGAGTGCATAGACCAACTTGTAATTAAGATTAGAGTGACCATGAAGGTGCTGATTATGTACCACCATCACTGTTCTGATTGTGTGGAGCAAACTGAGGCTTTAGAATTCTTAATATGTTGAAAATTCTTAAGTTAACATAATTTCATCAGTAAACTTAAGGAAATTAATGAATATTTTTGACACTGATTATAAAACTAAAAATTACAAAAGATGCCTGCTTAAATGAATATAAATACCATGGTTACTTATTAGTAAAGTGTATTTGCAGTGTCATGTGAACTGATAGGATAAGAATTTTATAACATGATATATTTGCTATCTCTCTTTTCCATTTTTTCCTGACCCAGCAGTGATATCAATGTCAACACAGGATCAAGCTAAGAAAATAATTAATTAAAATCACTAAAAGAACAACTTTTTTCTGTAGATCAGGTAATTATGAAAACAATGTCTAAAAACACTATAAAGATACAGATAGTCTTAGCAGGCAAATTTATATAATACAATGAAAGATACTGGACATGAAAAAAGTGTTTCATGCCCATAATCCCAGCACCTGCCCTGCTGAGACAAGAGGATTGCTGAAAGTTCAAGAATAGTACATTCTGAGCCTGGCTGGTCTACAATGTAAAACTGTCTCCAAAACACCAAAGCAATAAGTGAATGTAGCGGATGGATGATCACAAAATTCTTATCATATATTACCTCTGCACTAAATTACAAATCACACAGGTGGTACAACTTGTAACTCTTCATGGGTGAATAAAATTCCATTGTGGATACATTTACATTTTCTTTACACATTCAACTCTCTCTTTTTTATTTTTTTAGAAAAAAATAATTCTTTAAATGAATAAAAAGTGCACTCTCAACAGTAGGCAACCTTTACAAAACTGTTTCCAGATGTTAATATCAGTTCCTTTCCATCAAAGATTTTCATATTTCTATTAATTTTTAAGGGCTTTATAGAGCATATTTTGATCATATTTACCCCCTAGTTCTACTCTTTTTGTTGTTGTTGTTGTTAGTAGCTATTTCTATTGAATATTTTATATATTTACATTTCAAATGTTATCCCCTTTGTCCAGTTTCCCTCTCTCATCTTCGCTCCCAGTGCTTTTATGAAGGTGCTCCCCCTTCCACCCACCCACTCTCACCTCACCATCTTGATATTCCCCTACGCTGGAGAATTGAGCCTTCACAGGACCAAGGGCTTCTACTCCTATTGAGGCCAGACAAGGCCATCCTCTGTTACATATGCGGCTGGAGCCATGGATCACTCCATGTGTACTCTTTGGTTGATGGTTTTGTCCCTGTGAGTTCTGGGGAGGTATGGTTGGTTGATATTGTGGTTCTTCCTATGAGGATGCAAACCCTTCAGCTCCTTCACTCCTTTCTGTAACTCCTCCACTGGGGAAACCATGCTAAGTCCAATGGTTGGCTGTAAAAATTTGTCTCTATATTCGTCAGGCTCTGGCAGAGCATTCTCAGGAGACAGCTTGTCAGCAAGCACTTCTTGCAATCCACAACAGTGTCTGGGTTTGGTGTCTGTATATGAGATGGATGTCTGGGTGGGGCAGTCTCTGGATGGCTTTCCTTCAGTCTCTGCTCCACACTTTGTCCCCATATTTCCTCTAGACAGGAGCCATTCTGGGTTAAGAAAACGGAGATGAGTGGGTGGCCCCATACCCCTACCAGGGGCCTTGCCTAACCTCTGTATATCTTTGCTACAGGTTCTATCTAGCCTTTGTTGGGCATTTCAGCTAATGTCATCTGTATTGGGTCCTGGGAGCCTCTTGCTTTCCTGGCATCAGGGACTTGCTGGTGGCTAGTCCCAGTTCCCCATTCCACATTGCTACACACCTCTGTTCAAATTCTTGACCCTCTGTATATCATCCCCATCTCCTCTCATACCTGATCCTGTCCCCCTTTTCCCCAATCCCCCTCCTCTCTTCCTTCCATGTTCCTCCAACCCTCTAACTCCCTTGACTATTTTGTTCACCCTTCTAAGAAGGGCTGACCCATCTACATTTTGGTCTCCCTTCTTGACCATCATGTGGTCTTTGAATTATATATTGAGTAATATGAGTTTTGGGCTAATATCCATTTATCAGTTAGTGCATACCATGGGTGTTCTTCTGTGATTGGATTACCTCACCCGGGATGATATTTTCTAGTTCCATCCATTTGCCTAAGAATTTTATGAGGTTATTGTCTTTTATAGCTGAGTAGTACTCCATTGTGTAAATGAACCATATTTTCTGTATCCATTCTTCTGTTGAAGGATATCTGGGTTCTTTTCCAGCTTCTGGCTATTATAAATAGGCTGTTATGACCAAAGTGGAACATGTGTCCTTGTTATATGTTAGAGCATTTTTTGGGTATATGCCCAGTAGTGGTATAGCTGGGTCCTCAGGTAATACTGTGTCCAATTTCTGAGGAACTGCCAGACTGATTTCCAGAGTGCTTGTATCATCTTGCAAACCCACCAACAATGGCAGAATGTTCCTCTTTTTCCACATCCTTGCCAGCATCTGCTGTCACCAGAGTTTTTGATCTTCACCATTGTGACTGGTTTGAGGTGGAATCTCAGTGTTGTTTTGATTTGCATTTCCCTGATGACTAGTGATGTCAAACATTTCTTTAGGTGTTTCTTGACCAATCGATATTCATCAGTTAAGAATCTTTGTTTAGCTGTGTACCTCATTTTTTAATAGTGTTATTTGGTTCTCTGGAGTCTAACTTCTTGAGTTCTTTGTATATATTTGATAGTAGCCCTCTATTGGATGTATGATTGGTAAAGATCTTTTCTCAATCTGTTGGCTGCCGTTTTGTCACAAATAATGTAAAATACCTTGGTGTGACACTAACCATGCAAGTGAAAGATCTATATGACAAGAACTTCAAGTCCCTGAAGAAAGATATCAAAGAAGATTTCAGAAAATGGAAAGATCTCCCATTCTCATGGATTGGCAGGATTAATATAGTAAAAATGGTCACCTTGCCAAAAGTAATCTACAGATTCAATGCAAACCCCATCAACATTCCCACTCAATTCTTTGTAGAATTAGAAAGAACAATTTGCAAATTCATTTGAAATAACCAAAAACCCAGGATAGCAAAAAATATTCCCAACAACAAAAGAACTTCGTGCAGAATCACCATCCCTGACCTCAAGCTTTATTACAGAGCAATAGTAATAAATACTGCATGGTATTTGTACAGTGATAGGCAGGTAGATGAATGGAATAGAATTGAAGACCCAGAAATAAACCCACATACCTCTGCTCACTTGATCTTTGACAAAGGAGCTAAAACCATCCAGTGGAAAAATGAGCATTTTCAACAAATGATTCTGGTTCTCCTGGAGGTCAGCATGTAGAAGAATGCACATCAATACATTCTTATCTCCTTGTACAAATCTAAAGTCCAAGTGGATCAAGGACCTCCACATAAAACCATATGCACTGAATCTAATAGAAGAGAAAGTGGGGAAGAGCCTCGAACACATGGGCACAGGGGGAAATTTCTGGAACAGAACACCAATGGTTTATTCTCTAAGATCAACAATCGACAAATGGGACCTCATAAAATTGCAAAGCTTCTGTACCGCAAAGGACACATTCATCTCTTGATGGATTTTAGAATCATTCTGTATTTTGGCCAATGGATAATAAGACAATGAATATAAATGACCAGGTGTCTTTGTTGTATTCTGAGAGATACCTTTGCATATATAAATGGACATGTCGTAAGTGCTTCAATCATATAAAAATGTTGTACTTACTTAGCTTGCCAAGAATTATCTCATGCTAGTTCTCACACTTGTTTTACTAATTTACATCAGCATTAGTAATAAACAAGGGGTCTTATTTCCAGACACCTTTATCCGTATCTGTTTTTTATGTTCCTGGTAGTAGTCATTGTTTTGAGATTAGATGGGCCCTTGATATAGTTTTATTTTGGATATTCAAAACAAATGGACATTCTTAGCCATCAAATTACCATTATGAAAAGCAATCAGCAGACTTTCTGCATGCTAATCTGATAATGCCAAAAAAAGAATGGAAACCAAAAAGAATTGATACACATATTAAGCAGCTTAATGTAATGTTGAAATGCTTATGTAATCAACTAAAATAATTTATTATTTTCAAAATAATATATAATATGCACAAATTTATGAGAGGCAATATTAAAAATATTTGCAATTTAAATAGTAACATCTGATAATAAGATAATAACATCTGTATTGAACTATAGATTTATTACTAATACTAAAACAAAGTATTGTAAAATCATATTTTTTATTTCTAGGGGTAATCTTTCTAAAGCAGTGATTTTCTGCTCTTGTAATTCAGATTATTTAGCTAGATTTACCTAAATAATCTATATAATCACCATGTATAATTTATATTCACCTCCAGTTTTCCTCTTCCTTCGCTAACACTTTCCCTACCTTACTAGTCTAAGGTAGATGCCTTTCGTTTGTTTCACACAGCAACTGCTTTTTATTTATCTATTGAAAATTGGGTCAGGGTAACTTATTGGAGCCTATCTCTCAGAAACATTCAGGTTCTGTTTACCCTTACAAATATCACCTAAGCTTAGCAACTACATGGGCTCATAGACAATGTAGACTCTCATTTAGTGAATAAATATTTCTAAAGATGTGTTTGATGTGAAATATATTTCACTGCTTGCTGGGATTTAAAAATATTTTTGTACAGTTTGAAATGTGAGAAAGATTTCAGCCAACTAGATTTTGTGTAGTTTTTATTTAGGAGTGGTGTTTATTAAGAGGGAATAAGTTTGACCTTTATAGAGAAAGTCTGAGATGATGAAGAAAGGACCTTTGACATTATGGCCAGGAAGTGATGTCTCACTGTTCTTGATAGAGCTGCAGAGGTTTATGACTTACTTGGGAATACAGATGAAATTCCTGCCATCATTGTAGACTGTGAACAAACAGTAGTATCTGGGTAAGTGTGCTAAAAGGTAGTTAGTCAAATGTTAAGTCTTCAGGGTAAAATAAACAATACTCTGTCTTTTTAAAATTTAATGCATAAGGACACATTTTTGAGAGGAGAAGAATGTATATTTGAAATGTTATTAGAAAGTTAGTTAATGTTTAATATAATAGGCATGGCAGTGTACATAAATGCAGGATGCTTGTGACACAGATGACAAGAATCATGACCTTTACCCATTATTTCCCCCCTCATTTTATCAGGTAAATATCTCATATAATAGGTTTTGATCATATCCATTTTGTCTCCCAATGTCTATGAGATCCATTCCCCTTTCCCTACCTATGCAACTCTGTGACCATTTGATTGTTATTTTAATCAATTAATTACAAGTTTGTACTGCCTACATGCTCATGGATATTTGGTCGTTCGCTGAATCAGACTGAACTTATTTTGAGCCATATCTATAAGACAATTGACTCTCCCACTCCTAAGGCATTCATTACCAACAGCTCTTTATTTAGGTGTGGTATTTTGTGCCTACCTTTTAATTCCATTCTAGAATTTTGTCTGGCTTGACCTTGTACAGCTGTCATAACCTCTGTTAGTCTCATATGAGTAACTAGCTAACTTGCTCTCTGGAACACTTTTCTTGTAGACATCCAAAACCACTGTCTTATATGATCTTTTGATTCTCATATCCACAACTATCCCTGATCATTAGGGAATGGGAGTGTGATATAGATGCCCTAATTTCTGTTGAGCATTCATTACTCTTTCATTCATTGTAACTATTTTGCCTTCATTCCATGCCATTTTTAATAAAATTAATAGATAAGTTAGTCTTATTTTATCATCACGGATCAAAAATTAATATGCTTAGTCTAAAGTAGACATTATAGAAATTGAAAATAGTTTGCAAAAATACCAGCTTAGATTATATACAATGATTTTTTTATAGTAACTAAATTCTTGTTATGAAGGATTTTTGTCCACTTTAAAGTTTCAATATGTTATGTCTATGAGATACCTATTGCCAAACCTGAAGACATTTTGTGGTACCTGTTAATCAGAGAGATGCTGGACAAAGCATCCTCAGGCAAGCTGAGTTTCTGTTTAAGAAAATGCCTTGAACATATGAGGAAAAGCACATAGGTGAGAAAGGACAGCCAATACATTCTTCCTTGGGGATTTAGGAGCACTTTTGAAGATGAGAGTGCTGTCTCTTTTGTTCAGGACATAAAGCGCATCCAGAGTCCTTTTTTTTTTTTTTTTAACCAGCAAAAATGAAGCTAAGATCAGAAATGAGCAGTAGGGCAGAGCTAGCTGGGATACAATTTTCCTCCACACGGAAAGAAAGCCCACTTGTAAGAAAGCCCTATCATTCCATAATGATAAGCCCACAAGTACTCACTTGTAAGAAAGCCCTATCATTCCATAAATGAAAGCACCCAAGAAATTACATGTCACCATGATTCAATTCACATATGGAGCAGAGAATCTTTTCATTATTTTATCTTAAAAAGAAATATAAAGGTGGCTTCCAGATTTTAGAATATAGCTGGTAAAGAAAGAGGGATAGATCATTATTCTACTATGTGATTTCGTGGCCCCAAAGATAACCCATTAGAAGACTGGATATTCATCAGAGGTCAAAGTTTAGAGTCTGTCAAATGAAGCAAATACAAGATTTTTGTTTTTATTATTTATGCTGATTTTTCCTCTTGACATTATTTAGCTTTTGGTAGCCAGAGTGATGGCACAGCAGCAGATAAGGGCATGTGGTGCTCCTCCGGAGAACCAGAACTTCATTCTGCCAACCACATTAGAAGAATTATAACTGCCCTTAACTCAATCTACTATTAGGTTTTTTTTTTTTTTTCTGCCAACTTGACAGACTGTAATCAAACACTTCCATCAGATCGGCTTAGAGACAAGTCTATTTGTCATTTTCTTGATTGATTAATATCTGAAGGTTCACCTACTGATATCTCTGTCCCTTTTAGTTGGTGGTTTGTGTTGCAAATGAAAGAACACTAAGTAAGCCAATAAGCAGCATTCCTCTATAAGCTCTGCTCCAGTTCCCTCTTCTAGGTACATGTTGTGAGTTCTTTCAGAGACATCCCTTCATAGTGGACTGTAAGCTGTTTGCTAAAATAAATTCTTTCCTCCTCAAGTTGCTGATTGTATTTGTGGATGATTTGAATGGGAATGGTCCTAATAGATTCCTGTGTTTGAAACCTTGGTCACCAAGGTATGAAACTCTTAAGAAACCTCTGAAGTGCAAGCCATATCCTAATAAGTCCTTTCCTTCCTAAGAGTTGCTGTGGTAATGGTGGTCTCATCCCAGCAAGAAAACTCAAACTAAGACAATGTTTTATCATATCAATGAAAGCAAGTCAACGCTTTCCAGCTCCAGAGGATCTACCACACTACTCTGGTGTATACAGGTACTGGTGCTCACATGCACATATATGCAAGCTCACACAAAGATATACATCCAAAAAGTAGAACATATCATTAAAATTCATTTTTATTAAATTATTTTATATATTTACATTCCCAAGGTTACCCCCTTCCTGGTCCTCCCTTCCTGAGTTCTTCACCCGTCCCCACTCCCCTGCCTCTGAGAGGGTGCATCCCACCTGCTGACCCACCCCAACTCCACCAGCATCTCTGTTCCCTGGGGCATTAAGTCTAGTATACATGACATCTAAAATTCATTATGTCCGTTCAATCACCAGATACTGAAAACCAAACAAACACCACCTCCCCCACTGAGGACCAGAAAGACCAAGAAAGTTTCAAAGCCAGGGAACAGCCTATAGTCCTACTCAGACATGCCACCTAGGAACCACAACAACAAAAAGCATAGAAAAATAAATCTAAGGTTTCAATAGTGGCACACATACCTTGGAGGTAACCACAGCTTTTAATTGGACTTTAGGTTTACTCATAAGAGAGAAATCATGCAAGTACTAGAAATTTATCCAACTACCTAGAGCTTTAGAAGTCAGATGTTATAAAGGAGAACTTAGATTAAACACAAGTTTTTAAAGTAGCATAATCACCAGTTACTTTCAAAATATTTATTTTGTTACCAACTGATAAGCTGTTCTCACACCTCATCAAACATTCTTCTCTCAGAGTCCACTATAAGAAACATAATCAAACAGCTGAAAATAAGAGACCATGCTGTATCTAGTGAAAACACAACATTTACAACACAAGCTTTGCTTCTAAGGTTCAGAGATATTTGTGGAAGAGGTGCCATAAAGGTTTAAAGATCCAGAAGAATGGAATGTTTGATGTAAGATTGTGTCTCCATGTAGTGACAGACAGAGACTCATAAACATAGTTTCTTTAAAAAGACCAAAATACAGATGACAGCAGTAAACATAATGATATGGAAGTTGGGAAGCTTAATGATCACCTAAGGGCCACAGACAACTAAGGAATGCTGAAAACAAGAAGCATAGTCTTGTATAGACAGGAGCCCTCTAATAGGTGTTTCAATAGCAAGTGTTCATTCCTGAAACCATGTGAATACTCATAACAATGTATCATTAAAAGTACTGAGTTGATTGTATTTATATATTTAAGAATGTGTGTGTGTGTGTGTGTGTGTGTGTGTATTTCAACAATTAAAGGAAAAGATATGAATTTGAAAGAGAGCAAAGGAAACATATGAGAGGGAATAGAGGGAGGAAAGTGAGGGAGAATAACATAATTGTATTATGTTTTCAACAAAAAAGAATTAAAGGACAAGTTTTTTAAATAAGAAAATGAGAAAACAGAAAAATATAGCCAATCCTTCAAGGGTCATGTTACTGAACTCATATTGGATTAGTAACTGTGCAGACCTAATATATAGCATATGGGACTTAGTTCAAAGTAATGGATCAAGCTGTGAGAGATTTTTAGCTACTTTTCCTACACATATTAGAAGTCAACTATGTGAACTAATTTGAAATTGATTTGAATAAACATTTTAGTATATATAATATCAAATTATTCTGTCATATATCTAAATATATGAATACAGTAAGCTCAGTTTGTCTTTATTTGGAAAATACTTAATTCTCAAATGAGATACCATGTAAAAATTTCTGACACTAGCAAGTAGATGAGGAGAATGGATGGATAGATAGACCCAGACAGATTGATGTTTTTGGAAAAGTAATAACTTTTCATATGTGTTAATATAAGTTTTCTCAAAGACAGTGTGGCTTCCACTAAATGTGCTGATTGCTTGACTAGAAATTAAATGACCATGGAAAGTTGGAATGTTGTACATCAGAAGCTAAGTGTTATTTAACTTAAGCTATCTTTGGTCCCTAAATATCCAATTCTTGTAAACAACTGTCTCACCTAACATTCTGTGACTAACATAAAACCCATTAGACTGTAATAATTTAAGAAATCCCTTGTTTTCACCAGTCAAAAGCTGATGGTCAGGAAATTGAACAGAGGTGTGTAGCAGTGGGGGGATGGGGAACTGGGGATAGCCACCAGAAAGTCTCAGATACCAGGAAAGTTAGAGGCTCCCAGGACTGAACAGAGATGATATTAGCTGAAATATCCAACAAAGGGGAGAGAGAACCTGTAGAGACCATATTCAGAGGTTAGACACAGCTCCAGGTTGAGGGTTGAGACCACTCAACAATTTCAAAAATTTAACCAAGAATTGCTCCTGTCTAAAAGAAGTACAGGGACAAGGAGTGGAGCAGAGACTGAAGGAAAGGACATCCAGAGAATGCCCCACCTGTGGATCCACCCAATATGCATCCACCAAACCCAAACCCTGTTGCTGATGTCAAGAAGTGCTTGCTGACAGTAGCCTGATATAGCTGTCTCCTGAGAGACTCTGCCAAAGCCTGACCAATACAGATGGATGCTTGCAACCAACCATCAGACTGAGCACAGGGACCTGAATGGAGCAGATAGGGGACGGACTGAAGGAACTGGAAGGGATCTGCAACCCCATTGGAAGAACAACAATATCAACCAACCAGACACCCTCCCCACCAAGAACTTCACCAATCAAAGATTACATATGGAGAGACCTATGGCTCTAGCTACGTGTGTAGCATAGGATGGCCTTATCTGGAATCAATGGTAGGGTAAACCCTTGGTCCTGTGAAAGTTTGATGCCCCAGTGTAGGGGAATGCTAGAGCAATGAGGCAGCAGTAGGTGAGTGGGTGGGGGAGCACCCTCATAAAAGCAGGGATAAGGGAGATGGAATAGGGAGGTTGCAGAGGGGAAACCAGGAAGGGGGATAACATTTGAAATGCAAATAAATAAAATGACCAATAAATAAAAGCTGATGAATGTTAGCAGATAGTTTCAAGGACCCGTAACCAAGACTTCTCAGCTTGGCTTTACTACTCCAACTTAATGTGTTCACTAATTTATTTGAAAAGCAAATATTGATTTAATGACTTGCTTTGTTCTGTTACTGTAAAAAAAGTCGTTAAGTTGTTATTATGTTGAAACATAGAATTGGGGTAAATCTCCAACTGTGTTTCTGCCTAGTTTATGTCAACTTGACACAATCTAGAATCATTTGGGGAGCAAGAACATACATTGAATATATGTCTCCACCAAATTGTCCTGTGGGCAAGCCTATCCAGGATTTTCTAGATTGAAGACTGTTATCAAAGGGCACATCTCACTTTGGATAGTGCCATCCTGGGCTGGTGGTCCTGGATGCTAACATCTAGTGTTGTTCTTCAGTGGTAAAAGAAAATAGACATGCTTATAATCTCAAAATGCGAGAGGCTGAGACAGTTGAATTTCTGTGACTTAAAGAAAATCTGTATTTCATACACACACACACACACACAGACACACACACACACAAATAAAAAACAAAAGATATAGAAATGTAGTCAATGTTCACTCATAAGATATACTAGACATATCATTTCCTTCCAGGTGAACAGCATAAATTCAAGAATTTGGTGTCCCATATTGAGCTTCCTCAGTTATATTTTGAAATGATTACTATTAAGGAGGGAATCACAATAATAACAAAATTTTAAACTTCTGTCCTTCAACAAAAAATCAAAGGAAACAAATGTAAAATTATCAACCATTTAGCACAAGAAAAACATCAAGACAAGATCTTATTCTTCATCCTGGAAGCATCCTCCTCCAAAAGTTCATCTTATTCCCATGACATTAATCAACTCTGCATTGACTAATAGATGTGATTTTAGATTCTTCAGAAATGGTGATATTTATCTGCTGGGTACTCCTAGTGGTTTTGTACCCAGATTTAATTTTGCTCATATCCTTGTTATGGATTTTGAAGTGTACTAGTGTTGGAAATGAGGAGAAGAGGCAAAAACCCTGGGGAGTTCAATTGATAATCACTCATCTTTGTTCTCTCTTTCCAGGCCTAGTTGTTAATTTTGAAGGCTTCTCAGCCCACAGTGACACTCTGTGGTGGTTAAGCAGACAACAGCAGAAATTTGGGAAGCAGAACCTCAGCTGTTCTTCTGGCATTACAATCTTCGGCACCTGATTTTAATCAATAGATAGGCAATTGTCTTTTCTAGGAAACCATTCTTAGTTTGTAATGAGTGTAACACTCTGTACACTCTCTCATCATCACAGTTGCATACATTGGGCATTTGATCACAGAGGAAAATTGGGCTCATTATTGAGAATGCTTGAAAGACAAATAGTTTTATCAAAAATTCAACCCTTTGTAAATTCAGAAAACAAACTGTACATGGACTCATTCACACATTTCTGATTTCAAATTCTTTACTGTACATGGCAGCAGTAAATCACCCATGACTACTGAATATATGAAAATTAAATGGTGAGACTGAGAAAATGAACACAATCCAATGTACTTTTATTTATATAAATTTAAAATTTAATACTAGTAATTGACTATGTTATTGGAAACTTTGAAGTATACCCATACAAAGGAAGTATACAAATATGCTTTAGCTTTTTAGAGAGGGTTTCTCTTTTAAACTCTGATTGGTCTGTAGCTATGGATCTTCCTATCTACTTCCTCAGTGCTCAGATTACAGGTGTGTGAGTCTCCAGGTCTAGTGTGAATCTACTTTTCAACTGAAAATTTTAATAAATTTAAATAAGTATTTTAGATACAATAAGATTTTGTCATGTAAGCTGTAGTGGATTATAGGAGTATATTACACAATGGATTTCAACATTTGATAAAAAATAATGTAAACTATCTCAATAATGATTTTATCAATCATTTAACATAGACAGATATTTGATAAATACTGAAATCAATTGCATTTCTACTAAATACGTCTTATTACGTGCTAGCATGGCTTCTAAAAACTACCTATATCAGCGAGTGAGATTGTGCTTTTATTTGGTGTGTAATATGCATATGAAGACATGCACACACCTGTGTGCATGTGATTGTGGAGGCCAGATGTTGACCTCATGTGTCTTTCAATATCACTTTCTATCTTAATTACAAACCCAGGATCTCTCACTGAACCCAGAGTTCACAAAATGTATTTATTTTCATTAAGATTACTTTAGGTTAAATATTAGCTCAGCCATTGTTGAAAATACATTGAAGGAATGAATGAAATCTTATACATTTTTGATCTTTTATTTTTCCAAATGTTAAAAATAGAAATGAAGGAATAGTAAATATATAGTATACTGGGCTTCTAGCTTTGTTTCTTTGTCAATGAGGTATCTTTAGCATTCAACTTGTTACAATTCAATTTAATAAATATTCATTAAATCTTATCTTCTAAATAAACACTAGGGAATAGAAACTTTTTAGTTTTGAATTTTATGAACTAGTAACCCAGAGAGACAAACAAGCACATGGAGGTAAATTGTGAGAGCTTTTGTAAAAGAAATAGGCCACCTCAGCAAGGAAAATTTAACATGACTGATAGTGGATCCTATTTGATTAGCCAAAGAAATATTCCTTGAGGCTATGACATTTATCCAAAGGTAAGCAAATGAGTAGAAACTAGACAAAGGACCAGAAAAAGAGAGTTCAGTTCAGGAAGATAAAGGGTTCAACTAAGTCTACGTGGAAAGATACTAATCTTTTTTTTAAAAAAAAATTAGAAATAATACAGAGGCTATTGTGTAAGATTCAAATTTTGATTTTGCAATTGACCAGAAATGAAGCTGATAAAGTATACAGAATCAGAATATCTGGAAGCATTTCAACAGAGGGTCAGGGATTTAGATTTTATTTAGAGATATGGCAAATATTTCACATATTCAAGAAAAAATTCAGTTTTGTAATTAACTGTTGTGTAGATTAGCAATTAAGAGAATCAGAAAGAAGGCACATTACATTGGCTGCCCATAAGTTCAATGATATTTTGAGAAACGAGTTTGTATATGGAGAGATATTTAAAAGCTTTGATATGTGCATGTCAGTGTAGGGGAGAAAATGTGTACACAACTAGATTCTCTCCTAGAGATGATAAATTTGGTGATTCATTTATGATTTATCGTATGCAACCAGAGATGCATTTACCCCTTACACATAAGAGATAATCAATAAATACTAAGTTGAAGGAAACATTCTTAACAGAGTTTTGTAACTTATACTTGTATTCCCAGCACTCAAGCAACAGAATGGAGGATCAAAGTCACTGCAGGCCAGTCCTCTGTACATAGCCATTCCATAGCAGACAGTGATTATCTCTCAAATAAATTAGACAAACAGACAGATAGATAGATAGATAAATGCAATAACACAATGAAGAATCTTTTTACCCTAAAACCTTTCTTGTCCTCACTACTCAGAATGAAGTTCAAATTCAGAGTCATATTTTGAGACACACAAATTAAGACTCAAAGTTATATTTTCAATAAAAAAAATCACCATTTTCATTACACATCAAGATTACTTAATGACCTTTAGTATGCCAAATTTTATTATTAGTTATATAGTAATAAATCACCACTAAATTCCTAACAGCAACAGAAGTCACAGAAGGCAGAAGTTATTGCTTTGATTTTTCCCTTTATCTTAGTCAAGATATATGCTACACATTTGAGTCCTCAGGTAAAGCTATGTGGAGCAGGGAGAACTCCTAAGATGAACTAAGGCAGTTTCTCTAAGTATCCTGACCACCATAACTCTGAAATCCTCCATAAAGGCAAAAGCCAGCTCCATGCTACCAGCTAACACTTACCACTTTTGTGTAATCATATAAGTATTCAATGATGTGTAAACTTCTGGAAACTTCCATTAAAATGAATAAATATACTGGAATGTTGGCTCAGTGGTTAAGAGTGCATTCTGCTCTTAGAGAGGACCAGAATTCTGTTCCCAGTATCAATGTTGGATGACTCACTGTTGCCTATAACTCCATCTGCAGGCAGATCTGATGCCTTTCACCTCCTGGGGTGTCTGGACTTCCACATTCACACAAATCACATAACTAAAAACTCAAATATATCTAAAATTAAAATAAAATAAAACAATTGACTCTGTAAACTGACCAGTCAGAAGTCATTACTTAATGTCTAATCTCTGCTTTATCTTATCAAGGAAGAAGGATCAGGCGAATAAAATTGAAATCTGAAAGAACAGCCAAATGTATCTGAGCAAATATTTTCTAGATGGAACTAGAAGCTCTCAGAGCCACATCGATATATTTATTAGGATATGGTTAAAGGTTTATTTGTTTATTAATATACACGTTGAGATAAGTGTGCCATTGCATTATCAAGGCAATATTTATATAAAATTGTTCAATCAAAATATATTTTTGAAAATTAATTGGACAATGCATGTTTGTATATAGTACATATTAAAGACAAATAGATAAGTAGGAAATATTCAGTCAGCATTAAAAGTTAAATGGCTCTGTATTTTTCTTGAAATGTTTTCTGTCTAGCCAACATTATCTCTAAAGAGCATAATGTTTCCTAGAATACATTTTTGTGTATGAAAGTTATGCTTTTAATAATTACATATTTAATTAGTTTTATTTTTATGTCAATGTATGTATGACTGCAGAGTTTTTGTGCCCCACATGCATGCATAAACCAATAGGAGCCAAAAGATGGCACTAGACTCCTGGAAGTGGAGAAGCAGATGGTGTGGGCCATCAATTTTATTCCGGAAGTTGAACTTCTTCCTCTACAAAAGTAGTCATCTTAACCACCAAAGCATGTACCCTTAACCATTAAACTGCTTCCTTCCAGGAGTTATGCTAAAATCATTTATAATTCAAATCTGCAGGTTCTTGGAACATTGTAACACATCCCCTAAAAAGACCTACAAACATAGTGTGAACCCAGTAATAATTTTTATTACCCACCCCCAAGTCCAAGAATAAAACCTTGGGTCTCTCCCATGCTGCCAATAGTGGTTGAAAGGACAATGGCCTCCTATTGGCTCCTAGTGGTACTATTAGTAGGTGTGGTCTTGTTTGAGTAGGCTTGCCCTTGCTGGAGGAAGTGTGTTTCATTTACTTTTTGTTGCCTTGATGGTAATGTAGAACTCTCAGTCTCTTTTTCTGCACATTGTATGCCTGCTCATTGCCATGATGATAATGGACTGAACCTTTGAACTATAAGCCAACGATCATTAAATATTTTCTTGTATAAGAGTTGCTGTGGTTATGATTTCTCTTCACAATAGTAGGAACCCTATCTCAGACTCTATCCCACTATATTTCTACTTAACTGCATTCTCACCCATTGTGAACTAACTTTTCTTTACACAATTTCATATTGTATCAATACTTTATATATACTAGATTCTGAACTAGCACAGGTATAGTTATGAATACTACTATGAATGACATGGTACAAGTAGCATCTATTCCTATGATATCTGTTCATTCACATTGTAAACTGTGCTAATGATACCTTCTTTGAAGAACTTCTGTGTCAACTATATACATTAAAACACATAGACACAGTTAGCACTGTTCTGTAAGTTTCATTACCTAGAATTATCTCTTACCTAGAATGAAACTTTGGACAGACACAATATTGATCTGACTGTCTTCCTAACTTTTACCCTGGATTTCTTTTTCTATTTTCTTTCAGCTCCAGGGCTGATGAAGTTATGTCAGTGCCAGGTATTAAAATGAAAGACTCTTTTATGAATCAGCTGAGACATTTCAGTGTCAAAATATACTGAGAGCAGAATCACACTAGGCTCAGTTTTGCAAGAGAGAAAGAATGGCGACAGAACAAACGAAAAAGGAATAAGCCACAGATAGAGGTTCCTAGCAATCTGTTCTTACTTCTCTCTCTTTCACTCTCTCTATCCTTTCCTTCTTCCTTTTATTGCTCTTTTGATTTTTCTTTCTCCTGTTTATTTTAATAATTATACTCCAATCCAAAACACCACCATTTCAAATATATTGTTTTCACAGCTTAAAACTTTCCAGGAAGTATCCTACAGTAGTAAAAAAGCTGTGCAGACCCTCACCCCTGACCCGCATACTCTCACCTGGCCTCAGACCTATACAGTCTATGGCCTCACTGTTTGCTTTCACCTCTCCCTTCCAAGCTCAAGACTTCTGCTTCTTCTCCCAGAACCTCTGCAAGGGCTTATTCTCTCTGGAGGTGACCCACGTCCTCTTGATATATTCTCATGCACCTCTCAATCTCAATATCAGTTTCCACAAAGCTCCATTAGGATAATTATCACTTTTAATGCACCAACTATACCATCTTATTTTTATTCTAATATTACAAAATACTTTTTAATATTTAAATAAAAATAGTTTAAAATTATGCTGAGAAATGTGTGTATAGGAAATGTCTACTTTGGACTCTATCAATCTATCTATCTATCTATCTCTCAGGAAAGGTAGAAGTGGGTGGGTGGGTGGGGAAGCATCCTCATAGAGGCAGGGGGAGGGGAGATGGGACTAAAAGAAGAAGAAAAACACACTTGGAGAGGTTGTATTAGTTTCTTTTATCTTTCATTGTATACCTATCTATGTGTTGGTATGTGCAGATGAATGCAGTTGCCTACAAAGGTCTAGAGAGAAAGTCTGATCCTCTATAGCTGAGGTACAGGTAACTGTGGCCTGCCAGAAATGGATACAGGACCTGAATTTAAGTTTCTTAGAATAGCAACAACTTGTCTTAACAGCTGAGTGATGTTTTTAGCTCCATTTTATTTATTTGATATCTTCTTTATTTACATTTTAAATATTATCCCCTTTCCAGGTCTCCCCTCTGGGAACTCCATCCCCTTCCCCTCCCCTGCTTGTATGAGGATGGTCCCCCACCCACCCGCTCATCTGCCTTCCTGCCTTCCTGCCATGGCATTCCCCTATACTGGAGCATTGAACCCCTACAGGACCAAAACCTGCTCCTCCCACTGACGTCCAACAAGGCCATTCTCTCCCACATATGTGGCTGGAGCAACAGGTTCCTCCATGTGTACACTTTGGTTGGTGGTCCAGTCCCTGGGAGCTCCGGGGAGTCTGACCAGTTGACACTGTTGATCCCCCCACAGGGCTGCAAATCCCCTCAGCTCCTTCAGTCCCTTCTCCAACTCCTCCATCAGGGATCCCCTTGCTCAGTCAAATGGTTAGCAACTAGCATCTGCCTCTGATTTGTCAGGCTCTGGCAGAGCCTCTCAGGGGACAGCCATATCAGGCTCCTGTCAGCAAGCACTTCCTGGCATCCACAATATAGGAGGAAATATGGAGACAAAGTGTGGAGCAGAGACTGAAGGAAAAACCATCCCAAGACTTTTGCACAGGGGGATCCATCCCAAATACAGTCACCAAATCCATGTGTGTTTTTCAATGCATTTAACTGTGGTTTTGATTAAGCATTTGGTCTGTGGTTTGAGATTTTCTGAATCTGTGAGAGACACGATACATAAAATCAGACTAGGATTATTCTTGCCTTCATGGTTTTTACCTTTGATGACATCTACTCTATGAAAATTAATTGAAAATCTCAGTACAAAATACAGCTAAAAAGTGAGGAAAAATACAGCAAGAAATAGCAGTAAAACTAAGAGCTAAAATTTAAAGGTGATCAAATTAACAAAGAGAGGTAAAGGCCTTCTAGCTGGGGGTCAACGATTCTGAAAAAATAACTGGAGAATGGAAGAAGAAAATGTCTATATTTGGTATGGATGAGAAAGTATCTTCTGCAAGAGCAATAGTGAGTCAGAAAGGTAAGCTCTCTGATGACTGACTTGGAAGACAGAAATCAACAAATCTCCTCTTACAAATACTTTTATATTTACAGGAAATATCACATTGTCATTGGGGTTATTTTATTTACTGTGTTTTCAAATTAATTTATAGAACTTACATCAAAATTACAGGTCAGATGATTTGACTACTCACATTCAAAACTCTAATACAAAAATCATGGAAGCTAATGTGAGTATTCTCAAGGAATCATGTGCCACCATTTAAACTGAGACAGAGAATGGGAACTCTTACTGAATCTAGGAGAAAGTAGGAAGCTTGAGCCTGGGGCAGAATTGAATATGCACAATCAACTATCTTGATACAGAAGTAGGTATGTCCTTTAACTTGGAGGATAACAGAAGTCTTACAATAAAATGGAACAGAATCATCAATTTGGCTTGCTTTGTAAATAAACTTAATGTTTCAGAAGCCTGCATTTGTTTAAAAAATGGTGACAGAAGACAAGATACTGTTCACCAGTAATATAAGATGATGTTGTCACCATTCATATAACATACTATAAGTATCATGAACAGTACCTATAATAACTTTGGTGTGTGTTGTGCATTAATGCAGGAAATAGCAATTATGTCTTTTCTGTTGGCATGGTAGGGAATAGGAAATCCAGAGGTTCCTAGCCAAAAAAAAAAAAAAAAAAAATTAAAAAATAAAACAACAAAAAATCTCTAAGCTAACCAACCAAACAAAAAACATACTGAAGATGATGAAGCATAAAAGGCTTGAAATTAATAATACCCTAAGGGACACTAGAAATACAGGGACCCATAGCAGATAGAGATGGAATGCTGTTTGGAATGAGGTACCTGATATAGAAGAAAGAAACCAATTAGAAAAAAAGTACCTGTGGAAAGTTAGAACATTAGAAATCAAAGACTCTGTCAGGAATGTTGGGAGCATAGCATGAAGGACCTTGATCCTACCGATCTCCACAGAAAGCAGGAATTGTAAGTGCACAGGGTTATCTTTCCAAAGGGAACAGTGCAAAACTAGCTCTTCTACTCAGAAATCTGAAAACTGGAAGTGATTAGCATCTTGGTGGTTTGTGCTGTTTGTTGGGCCATGCCATAGCAAGCTGCTCCAACTGGGACCCGAGATATTTATAATCTAAATGACTCTTGTATTCAGAGGCCCCTCAAGCTTCCACAACCAGGATCAGAGGTGGCTAATATCCTGAATGACATCTATGCTATCTGTATGACAGAGACCCCGCCAGACACTTAGGCCCTTAAGCTAGTACAGGTTTTCTCTCTCTAGAATCCATCTTCTTTGACAATGTACCCTGAGTTGAGTTTTGATGTAATTATGCTTCCTGTGAAAAGGGGTTGTTATACACCAGGAAACTATTTTATTTTTTCCAATTTATACTGGGTTTAAATACTTTGTGAATAAACTGCTGGCATTAACCTTCTCAAAGTCTGATCCAGGTTGATGGAGTCAATCTGCCTACCAATGAATAGATTTTCATTCTTATCTCTTTACAGGACTCACTTTCCTATATCACACCTGCAGGGACCCCCTCACTTGTGATGGTAACAGACAAGAATCTCCACTCAGTAAGAATTAGGAAGCAAGAGACAGAGATGACCAGACATCATCCACAGAACTATATAGTTAAGCATATTTTAGTTCACTGTATCTCAAGTGAATAACTTTGAATTTATATCCTAATAAAAACAACAATACATGTAAAAGACTATTATAGCTCTGTTACTGATAAGTTTTGAATGAAAAGGTAAACCCAAATGCATCAGGAAAAGAATATTCCTGGGGTGGGGAGTACAGCTGCAGTTTCAGGGTTGGGAATGGGATTGGCCTTCTGTGTCCCTATTGTGCATGCAGACAGGAGCCTATCAAGGCTGTCCTCTGAGAGGCTCTACCAGCAACTGACTGAGACAAATAAAAATACTTGCAGCCAACCATTGGATTGAGGTCAGGGACCAATGTGGAAGAATTAAAGGAAAGACTGAAAGGAGCTGAATGAGTTTGCAACCCTGTAGGAAGAACAAAGTGTTAACTAACCTGGACCCCTCAGAGCTCCCAGAGACTAAGCCAAAAACCAAGGAGCATACATGGGCTGGTTTATGGGCCTGGGCACATGTGTAGTAGAGTACTGCCTTGTATGGCCTCAGTGGGAGGGGATGCACTTAATCCTGTGGAAACTTGATGCCCCAGGGAAGACCGATGCTGGTGGGGGTGAGGTGGGAATGGATGAGTGGGTGAGGGGCAGGGAAATGGGGTGAAGAACTCAGAGAGGGAGGACCAGAGAAGGGGGACAAATTTTGGAATGTAAATAATATAATTAAAAATAAATGGGGGTGACTTGATAAGAATAAATAGATCAAATAAGTGGACAAAGTCAAGATAGCTTTAGAAAATTAAGCCCACAGGCTATTATGATTAACTGGCTATGATGTCTAATGGATGGATGGAGTAATTGAGGCCCCTCATTTTCTAGCTACTGCAACTTGCAGATGACTCTGTTAATTGCTTGAGGAAAGAATACCTTCTTTGATGGATGCTAAAGCAATTACTATGTGATGTTGAAGCTCTTTGGGAAGCAAATTTGCAGAGTTGAAAGAAGTGAATGAGAGGTACTGAGAAATCATAGAGGCAGACAAGAAGAGTGTCCATCTTAGGGGTTAGCATCATGTACCTTGATGTACCCATCTAGAATACTGCTGAGAAAAATTATATGTATATGTACACTATATCAAAACACTGTATGAGAATTATTAACATTTTAAGTGGAAACATGGGTAGGAGGGTGTGGTGATTTGAATAGGAATGGCCCCTTTAACTTATAGATTTCAATGCTTGGTCACCAGGAAGTGGTACTATTAGTAGGTGTAGTCTTGTAGGGGTAGGTGTGGCCTTGTTGGAAGAAGTATGTCACTAGGGGTGGACTTTGACTTTTGAAATACTAAAGTCAGGTCCAGTGTCTAGCTCTCTTCCTGCTCCCTACCTATCTAGATCTAAACTTCTCAGCTCTTTCTCAAGTACTGTATCTGCCTGAGTGCCTCCATGTTTTCTGCCATGATAAAAATGCACTCAAGCTCTGAATGGTAAGTCTGTCCAAATCAAATATTTTTCTTTGTAAGAGTTTCCATATTTATGGTATCTCTTCACAGCATACACTGACTAAGACAGAAGACGTTAATGCATGTGGTATAACTATAGGAAGTAAGGTGCAAACACACTGATGTGTTACACGTTAGTAGAACACCCCATCACTGTTCATACAGGATTTTCTTTAGAGATTTTCTGTTTGTTTGTTTTGGTTTGGTTTGGTTTTTATAAGGAACTGATACAGTAGAATGGGGATATATATTCACAATAAAGCAATTCACTGGAGAGCTGATGATCTTCTCAGCTAAAAGACCTGAAGAAACTTCCTACCTTACCCATAGAAAATACTGAATTATTTCATAAGGAGTAATCAGTTATCTAACGTTAGCCTCTGTCCTCATCTATTTCATGTCATATCCAATTCACTCTGGAGCAACCTGTTGAGAATTTTAGATTTCCCTCCATACCCTGAGCAGCCCCATTCATTTACTGCTGCCCAGACTCTATCTGAGTAAGCATTCTTCTATATATCATAAACAACAGGCTCACTTTCTTCAGGAACTCATTGAAAGAGGTCCTTCTGACAGATGTTTTGATCAATTTTTGAAATGCCTGTATATATTCTATCAGTTTTTTTCTTCTGGCATTATTTTGATAAACAGTCATAGTCATGAAAACTAATGTTACTTATCTTAGTTATTTCCTGTTTTCTCCTTTATAAGCTACACAGAAATTAGTTTTGTATATTTTGCCTACTACTCTATACCCAATACGTAGTAAATTGCTGGCATGCAAATGGAGCTTTGTAAATACTTAATAATATGGCTCACTACAAGCCTTATCTGTGGCTTCTCTTTGCATTTGATAAATCCATTCACCATTGATGACACAAACATACACACATACATGTATGAATATATTTATACTATACTATTTTCAGGAAATTAGTGTAGTATATATAATTTTCAAATATTCATTTTATTATTTAAATGTATATTCTCTTTCTATCTATCTTGTATCTATCTATCTATCATCTATCATCTAGTGTATGCGTGGGGAAGTGTAGGGGGGGTATGTGTGTACATGAATGTCAGTGACTGCAGAGGCCAAAACATTATGTTATATCTCCTTCTGCTGGAACTGGAGTTTAAGCAATTGTAAGCCACTTAATGTGGGTGCTCTGAATTAAAATTCTGGCTCCCTGACAAAGCAACAATTGGTCTTGACTGTTGAGACACCTCCCCAGACCTCTAATATTTATTATCTTATTTAATATCATGATAATTATCAAAATATATAATATGCTGTATATCATTATATTTATATAATATAACTATTAATCAGTATATTAAAGTATATTATATAAAATGACAGCTATTATGGTATTAAATGGTTAGAAATTTTATACCATACCTGATTATATATTTAATCATTAATCATGTGGAAGAGAACAGGGATTACCATTTACTAATTTTTCTATAAAATATTCAAAACATATTGGGCTGATTATTAACATTCAAATTTTACATGAGATGCTTTATTTAAAACTCTCATGTGATCTTAAAAAAACCTAAACAGAAGGTATAATAAAATTGATTCCCTCTTACCATAAAAATTAGGGTGAAATGCTTCTTTTTGATACAGCATACTATAAATGTAAGAAATATTGCTGGTAAGTGTGTGATGAACATAGAATTATTGTATACTAAAGACTGCTTCTTTACATGCTTACAAATAGCAAAGTATTTCATACACATAGACAGTAAAAACAAAAACTGTTGCCAGCATTAGTATCTGCATCATCTGAGTAGGTAGCATTCAGCTAACAGCATGGCAGTCAGTGCTTTCACGGACCAATACTATACCCAGTTATGTGTGAGAGAAACAATCAATAATAGTAGTAGACTTAACAAGCTACAATGATAAAAGTAGGACTGAATCTCCTCGTCTTAATGCTTTCCTTTCTTCCACACTATCCATCCATTTTTACTTCTATTGACTCACTCTTATCCATACAATGAGTTTAATAATCTAGCACCCATGTAGAAATGCAAATGAAACTGCAGCCACTGAATTTGTATTGGGTACCCAGGCCATGGCATACAAGAGTCATTCAAGGAGCACATGCTCATGCCACCTTCCATTGGATGACTAAGATATTGACCATAGTTTGCATTTGTCACCTCATAGTTTCCATCCAGTTTCAACTGGTTATGATTATACAAACACTACAAATTGAAGGATAGCTTTATGATAGCCTTAAATATCCTAAAAGATGTGACAAATTTTCACTCATTAAACAAACAAAAAAGAAATGAATCAGCTGATGATAGACAATTTTACATAATCATAAACATAGAAAAATAGAAAAAAAATTTGTTCTGACTAAAATTATTTTCCAAGTGCATATGATATAAGATAGGATGAGAAAATCATGATCTTCAAAGACAAAGTATTGAACAAGTATTAAGTATTCATATTTTGTCCCTTTGAACCATACCAAATAAGAGAATCTGCAATTCTACAAGTTTGAAAAGAATTAAATGAAATAAATTCCATGCCCAGATAATGTGTTCTTTTTTTCCCCCTGTACCAGTGACAGTGAATCGAATAAGTAACTAGAGATTAGTTATCAGAACACTTAGATTCAATTTTGTTTGTCAGTCATAATTTCTAATTTGAGCAAGTTTTGTCGTTCTTTGCTGCTACCCATTAGTGAATCTTTTGATACTAAACTAGAACAAATTGAGTTTAATTATTGCACTATTTATTTAAACTATAAAAAACGCATTTGCCTTTTATCCTTCAAGAGAAGCAATGTTGATGTCCTGGTTAGAAAGATGAGCTATGGAATCAGACTGCATGGCTTTGGATAGACCTTTGGTGTATTTATAGCTTGCAGAGTTTGGTAGTGTTCCCAAAGAGCTTATGAAGATAGTTTCTTTTATGATATATATACATGTGAAGCTGCATATGCATGTGTGTGAAACTGAGGAAATCAGTATTATCCTTAGGAATGTTTTCAACCCCTTTTGCAACAGGATATCTCTTTTGTGACAGGTACTCTTTTTTGCAAGACTAACAGCTTACTGCACTCCAGGCATCCTCCTGTATATGAAACCCCAATGCAGATTTGCAAGTATACATTTGGCATTGTTATGTGAGTGGTTGGGATCAAACTCAGGTTATAATGGTTGGGAAGTGAGCACTTTACTGAATTAGGAATCTCTAAAGCACAGGGATCAATTTCTTATTCATTAAAATCTGATGCTGAAAACAATGAATAATTTAGAGTGGTATTTTCATAAATCAAAGCTTGAGTCTACTCTTTTATTATTATTATTATTATTATTATTATTATTATTATTAATTATTAAATCTTTTTTATAGTCCAGTTGTTATCTCCCTCCTGGTCTTCCCTCTGACTGTTTCTCATCCCATACCTTCTTCCCCATCCCTAAGAGGATGTCCCTATCTCCCCATCACAACCCAAAAAATCCTCCTTTCTCTCTAGGTATCTTTCATGGGTTAGAGGGTTAGGTGCAACTTCTCTCACTGAGGTTAGACCAGGCAGTCCTCTGCTGTATATGTGTTGAGGGCCTCATATCAGCCTGGTGTATGCTGACTGGTTGGTGATTCAGTGACAGAGATCTTGGGGGTCCAGGTTAATTGAGACTGCTGGACTTCCTACAGGGTCACCCTTCTCCTTGGCTTCTTCCAGCCTTTCCCTAATGCAACCACAGAAGTCCCCACCATCAGTCCATTGTTTAGATATAAGTATCTAATACATCTGACTTTCTTTCATCTATATCTGGGCCTCTCAGAGCTCAACAATGCTAGGCTCCTGTCTGTAAGCACACCATCACATCAGTAATAGTGTCAGGCCCTGGAGCCTCCTCTTGAGCTAGATCCCAAGTTAGGCCTGTCACTGAAATCCTTTCCCTCAGAGTCTTCTCCATTTTTGTCCCCAAAGTTCTTTTAGACAGGAACAATTCTTGTTCAGAGTTTTTGACTGTAGGATGGCAAACTGATCTTTCCATTTGATGCCTTGTCTTTCTACTGGAGATGGATTCTACAAGTTCCCTCTCCTAACTGTAGGGCATTTCATCTAAGGTCTCTCCCTCTGAGTTCTGAAACTTTCTCATCTTCCAGGTCTTTGGTACATTCTAGAAGATCCCCCTCCCTCTTACCTCCTGAAGTTGCCTACATCCATTCTTTCTACTGGCCCTCAGGGCTTCAGTTTAGTTCCCCCCAATATTTGATCGTGTTCCCTTTACCCCTTCTTTTCCCCTCTTCCACCCAGGTCCCTCTCTCCCTCTCCCCCCCCCATCATTGTTTTCTTCTTCCTCCCAAGTAGGATTGAGTCATCCTCACTTTGAACTCATTGGTCAGGAGGGAAATTTCTTAAACAGTACTCCAATGGTTCAGGCCCTAAGATCAAGAATTGATAAATGGGATCTCATGAAACTGAAAAGCTGCTTTGTGGCAAAGGACATAGTCAATAGGACAAATAAGCAACATACATATTGGGAAAATACCTTCACTAACTCCACAGCTAATAGAGGGCTAATATCCAAAATATATAAAGAACTCAAGAAGCTAACAACCAGAAACCAAACAACCCATTCAAAAACAAAATGTGATATGGAACTAAATAAAGAATTCACAACAGAGGAATCTCAAATGGCTGAGAAGAACTTAAAGAAATGTTCAAAGTCTTTAGGAATCAGGAAAATACAAATCAAAACAACCCTAAGATTCCACCTTACACCCATAATGAACTGGGCACTCCCACATCAACCATTAATCATATTAGTGTCCCACAGGCTGGCCCATGGACCAATCTTACAGTTCATTTTCTCAATTTAAGTTCCTTCCTTTCAGATGTTGCCATCGCAAGGTCTCACCATCAATTTCTACTGGGTGACCAAGAACAATTTTCTGTTAACTCTATTAATTTTCTGCTTTGGGAGTCCCAGAGCTCTTTTACCCAATAACTCAAAAGAACTGAAAAAGTTGATGTGTCATCCATCACACTGAGCTTTTGATTTTGCAACCTATGCTTCTCAGAAGATCATAATCTCATGGTGAATCTCACTCCAATTATGATATATCCAGCAATAGAGCCTATATAAATTATAGTTTCTATTATTATACATACATACATACATACATACAGAGAGGGGGGAGACAGAGAGAAAGAAACAGAGAGAGATGGAGAGAGACAGAGAGAGAGAGAAAGAGAGAGAGAGAGAGAAAGGATGTTTGACAAAGCCATATGGACAGGCTTTTCATTTAATTTTAGATTAAAAAAATATCAATATGGGAGTTTTGTTTGTATGCATGTATTGAAACCCAAGTAAGTTTGGTATCTGCTTTGGTTAGAACTTAGTGTCTGAAACCTTGGAGCTGTAATTGTGTACTGTTGTGAGCTATGATGCAAGTGCTAGAGAGTAAACCTAAGTACTTGAAAGAGAAACAATTGCCCTTAACTGATAAGCCATCTCTCTAGTGTGTCAAGTCTACTTTTGGAGTAAGAGTTTAGTGTAGATTTAAACACAAGCTTTGGAAGAGGGAGAGAAAGACACAGGAGAAGGAAATAGTGCATAATAACCTATCATAGAGTTTATTTGGCTTTCCTACACAAAGTCACTTAAAGCCATTTTTGTAAACAAAATAATTTTTGAATGTTGCAAGTATCTAACTTAAAAGAAATTGTCCCCTAAATATTTAATTTGCCTTATTATGGTTTTCTTATTAAAGTTGGTATGTCTTTCCCTGAAATTATAGAAACCATTGTGTACTGGGTTCTGCCACTTGCTAGCAATGCAACTTTGATCGCAATCATGAATTTTCTTCTTAATACCCTCATGATGAGCAATTGTAAATGCTGACCTCATCAGGTTAGTGGGTAAATTGGTAGTCCTATAGTTTAAATTCCTAACATATGTGCCATGTACATGGGAACAGGTTGATGTTAACCACTTTTGCTAGAGTCTCCTGGGATTTCAATTTTGTCCTGTTAACACCCAACACTTTTAAGAACTACTTCAACTGAGGGCAATTCCTAAGACTCTATGGAACATTGCTCCTCCTCCCTAAACTAACATCACACTCTAAAACTGAACAAATGGCAGGAGTACAGTTACAGGCATGCAGATGTGCCCTGCCATTCTTCCACACATAGCAATGAAACTGCCAACAACTCATGGAAGGATTTCCAGAAGAGCCACTCTCAGGCTAGAAGGAAAGAAGTCATCTACAGAACCTGAGTCTTGCCAAGAAAGTAATTGCAGAAAGCCAAATGACCAAGGCAAGTAACCTGTTTGGGTGTACATTCTGAACACCCATATGCCAGCAAGTCTTCCTTGATGAGAGACTCAAATGTACTAAAGAAAAGTCTCTTTCTTTCAGTTTAAGTCTTTTATGTTAACCCAGGTTGGATGAGGAAATGGATTCTGAGTCTAGGCAGACAGGTTAAAAGTCAACTTTGGGGATGCTACTAAGGCTGTGCCTTCCTGATTTGGATGCTTGTGGACTTTCCATCCATGCTCTGAAAGTCTTCTTACCTTCCATGACAGCAGATGCTGCATTCCTTTGAAAATGTCTGGAGGACAGAAGTCAACTTTGAACTTCAGAATCCAACTCATTTTTCACTTAGGCTTTCTTTCCCACTGGGAATTGGGTGAAAAATCAAATTTTAAATAATTTAAAGCTACATTTCTCAGCATAACTTCCATCTAATGAAGCATACAGATTATACAGTTTTCTCTACATATGTTGAAAGTTCTCCTAAAATTGATGTTCTCTTAGGTCATTAATTTCTCACAAACAATAATACAACATCTAGTGGGAAAGTGAGTAGATTTTCTCATTTGTTTATTCTGAGCATAGTTAATTATATTTGCTCTACATTCTAGAATATACATAGGTGTGTTACTATTTCTTTATGGAGAAGCAAACATGACATATTCCTTTAGAATGATTCTAAGATATTTTTTCCTCTTGTGTGGAAATCACAATCTAGAGTTACTCATGTACCCAATATAAAGTGGTGCAATATTACCAGTAACCTCTTCAAAGCTTCTGTATGCATGTGTAGAAGTTTGGTCTGGTTCTTCCTCCCAGTCCAATGCTCCCAGAAATAAGACTCAGACCCAAAAGATATGTACAAATACCATGGCAATATTTCTAGGTTCTACTCTCATTTGATCATAACTAAAATAACCCAGTTATTTTAACATATATTCTGTTATGTGTTTGATGACCTGTACTTAGGTACTATAGATCCATCTCATCACATCTTTCTGGGACAATCTCCCATGCCTGGCTCTATCTCAGAGTTCTTTCTGCCACTCAGATGTCCTACTCCTATTCTAACCACTGCCTTTTACCTATAAAACCCAACCTAATTGTCACACTTACTTTGTAAAGGAGTTTCTAAGTAGTCAGACTTTAAACTTAATTGTGCACCTGGGATTGGAATTATTGTTGCCTGGAAACCTGGAATGGGGATGATTTTTCCTGGAAACTTTTCCCCAAATTTCCCTGTGTTCTAAATATGCTGACAATGAACTACCTGGTATTAGACTCCCCGAAGTCTGACGAACTCAGTCTGAACTGAGTTTCATTCTCATCTTAACTGAGTTTTCATTCTCATCTCTTTGTGGATCATTGCCTGCATTGACAGGGTCCCCCTCAATCATAATGAGAAATGACTAGTATGCAGACCAGCCCCTTCATGTTTCAGTCAACTCCTCTGTGAGTGACAGTATCAATGGAGCACTTTTTCACACGGATGCATGGATGTTATGACAGGGAAGTGCTGTAGTTGGAGAATCTCACGTTTATAGTTATGTTTATCTGATCCTGATTTATCCAGTTCAATGTTTAATTTACTTCAAGCTATATTACTTCCTTAAAGGAATAGATACATTTTTACTGAGAGATGATTTCAGATACATCATAATTTTGGCAAGTCAAGGGATAAATTTCTATTGCTCAGGAGATTTGGATTCTGGTCCACAAATACTATGTCATGATGAAGCTTTCTCCTGTGAAAGTTTCTGCTATGCTACTGCTGTCTAGTCACAGGAACATGGAGAATAAACATCTAGAATTAGGTGAAATTTGATAAAGGACTGACATTTTGGACTGTGATTCCAATACACATGTTTCTCATTGAATAGCTGAGAAAACTAGACACATGCTAAGTATATCTGTGTTAGAAATGACCATGTCCATCATGTTTCTTTTAAAATTTATGTCTTATTTACCCTTCTAATTCAACATGACAATTTTGTATTCCTAATAATTCAGCTTGAAATTTTTCAGTTTGAAACAGTGAAATCACTGCTGTTATTCTACCAAATCTTATTAAACTACTGACAATACAAAAATTTCTGGAATGTTATAAGAGTAATCGTTTCAAAATATAAATCAATCACATTTCACTTTAAAAATCCTGATGTTTCAGCTTCTTAGAATCGCACTGGCTTCTCTAAACTATATGTGGTAAGGGCCCCTTCCTATTCTCGACACTAGAATTTTGTTTTTATTCCTTCAAATATGCTTAGATTTACCTCATTCTGTCTTTCATATTTGCTAAGCTCTGTACAACTAAGACTTCAGTATGCAATATGTCTTTGCCCTGGAATGCTTGCCTTTGGTCATACCAAGTCTCCTGGCCTGAAAATCTCCCAAGCATCATATGGCTCTCCTCAATAGCAACTATTACATTTATAAAACGACAAGTTTGTGATCAATTAATTAAATAAATATTTTTCCCTTTGACTAAAATATTTCCTAAAAGGTAGGGATTGAATATCTCTCAGAAGCTATAATTGGGCAGTGGATATTTTAAAAATGAAAATATGAAAGACAAAAGAGAGGTGTAGATAAAAAATAAATTTAAAAATCATAATTATGCCCTTCCATCATTAAAATAATAGCCTAAATTTAATTCTGAGCTAGGGAAAGCAGCTTAGATTTCTACATCCTATCCATCACTAGTGTACAAAATGTTGCTTTGAGTATCTGGTCAGGTACAATTATAATAGTACAAGAAGAATAACTACAAAATTACAACAAACATTTTACAACCCACCCTAGGGCCAAAGGATAGAGAGAAAAGAATGTCAGATCCAGAGGAAGGGGATATGCACAGTTTACAGTTCTTTTCTGGGCAAGACTTAATCCTTGCATTTGTGTAGTCACTAGAGCTGTGGTTATCTCCACAAGTCATCCACATGATAAGTCAGTACTTCTCTATAGATCAAGGAGGAACCCCAGGTTCCCCCCCCCCCCAAAGAACTACTGGAAGTTAATGGCTGCTAGGGCATGTAGTGTCATTGTCCTCAGGAGTATAGCCACTGAGAAGTCATATGTGTTCTAGTAAATACTCTCAGGCAAGCAGCTCTCCTAAGAGCAATCCTGATTCAACTCAGTGGGTCATGAATGTTGGAGAGGGTCTTGTTAATCAGGAGGGTGACATTGGGAGAAGGAGGGGACTGGAGAGTAAAAACACCAGAAAGCATTATGTACAAGTTTCATACAGTTAAAGAAGTAAAAGCCCAATGTTGAAACAGGTTTAAAGCTGTCAACAGTAATATGAGATCCTCAAATCAGCGTGGTTAGGACTGGCTGGATGAAACCACTTCACAGGCAGAACTCTGGCGCTAAAGAAAACAACTTCAAATTTCTAAATATTATATTTAATATTTTTATTGGTTATTTTATTTATTTACATTTCAAATGTTATTCCTCTTCCAACTTTCCCCTCCAAAAACCCCTGTCCCACCCTCTAGCCCCCTATTTTCATGAGGGTGCTCCCCCATCCACCCAAAACAACTCAATTATCAACTGGTGGTTGGAACCTATATATAACAGTGTTTAATATCAGTTTACATAAAGCCATTTCTCAATATTTCATCAATAAACATTTAATTTTTTGGATATTATTATAATTACAACATTTCTACTTTATTTTCCCTTGCCTCAATGCCTCCTATATAACCTTCCTGGGATGTCCTTCAAATTTATGGCCTTTTTTATTCCACCAATTGTTATTGTGTGCATATGCATATAAATAGAAACACACACACACACACACACACACACCATTTGTCACTGGATTTTTATTTTAAAACTGGATTTAGTTAGTAAAATATGCACATTCTGTATACCATTCTGTATATCTATGGAAATACCTACAATGATAAAAAAGTTATTCAACTTTTTTATCTTGGATTTAATTAACTTTGTTTGAATGGAAAGAACACATTTTGTTATTAGGCATTAACTTTGGCATTAGTGTGGAACACAGTATTAAAGGTGAGATGCATGATAGCTACAAAACAATGACTGTATTTTTGTCATTTATGTCCACAAAATGTATTACATTCACCCAAGTAGAAATTATTATTAACTTCATTTATTAACATTGAAAATGAAGAATATTTCCTTTTTGGCTAAATTAATTTCTTCTTACTGTTAACCTACAATGCTCTCTGAATATATAAAACTTCAGGTTGATAAAATTAGCTACTTGGTATTCAATTATTAACCAAGAAAGTAATACTTAATAGAAACTATTTTATTCTAGAAAGCTAAATTAATAATTATTCAAGTATGTAAGTATTTTTTATAAATGATGGAGTCAGATGGGTTCATAACATATACGATTTGAATTCTAAAATCATTTTCTTTAAAAGTTTTATATCCAGTAATATGCACAATTACTGACTGATGGAAATTTTTCTTTTTTTTTTAAAGACAGAAATCACAGTGGTAATCAAATGCGTATACTGCCAAATATGCTGCATAATCATACAGATAACTTTCAGATGCATGAAAAGTATACATTTTAAATGCTTAATTTCAGTAAATTATATTATACAAAAATATTTGTCCTAAAATAAAATATAAATAAATATTTTAAATTCAGTAGTAACCCGAAGCATCTTGGGTGTGCTGTAGTTTCTAATCCATTTTCTATAAAGTAATTCTTAGTATTTAGGTATATGTGCCTGTGTTTCGTGTGTGTGTGTGTGTGTGTGTGTGTGTGTGTGTGTGTTCATCTAAATCTGCAAAGGTATGGTGGAAAGAATGAGAGAAGAGAAAGACTCTTATAAATCACATTACCTGTTGTAGTTGCTATTTCACTTGTTAAGTACTGCAGCAATAATAGAACATCTGACTTAGCAAATGCTAAGCTCTGCAGATGTAGGGACCAAGTTGAATTTGCTTTCATGGTGAGACAGGACTGAAAGGTCAATCAGCATATAATTTACAATTATTCGTTCTTGTACACAGTCTCTGATTATCATAGGGCTTAAAAAGAATCAGTTTCTACTAATTACTGTGCTGCTTATTTTATAAAAGAGGGTTTGCAATAAGATATCTCATAACATTGCAAAGAACATAGAAAAGTGATCTTGCAATTTTTTAAATGTAGCACCTACACACATATGTATATTATATATACATATAATATATTTATATGTACCAGAAAAGGAAGAATTAAAATTAGTAACTCTTCTACAGATATTTTCCTATGGTGCTGACTAGGTTTGCTTGTTTCTTTGTTTTTAATGTCAACCTGATTCAAACAAGGGTCATATGTAAAGATGTAATTACAATTAACAAAAAGCCTCCAAAATTTTCCTAGAGGCAAGTCTAGAGTACCTCTTCCCCTCATTCTCTCCCTTTTTTCTCTTCTTCTTCTTCCTCTTCCTCTTCCTCTTCCTATTTGTCTTTTCTTTTTGAGACAGATTTCTTTGTGTAGCCCTATTTGCCGTTGAACTGACTCATTGTAGACCAGGTTGGTCTTGAACTCAGAGATCCATAGAGTACATTTCCTGATGGATGGTGTGGAAAGGCTCAGCTCACTGTGGGTGGTGTCACTTCAGGACAGATGTCTCAGATGGTATAAGATGGCAGCCTGAGCAAACAACAAATGTAAGCCACATAGGCAGGGCTCCGCTGGACTTTCTGCTTTAGTTCCAACCTACAAATTTCTCACTTGTATTCCTGCTCTGACTTTCTTTCATGCTGGACTGCAAATGTTTTCTTCTCAAGTTGTTTTCATTCCTCATTTTCTAAAATCACATCAATAGAAGCTTAACTAAGACACTTACTATGCCTTTTTAGATTGGAAAAAAAAAAGAAGTACAGAAAGACATGGGATTTAATCATATATAAAAGGTGAACCCTACAGTTCTTATTATTTGATGGAATTTTTTTCCTTATATGTTACTTCATATTTATGAATTTTACAAAGATTCTGTGGAAAATGACAATAAGATTCTCCTCAGCAACTACTATTGTGAGTCAGTAAAGGTGGAACTTCTGATGCAGTGGATGTAAACAACTATTGTAAGAAGTTTCTTTCTCCCTGTGGCCACAATGAATACTGACTGAGCATTGTAGGAAGCTTATTTGATTAATGGTTAATAAAGCAAGAAAAAGAAAACTAGAATGGTAAATATACAAAGAGGAAAATGGAACATAATTCTGGAGAGCAAGAACCACATCTTTCCAGTTTGGGTAGAGAGAAATTGGACTTGAAATTAATGTGTTTCCATGACAATCGACCATTTCTTAGCCCTTCAATGAGGACATGAAATGAAAAGCAGCTGAAATATGGAGTGCATGCTGGCATTCCCCTTGGGCACTTGTGGGCCCATCTTGCCTTTCGTGTAGAGCTGAGGGAGCTAATTGACAATACATTTCATAGTTTTGGGAATATGAGGAAAAAAGAAAAAGAAAAACAAACAAACAACAAAAAACCTAACTGGCTTGTTCCTCCCTTCGGAAGGAAAATATCAGGCAAATGAATGGAAAAGTGTCCTGCACTGTTGGTGTGGGCAATTTACTGCCTCAGAGCATCCAGAGTTCAGGACACTAGAGGGGTAATTTTGTTTCCCAAACCACATTTTAAAAAGTATGCCTTTAAAATAACTGTAATAAAAGCTTATGTTTCAGTTTGTAAAAGTGTTACAAGAACCCTAGAGGAAAACATGGTTTCTTGATACATTCCCTTGAAATAACTCTTAGAACACCCTTAGTGTGGCCTGTGACCCTACTTCACAGAGAAGTCACACTTAGACACACTGTCTCTGCACACCCATAGTGGTGAAAACCTGAAGGCATTCGTGTTCTTTTTATGTTCCCCCATCAAATCCTTAATGTTTTATGTCACACACCTTGCTAGTATTTATCTCTTTCCAGAGCCCAGCAAACAAGCAGGAACAGGTGGTTGGGTTGCTCACTGAAAGACTGCAATTTGGACCTAGGTTTACATTAATTCAACATGCATTCTCAAGGTCCTGATGACAAGTAGCAGTCGAAGTCTCAGTCCTACCAGATATTTGCACCTCCCCTTCTAACGCTCAAGGAACATTGAAGTGGCAGTGGACCAGGAAAAGAACTGCAAAATGCCATCTTCTATGCATGACAAAGGCATTATTGTCATGGACTCAAGGGAGCTGCAGTTAGTTGCCCTGGGCCTGCATAAGACCTGCCTGGCCTGATCAACTATGAGTCATGGATGGGAGATGGCTTATGGACACTAATTTTTATTGCAGAACTGGTCAGTGCTGATCAGTTCTGGGATAGAGTTAATCATTGTCTTCAGTTGTGTACACATTGCTACACAGGCTCCAGGGGAAAGTTCTAAAACCAAAATCACACAGAAGGCTTCAGCTAAACTCAATAGGTCACAAAACACAACAAATAAAATAAACAACAATGTGAAAAAGAGAATTTTTGGTGAGAAAATCTAGATAGTAGGAAGGTAAAAATAAGTATGTAGCGGTGCACATAGAGTGAAATTGTTGAAGAAAAATATAATTAGTAAAAGACTCAAATTATAATTATTAAGATTCTTAAATCTGTCTAGTTTGAACTTGTACCATAGCTTTTATTAAAAACAAACAAAATTTAAGACAGTAAGATGATGGCTATCTTTTTTTCCTGCACCAGGAGAGATTCATAACTCAGAAATTAAATTCGAGATGTGACTGGATAATAGGATAATAGAATGTACATTGAAATCACAGCTTGGTTTCTTCCACAGGGCATTTCCATTCTGAACATTTTATTACTCATGTAGTAACTTGTAGTTTTTGTCACCTATGTATTATAGTAGAAATTCAAGGAGAAATAAGTACAAACAGGCCTGATACATGTGTTGACTCCATTGAAATCTGTGGTGCAAGCAATGTCTATTCCCATGAAAGCAATGCCTATTCACTCAGAGGTAAGGGCAAAGTGCAAAGAACCTGTTCTAGAGTTTAGGGTCCTACTGACCTATTATGCATAATGTGGTGGCTTAATTTTGAGAAGCCTCTAACTTCACTATAAACTAGCTACATGTCCTTTGTCCAGTGGTTCAAATTTTTTTTTATCCTCAATCTCTGCATCTCTAAATCAGGGTTCATAAATTTTCACCATGAGATTATAATGATTAAATTCTACTAAACTCTATGAATCTAAACATATTTATGTTAGATGTGGCCCTAACTCCAAACACTGTCCTCTGCCTTTTGCAAATATACAGTGAATATATCTGGAATGAGGAAAGGTTGGCATATATGAAGAATGTGTACACATTCTTGCATAAAACAGATCAGGCTGAATTATGTTATTGGCTACTGCTGAGTTCTGATTGAGGAAGACAGTGCTTCAGCTGAGGATCAGCTGATAACAATTTTATTTAGAGCATTGTTTGCTTTGCTTAATCTATTCCTTTGACTCACTCTAAAATTTCACTTACATTTGGATGTCAACTCCACAGTTTTGCTTTTTTCTCAATATTAAGACACAAATCTGACTGTTGTAAGAGATATTTGTCTCTTCTCATGTTAATATGCTATTTCTCTCTTCAGACTTTCAAGATGGCATATTGACTTATTCTACTCAAGAATATTATATCAATCTGTCTTATTTCCTTTCCCAGGTCTCCACCAAAGAGACTGAGTCACCTCTTCAGCTTGTGCAGAGCCTTGTTACTAAGATTATAAAATACCACAATTATGAACTTGCCTATTTATTTCTGACTCTGTGTTATATTTCTTATATTGACAAGAATGTATAATCTCAATTCTATAACCCTGCCCCTTCATAAATGCTTAGGGACTGCAGTTTTCTTATAAGACTGAAGTATTCTCCACGGCAATTCCAAGTACTTTTCATTTCTACAAATTTCAAAAAACAAAACAAAAATTTCATGGCAGTACCATAACTTACTGACAGTATCTGTTTACCCTTTCTTTAAAAATAACAGAGGGCTAAGTTTTTATAAGCCTATTGTCTAGCTACCCAAGGATACATGCCTTAGCTTTCATCATGACGTAAAGTTATATGGTGATACATTAACTCAAAGGTTTTTAAATAACTTATAGAAGGTACCCTAAAAGTCAGCTTATTGTATTTTCTTCTTCTGTCCTCACATTTTTATTAATTATGCTATTTAGAAAATGAATGTGATCGCTTTAGGCTCAGCTATAATTTGCAAAATTGGATAAGGCCATATGTGAACATTGAACTACATGGAGTGATGGCTCCTTTCTGTAGTAAGTGTGTACATCTGTTACTGTGTCAACATAAAATGTCAGAAGCTCATGTTTTGAATATTTGGTCACCAGATGATGGTACTGTTTTATGGAATAGTGAAAACTATAGGAATTGGGACTTAGTGAGACAAGTAGATCACTCAGAGTGGTTCCTGGAAAGGAACTGTTCTTGGGCATACCATTACTTGCTTCTTCCTACCCACTGTTATATAAGCAGCTATTTTCTGTCATGCCAAATATGATGGTTTGTATATGGTTGGCCCAGGGATTGGCACTATTAGAAGGTTTAGCCCTGTTGGAGTAGGTGTGGCCCTTTTGGAGTAGGCACTTTGGCTGTGGGCTTTAAGACCCTTATCCTAGCTGCCTGGAAGCCAGTATTCTGTTAGCAGTCTTCAGATGAAGATTTAGAACTCTCAGATCCTCCTGCACTATACTGCCTGGATAATAATGTGCCCCTACCTTGATGATAATGGGCTGTACCTCTGAATCTGTATGCCAGCCCCAATTAAATGTTGTCCTTATTAGAGTTGTCTTGGTCATGGTGTCTGTTCACAGCAGTAAAACCCTAACTAAGACAGCCCAGGAGTGAGTCAACCTTGGCCTGAATCTCCTGAAATAATAGTCAAGGTAAACTCTCTTCCTCTGAGTTATTTGTCATTTTCAAGGGAGGTGATGGATACAAATGGATATACAATAAACTATTTGTATTTTCTACTACATTAATCTAGAGAAATCAACAGTATAAACAAAGTTTTAGCAAAAATTCACACCTCTTGAGGAATTTCACTAGATATGAGTGAGAATATTTTCTACATAAATAAATATTTGTTCTGAGGGTTGTAGGTGTTACATTCTTGGATTCTATGAAATTGTCATAAAAATTTATTATTCCAAGCCAGAATCTGTATGATTTGACTTTGTCTCTGACTAATGGTGTTTTAGTAAACTCCTATCAAGCAATCAATTCTGAAGGAACTAAGAGTTTATAATCTTGATGAAGAAGCACATTCATAGACTCTCATATATTGTAAAAATAACTATCATGAGAACCTGTTCAAAACACAGTGGAAATAAAGAAAAGAGACATTGCATACTTCATTTTTACTTCAGTGTAATGTAAAAAGGATAAAACTCTTATAATTGGTTTTGGGGGGAGGAGGCTTCAAATAGAAGACATCATACATAAAGAGAAAAAACTTGGAAAGACACTGCTAATTTAGTATTCTGAAACATCGGAAACACATTTAGTTAGACAGAAGGTAGATGATTTTATGGAATTACAGCAAAATATATGATCTGGATATACATGTTGGCCCACAATTCTTATTGAAGCTTGACATGGATGCTGTTGTAAACGTCTCTGTTAGTTCAGGGAAGTGTGGGGATTTACATGGCAAGACAGAGGGGATGTCTGTGCATCTCATCTTGTGTATGTGTATGTCTTTCTCTCTTCTGATATATCAATCAATATCTATAATTAATCATTGGGCTCCCTGCTAATAACTAACTCTAGTCAATTCCCAGAGCTCATGTCTATAAACAGTTTATCCCCTCTATATTGGACTATGGGAAATAAATTTTAACTAGTGAAGCACTGGAAACATATCCAAATAACATACCCATATTACATACCCAAACCACAAGCAGTATGTACTAGGATAAAGGATTAGAAGCAACAAAGGGTTAGCACAACTATAACATAAGTTAGTATTCTTGTTGTTTGATTTGAGATTTCATAGCTCAACTCTACTAGTCTTTATGCACACATGTCTTTACTTATTGGTTAACAACTTACAACATTACATAAGCTATTAAATTTAGAAATTTACATCATTAAATTAAGCCTAGCATTCTAAATCTTTTGCTTTTTAAAGAGGTCATATATAAAGAATGCTGTACATAATAGATTTATCATAGCTGATTCAACCTTTCTTCTGATCTGTTGTTTGCCTGCTACTTTTACTAATATTTTTATTTTAAATGAACCACACACTACTTTCCAGCACAAAACTGTTATGAAATTTGACATTGTTTTTCTTTTGTGCCTCTAAGTAATATTGTGAATGGTTTGAATAAAGGCCCATGCTCTGTAGACAATTAACCAACCAAGCCTCTGGCTCAGCTTGTAACTAGACTTTTGGATAATTATTTTATTCATTGGCATTGCTTTTAATAACTTGTTTCTTGCTACAAGGAAAATCCATCTAATGAATGTAAATGAAACACTTTATGAGAAGACCAATATATAGACAACAGCCAGCTAGTTTAAATGGCAATTAATGTAATGTTGACTCTCTGTTAGGATTTGGCTTGTTGTCTTAAAGATACAGTCTAAATTGTGTTTAAAGTCCTTAGCATCTCATTGACTCCTTCCCTGTGCTGTGAAGAATGTCTTCAGTTTAAAGGGATACATTTCACATGGATAAAAATGAAGTAGTCCAAGTTTAAGCCCTAATTAAGCTTTTAAATTCATGGTATACTTGTATGGAATTGTGATACAATATAAATGTTGATGCAAACATTTACATCCTATAATTATTACAATTCAATTTTGTTTTAAAGAATAACAATCTATATTTCAAAATTACAATTAAAACTAGTTTTATTATGTATTATGATCCACCACTGAGATTTGTCACTTTCTGACACTTAAAAGAATGCATGAGCTCATACTCCTTGCTAGTCTCTACTCTTTTCTAAGCAGGTTCTTTGTATGACAGTTAATATATTTTATTGTTTTTAAATTGGCTATTATGGTTTACATAAGTGCCAGCCATATAGGACATGAAATTTACAAAAGAAAAGTAATTTAAAACTTATGTATTTATTTCTAAAATCAGCAATGATTTTCAAAGACAAAAAGTCTGCATTTCCTATAAATTTTACGTCTTCCAATAATTCTTAAAATTGTTTTATTTATTTACATTCCAAATGTTATCCCCCTTCCAGGTCCTTCCTTTAAGAGTTCTTCACCCCCATCCCCAGGCCCCTTTGCCTCTACAGTGTGCTCCCCCACCCCACCCTCCTACTTCCCACTCCTCCACTCCCCATTCCCTTTCCAACCTGCCCATCCCCCACAGCCACCTACTCCTCTAACCCACCCTCCACCTCACCCTCCCATCCCACTTCCCTAGAATTTCAAGTTTCTACAGGATTAGATGCATCCTCTGCCACGGAGGCCAGACAAGGCAGTCCTTTGCTACATATGTGCCAGGGGCTACAGAGCAGCCCATGTATATTATTTTTATTTATTTATTTTATTTATTTATTTGGTTTTTCGAGACAGAGTTTCTCTGTGTAGCCCTGGCTGTCCTGGAACTCACTCTGTAGACCAGGCTGGTCTCCAACTCAGAGATCCTCCTGCCTCTGCCTCCCACATTCTGGAATTAAAGGCATGCGCCACCACTGCCCTGCTCTGTTCTTTTGTTGCTATCTTAGTCTCTGGGAACTGCCAGGGTCCTGGTTAGTTGATACTGTTGTTCTTCTTATGGGCTTGCCATTCCCTTCTTCTCCATCAACCCTTTACCTAACTCTTCCATAGGGGTTCAGATGCTTCAGCCCCACTTGGAGAAACAAAATAATCACTGGAGGCAAAGGGAGGGAGGGATATAGGTGGGTGAGGAGAGGGAGCAGGGAAAGGGGGGCAAGATCAGGTATGGTGGAGACAGGAGAGAGGCCCACCAGGCCAGAGGAATGAATGGAAATATGCAGCTGTGCGGGGAGGAGTAGCAGGGAACTGATAGTAAGTTCCAGAGACCTTTGATATGAGAGACTCCTAGGACTCAATGGGGATGACCTTAGCCAAAATGCTCAACAGTGGGGAGACAGAGCCTGAAGAGACCAATTCCAGTAGATAGACAAGGCCGTAAAGCACAGGGATGAGGTCACCAACCTACCTTCAAAAATTTTGTCTCAGAATTGTCCCTGTCTAAAGGAAATGCAGGGATGAAAATAAATGGAGCAGAGTGTGAACAAAAGGCCAACCAATAATGGGCCCAATTTGGAATCCCAAGGGCAGACACCAAACCCTGATGCTATTAGTGATGCCATGTTGTGTTTGCAGACAGGAGCCTAGCATGGCTGTCCTCTCAGAGGCTCTACCAGCTGCTGACTGAGATAGATGCAGACACTTACAGCCAACCAGTGGACTGAGGTCAGGGACCCTTATTTTCTAATATTTTAATAAAAATTAATAACTATCAATTCCTGTTCCTGTATACAATATCAATATAGATTTGCTTTGTCAGATTAAATACAAAGAAAATGGGAAATTTGATAAACAACTGGATGTCCTAAATATCCTATTAAATATTAACTTGAAATCCTATGATTTTTTTTCATACTTTATTTACATTTCAAATGTTTCCCCCTTTCCAGATCTCCCCTTTGGAACCTCCCCATTCCCTCCCCCCTCCCCCTGCAACTATGGGGGTATGAAATCCTATATTTTTACTTGATAAATTTGGCAATAATATTTAGAATCAGGAAGGCTGTATGAGTTAATTGAAAAAATAATTCAGAAAATCTTTAGTGGGATATTCATTTCAATTCATCCATACAGGGGTTACTATGTTCCAGACAGGGATTTCTAAATCTCTTTGCCCTACACATGGGTTCTAACTGTGCTTTTACCTCACACAAAATAACTTTTACAGTGTGCCATGTTGAAAGTTAGAGTTTAAATTTCTAATTTGACCTCTCTTTCAATTCTTGATAAATAGATAAGAGTTAAGGTACAAATCAGGTTCTCCCCTTCACAGAACTAAGATGTAAAGATCTTTCTCTTCTGGCCCCATCTCTCTTTTCCTTCTAATATAATGTCCTTATTATAAATTAACATAGCTAACATGTATTTTAAATTTTAAGGTAATGTATAACAAATTTAAAATGTTTTTACAATTATTGCTATAATTTGAAAGTCTCCTTATCTTCAACTGTGGCAGTAGTGATCAAAAAGGTGTATTTTAATGTAAAGTTTTGGTAGAAAGGAGTTGATCATTATAATAAGAGTTCTCATTAAAGTATATTTGGACCCTACTTTGTTCTTTCTTTCTCTCTCTCTCTCTCTCTCTTTCTTTCTTTCTTTCTTCTTTTCTTTTCTTCACAGGCAAGTGAATAGACCATACTTTTACACATATTTCTTCCATGATATTCTTCTCCACCACTGTCCCAAGACAGTAGGGCCAAGGGTCCATAAACTGAACATTCATACTGATTGAAAATATACATATCTTCATTTTAAATTTATTATATCAGGTGTTCTGAGGCATATTGTAAAGATGACTATTATCAACATGACAAAAACTCTTATGTTGTATAAATTATTTTTTTCTAACTTGATGTTTGCTCAAGATTTAAAACAAAACATTTGCTTAAAATATACAAAATTTATAAATGAAAAGGACTTCATTTGGTTAGAATCTAGAAAATTTAATTTTTGGATTGTTGTAATTATTGAAAAAGCCTATGAAGATCAAAGTTTATTTGCAAGAGGAGAGTCTAAACTAAGAATTTATTTGAAAGGTATCCTAGGTGAAAACAACCATCCAAGTAAAGTTTTCCCAGGCCAGTGCTACCATGGTTATATCTTGAAGTAGCAGCCAACTTGACAGTATTGACTATGTGGTGATTGTTTTTAAAGGCCTGATCTGTGAAAGATGAAGAAATCAGTCAGGCTTGTGTCAAGGTTGTAGGAATTTTTAAGATCAGACAATGTGTGGCAGGTTTGAACTTCCACCAAGAAAATCTTGAAAAGACGTGTATGTAGCCAGGAATAATGAAGTCCAAGTTTCAATGGAGACCGGGGGATATTAAAAATTTCTGATTGTGGGATATCTGCTGAGAAAAATTTCATGCACAAGGTGAAGCCAATCAAGAGAAAGGTTCTATGTGCTGTAGATGGTTGAACTGTTGAGACAAAATTATCTAAGACATTTGGAGCCCAGTGAACCTATTAGGATCTCCAGATACTCAGTATGGAGGCTCATAGGTAAGTTTTCTCTCTTCTAGGTTTAGCTTGATTGTTCCTTACTATGTCCTCTTTATAACTTCATAGAATGTGTTGCTCAGTCTGTCCCTCTGTGAATTAGACGTCTATAACTTTTTCAAGCTACAGGGGCTCACATTTAAGAGCTTGTTTGAGACTCAGAAAAGACAATGTTCTTACAAAGTGTAGGAACTGTTAAAGACTATGGGCATTTTTAAAATTGCACTGAACAGTATTGTTTTGTTTTGAATTATGTCTGTCAATCCGTGTTGCAAGTGTTGGAAGGCAATGTCCCCAAGTTTTATGTTTGGGTATCAATTTGGGAAGAGATGGGCTTGAGATTTTTAATACTGTTTGTCATCTTGAAAGGATCTAAAATTGTTTAGTAGACAAGCCTTGCTCATATATGTTAGGGAGTTCTTATAAGTGTGAGTGATAATATTCCATGGGAGTCATCCTGAACGTTATAAACAAGGAAAGAGGAAGCTGACCACCGAGTCCCCTCTTTGTCTTCCTCTCTCTCATTCTCTCTCTTTCACACTCTTTCTCTTAGCATAGTGTTAAATATAAAGCAAGTCCTCTATTCTCATATATAATTTATCCCCTATTTATATAATTCTTATTTGAAATTACAATAGAATTACATTATTTACTTCTCTCTCTTTCCCCCTTTATCTTTCTGCCTTTTCCAATGCATCTCTCTCATTTTCTTTCAAATTCATGACCATCTGTACAATGTTACTTCTCTGTACATATACTATCTCAGTGCTGAACATTTGACATCCTCTAATCAATTAGAAGGTTATTCCCTGAGATAGACCAGTTCTCTCACTCTCAGTAATCCCCATTTGCTGACAATTCTCTGTTTATGGATGGATCCCTGTGAGATTTGCTCTTTCCATTTAAGATGTCCATTGGTATTATAATTGTTCAGGGCTTGTAAGTCAGTCATGTTAATGAAATATCATGGGTGTACCTTCTCTAACATTCCCAGGAGACACAAGCTCACAGCATACTTCCTACTTATCTGGTTCTTACAATCTTTATTCTCCTTCTTCTTTAATAGTCTCTGAGCCATAGCTATATGAATTGTGTTGAAGATGTATCAGCTGGGATTGTATACCTCAGATCTCTTGTTCCCTGTATTTTTGGTAAACTATTAAACAAAGCAAATCAAGCAGAATAGTCACATGCACAG